>CM030363.1:196028416-196545213 GCA_017893485.1 Hemerocallis citrina
TTAAAACATGCATTCACATTGCTCATACTTTCTTACGACCATGAAGATATGAATCCCAAGTCATCATACTAGGTCTACATAAATAGAATATCTTAATTCATGGAATTTCCAAACAGTCATAATCAGATTGGAGCACCAGTCGACTTAACACGACATCAGTCGACTGCCCCGACAATTCTAAGTTATTAATCACCATTAGTTCTTTTCATTCATTTACCTTCCCTCCATCATATGTGTCATAGGAAAAATATACATTTAATAATCACACCATCATGTCTATTCACACACATGTTTATCAGCACATTATGAAAATAGTGTCTCGTACCAGTCGGCTGGTTCACATGCCAGTCGACTGTACCGACAGTCTCGTTCTCAATATTAATAGTATGTTCAAGCAATTTCTACTGCATTCAATTCACTTTCTGTGACATGGTATCAATCATAACAATCATAGTATCATTCCTACATTATAAGTCCTGAGAAACACCCACCTTATAAGAAGAAATAACGAAATCCCGCAAAACTCCTCAAAGTAGAGAACGCCTTCTTGCTCCTTTGCTCCACACCGAGCTCCTCAGCAATGCTTCTTGCCTCCACAGAAAAGCTCCCACACAAACTCACAAATACTCTCTTGTAATAGTAATCTTAGAAAATTTTAGTGTAAAAGAGATAGGAAAATAGGAGGGGTATTACATCCGGAATGGGAAGCGGTTGAAAAAGTCCAGCGGTCCTCTGATGCTCTGCCTTAACCTACTGGCAGGTCAAACACTACACTGAGAAACAAACCGAGCCACAACCCTCTTCATACCATACCACTAGAAATGAAGCTTCAAATCCCGATACATCTTAGTACCGCCAGGATGGATGGAATAGCATTACTGGTGGGCTTCCTTAAGCAACCTCTGAAGAACTTCACCCTTCGGGACCATAACCTAAACCCAAAACGAAGCGATCCATCAGCATGAATAACCATGTCTGTTCTGGACCCAGACTCAACCTCAGCTGGAAAACCCTGCAACTGCGTATCACCAGCCTGCGCTTCTTTGATCTGATCAACAAGAGACGACTGAAGCTGGAGCACTAAACAACTCCGATCAAAACTCGGCAACAAAACATCCAACTCCAATCTCCGCATCTGCTCAATCAAATCCTTTTACTGAGTCAGGAACATAACCGCCGGTTTCCTGCTCAAAGCATCTAGCACCAAGTTTACTTTATCAGGATGGTATTGCAAACTGATGTCATAATCGGCCATAAGTTCCAACCAACGCCTTTGCCTCATGTTTAACTCCTTCTGGGTGAAGACATACTTGATACTTTTGTGGTCTGTAAAGATCTCCACTCGGTCCCTAAGTAAATAATGTCTCCACAGCTTCAATGAATAGATCACTACCGCTAACTCCAAGTCATGAGTCGGATAGTTCTTCTCATGCGGCCTCAACTGCCTCGATGCATACGCAACGACTCGACCATTCTGCATCAGAACTGCTCTAAGACCCTTACCATAAGCATCACAGTGAATTACAAATCTGCCTGAACAATCTGGAATAGTCAACACTAGCACTGACGAAAACATGTTCTTCAACTCAACAAAAGCCTCACCGCAAGCCTCAGAGCAACAGAACTTCTGATCCTTCCCAGTCAGCTTAGTCAATGGTCCTGCTATATTCGAAAAATCTTGGATGAATTTTCGATAATAGCTAGCTAAACCAAGAAAACTCCTGAACTCTGAAACTAACATGGGAACAGGCCACTCCTTCACAGCCTCAACCTTGACTGGATCCACAGAAATCGCCCGAGATAATGTGCCCCAAGAAAGTGATCCTGTCAAGCCAAACTCACACTTGCTGAGTTTTCCATAGAACTGATTCTCTCTAAAAGTCTGCAGAACCAACCTAAGATGCTCAGCATGATCTTCCTGATTCGAGAATACACCAAAGTATCATCAATGAAGACCACCACAAATCTATCTAAGAACTGAGATAAGACCCGGTTAATAAGACTCATGAATACAGCAGGCACGTTCGTGACCCCAAACGGCGTCACAAGATACTCATAGTGCCCATATCTGGTCTTGAATGCAGTCTTCTGTATATCAGTCACCTTCACTTTGACCTGATGGTACCCAGAACGAATATCCAACTTCGAAAAAATAGTAGGCCCACTCAACTGATTAAATAAATCATCGATCCTGGGCAACGGATTCCGGTTCTTCATAGTAAAACTGTTCAGTTCCCGATAATCCATGTACAATCGATGACTACCATCTTTCTTGTTGACAAAAAGGACTGGAGCACCCCAAGGCAAAACACTGGGTCTGATGAACTCCAAATATAGCAACTCCTGAATCTGCACCTTAAGCTCTGCTAACTCAACCGGTGCCATCTTATAGGGACTCTTCGATATAGGCGTCGTACCCGGCTGAACTTCAATACCGAACTCCACATCCCTATCAGAGGGTAAGCCAGATTACTCCTCTGGAAAAACATTCAGGAAATCCCGCACTACTAGAGGCGCAACCTCACAGTCTGAATGCAATTCCATCGCACAAACCTTCCGATCAACTGCAGTTTGGCCAAGGCACATCTCTCCGGCATGGAACTCAAACTCTGCGCGATTTGAGATCCAGAACACAACTTTCTTGGCAAGGCAGTCAATAATGACATGGGTTTCACCGAACAAATCCATACCCAGAATGACGTCGAATCCTAAATTCTCAATTACAATCAGGTTGGCCTTGAAATCAGCACTGCCAATAACTACGAAACACTGCCTGCACTCCCGTAAACAAATGAAAGCTCCACCACCTGTCACAATGTTCCTAGCCTCTGACATGTTGCTGCACTCCAACTGATTGCGAGCCACAAATTGAGTGGATACAAAAGAATGGGTTGCTCCAGAATAAAAAAGAACATGAGCAGAAAAAGAGCAAACATGGAAAAAACCTAAGACAGAATCAAAAGAGACCGGGAAAAGAATGGATGAACATGGGTAAGGAAAAATATAATATAGAAAGATAAATATGAAAGGAATAATGAAGAGACAAAAGAGGAACAACAAAAAAAATAACAAAAACAATAAAAGCAAAATATACCTGTGACAACACCCTCTGCTGAATCAGCATTAGCAGCAGACAGGTTGAAAGCCTGACATCTCCTGGGGGCAGCGGTCCTCTGAACGACAATCTGGCGCTGCAAAGGAAGCGGTGGTCTGACTGGACGACGAGTTGGGGCAACTTGCTGAACTAGACCCCTGGCTTGAAGAGCCAACTACGAGCAGTCCCGCACTGAATGGTCAGTAGCACCACATCCAAAATAGTGACGATTGGCACGCCTGCAGTCCTTGTGCTCATGCCCAGGAAGTCGGCAAAAGTCGCAAAAACCAACCTTCTGAGGACCCGCAGCAGAGTAAGGAGCTGCCCTGACCGGCTGGGCTGGGACAGGCCTCCGAATAAGCCCACCAGAAGGCCTAGCAATAGAGTTTAGAACAGTCCGCTGAGAAGGAGCCAATCCACCACGAGTCTGCTTCTGAGCTCGAGCTGCCTCGAGAGCCTCAGCATAAGTACACAAGCGAAGAGAGACAAGCTGCACCTTAATGTCTCGCTGAAGCCCCAATATGAATCTACGAGCCCTGTCCTCTTCGTTTGCCACAAGAACAGATACGAAGCGGCTAAGTCTAATAAATTCAGCTGCATACTCATCCACAGACCTGGAGCCCTGTTTCAAGAAAGTCTCATGTTACAACATTTTATGGACAATATGTAACAAAATCCTAATAATAGAAATAACGACGAACCTATTTCAGGGCTAGGAATTGTTGCTTCATCACAACTCTAGTACTACTAGGGAAGAACTTCTCCAAGAAGCTCCTAGTGAAAGTGGCCCAAGTGCTCGGTAGTTCGAGCCTTTCGGACTCGGACCACCACCAAATATGAGCTAGATCCACTAGCTGGATGGCTACCATATCCACTCTATCTGCATCTGCCACTCTAGCCGCCAAAAGCAGTTGCTCAGTCCGAATTAGCCACTGTTCTGTCTCCAAAGGCGTCTCAGTGCCCGAAAACATATCGGGATGCAGCCTCATGAAGTTTGTGACTGTACCCGGACGGGGAGGAAGAGCTACTTGCATAGGAAAAATGGGCGGCGGGACCCGAGTAGCTTACAAAGCATCCATCACCAAGTCACTGTGGTTCTGCTGCATATAAATCAGCCGTTCCAACACAGTGGTGACGGCTTCAAACCCGGGATGCTCATCCTGAAGACGAGAAGTAGAGCCTCTACGAGGCATAGTCTGCACAAAACCAAAAACAATTAGCATCCAGATTAAAGTTGATTTATAATTCATTTATGTATGCATAGTTGGTGAAATGTTGAGCCGATCCCAGTTCGAGCCAAGCCTGCTATAACGCCCCGAATCCCAAATACAACTGAATTCGAGAGTTCTACAGGATCTTTCCACTTCATTTAGTACAATTTTACAAGGAAATTTGAACTTTTCACTTTACATCAGAGTTACAAGTAAAACATTACACTTTACATTGCACAGCGGAAGTAAAATTACGACATTTAAATAAATGTACAACAACTTGAATAATCTTTAAGCATCTGTTCCTCTTTAATCTTTATCATGTCACTTACCTGCATATAAAACTGTGGGTACGTCAGTCTATTCAACCGACGAACATTATACACGGCCATCCTCTCTATGCCGAAAATAGTATAACTAATTTTTTATATTTAGCAAACACAAACTTGTCACATTTCAAACTAAAGGGACTACCCTCTTGATGTCATGTTGTGATTGTGCACTTAGTCCTTAATGCAGTTATTTATGTTACATGACACTAATGTACACTTATTCGGATTCTATGCATCCCATACTACATAGGTCCGAGGGCAAGCCCTTAATCGTTCTTCATTTTATAGGGTTCAATCCCTCGCCATGACTTAATCTACTACTGTAATTACGGTAGGTATCCTAGATGATCTATGAGTACAAGCATGTGTACAGAAAACCTGGAGGGAAATCCCACGTCATGTCACGACGCATCGTGAAGACAGCCTGTGGCAATTCAGCCTCCTTCATGACACACGATCCTCTTGCAGTCACCAAACATCCCACAAGCATCGCCATCGGGACGGTACTCTGGAGCAGTATCAACGTCATGTCACGACGCATCGTGAAGACAGCCTATGAATACTCTTACGCCGCCAATCCAATGGCCCTCATACTCATGTTTTTCTCTTACTTTCATCACGTCTCCATTATGTACTAGTCCTTAGTTTTTATTAGAATCATGAACAAAATCAAAGCTCTAGATTTAGCCTCTCCACTAAATCGGACTTATTCATTCGTTCAAACATGACCAACCGTGGTCTTTTATTTCAAATTTCATTTCATTTCTTTCCAAATGCTGGGGGAGACTTAGCTACTCTTTTGTTTCAATTCCAATTCACAATTTCTAAAGTTGAGCGTTTCCAACTCATAAGTTCACATGTTGAGTTGTCATACTCAAAAGTGTTTCTCTTTTCCAATCATGATTTCTCAATTGTTCAATAGTCCATAATTATACATTAAATTCAATTATTCATCATGTAACTCATGAAATATTATTTTCACATTAAAAACCACATCGCTAGTTATTCAATCAAAGATGGACATTTACACTTCATAATTTGTCGAACTATTATCCATTGAGAATAATTCACATCACCTCACATAATTCCTTTTTTTGTATTTCTTTTCTAATATTCCACTTTAAGTCTTTTGTAAAATACAACTTTATACAAATGCAAGTGTAGAACTTATAGCTCCAAATTATACTTTTATTCTCTAAACATACTCCACTTCATGCAAATAATGCTCATATTATTTTTCATAAGCTCCACATATTTTTAAGATACTAATCATATTTTTTCCATATTTTTTTTATCATTAAAACACTCAAAAAAATTGTTTTTCCCACAATATAAACACACAGCCGAGGCCCAGAGTCGAACCAGCGACCACAGGAAACCCAACCGAAGGCACAGGCCACTAGGCCGAGTGCTGCACACGTTTAGAAGAGAGGGCGAGAGCATTAAGTGCTCTCGGCCGAACTGATTTATTTAAAAAATGTCCGAAACAAAAAGAATGGTGTCAACGGGATTCGATCCCTCAACCTCGGAGAATCCCCCATGTATACTGTAGTGATTAAGAGTGATCTGACCACTCGAGCTATGGGCTCGGGTTGTCACTAGTACCACTCAAAATTTATTTAGATCAATGCTCTCTGTTATTTAAAATATTTCGATGTTCATCAAAATCTCAATTCAAAATGCTCTTACTAACAAACTATAAAAATTCCAGATTAATCATTTCCATCATGAATTATACCTCAGTATATAAAAATATTTTTTCTGAAATGATTAAACATATTTTTCCAAATAATTAACACATATCTACCATACAATTTGGTTAATTTGATATACTACTACTAATACATTCTCTTTCGACATTTTAATTTCACTAATCTCTACACCAATTTCTGCTCTTAATCATTTCACAAACGTAACAATTGCATTCTAATTCATTCATTACAACGTCATAACAAAAACTCTATTTTAGCACATAAAGCAACGTTGTCAATCCACTAATTTTTGCACATAATTCTTAATGCTAATAACGAAGGTTTCTTTACACAATTCATAGCCATGATTATATCGCACACAACTTGAATTTTAATAATAGAACCACATACAATTGCATATCAACAATTCAATAGATCATTTTTCCAATTAAATGTGTACTCTTATTAATCTTTTCATGCTTCATTCTTTCCATTCAATCTAGCATGCATTTCTAATTAGAAATATAGAAAATTTACTCACCTTATTGAAGAAAAGTACAATCTAGCAACCTCCTAAACGAATGTCCTTGCAAACGAACGATTCTCCTCCTCGTCGACGCACACACAAGCCAAGCCCGAGCACTCCACAAGCCAAACCCGAGCACCTTGTCCGGCCTCTTCTCTTCTTGAATGATGCAAGCACAAAACTCCCACACACTCTCAATCTCTTACTCACTTAATAAACTACTAGATATTGTATTTTGAACTATAGATTGGAGGAAAAATTTAGCACAAGAATACTAGCCAAAGGGGGGGGGGGGGTATTTATACTAAAAATCTAGGGAAATGGATGGCTAAGATTGAAGTAGGAGTTAGAAGCAAATGGCTAAGATTTAAGGAGGAGTTACATTAACTACCCATGATCAAATAACCATCACCACCATGACTCCACTCAAAATTTTCCCATTCCCTCCAAAAGATCCAATCCGGCCTAGCATAGGATGGTGCATATTGCACGTGCACGTGCATGCATTTGCCTCCAAATATTTGTACATTAAATTTTATATAAAAATAATCTTTAAATTGTATTCTACATTACAAGTTGTATTTAAGAATAAGTAGCTCATGGGCTTTAGTTTTATGGGCCAAAATAATAATTATAAAAGGAAATAAATGAATTAAATTTTTGGGCTTTAAGAAGAAAAGGCTTTTTTTTGTCTAATTGAAAAAAGCTTCATACAAAATAATTAAAAGCACATATTTAAAAATCTATACTCATCATGATGAAAATAATTACCAAAATATTTCACGTGCATACAACGTGCAAAATAAAATAATTTTTTCATTAAATGAAAAATCGGGGCATTACACCTGCCTAATATATTAATTAAACTAATACATTAGCCAAACCTGGGCTCTGATACCACTAAAAACCTTTTCACACCTCGCTTCCTAAAAGAGAATACGGAATACGGATATGTGACTAAGCCCAGCGTATGAGTTTCATCATCCATATGCTGTCAGGATCTTTACAACATCTCACAAAAACAATCAGAGTCGGAAGTAAGAAAAGTCAACAAAGCATGTATATATGAATCAAAATACCAATAAGAATACTTGAAACCAAAATATTATAATCTCAAATAATCCAGATCTGAATAAGTCAATATCCTGGGTCACATTGCCCAAATAAAAATAAATCCAAGTATCAAATACAATTGTTCAAAATAAGCAACAAGAAATAATAATAGTAAAAATCCAGCAGCTAGTATCTCATGTCACCAACTCCATCTGGCAACTGATCTCCAAAATCTGCAATTTAATAAATTGCAGGAAGAGACAAAAGAAAACAAAATCCCGTCAATGCAAGTTACGGGCCGCTTGTAGTGCAGGATATAAGTACATGAAAAGGGATAAACAACATAACATGGAATAGACATGATAACAAAATAGAACAACTAGCATGACAAGATGAACAAGTATAAGTGGCATGTATCAAGTGTCAAGTGAAACAAGTATCATGTAAACGAGTAACAAGTAGCAAGTATCATGTGTCAAGTAGCAAGTATCATGTAATCACGTACAAGTAATCAAGTATCAAGTATCATGTTCAAGTGTCATGGTCAAGTCTTATAGTTATTACTATCTAGGTAGCACTTCATGCATCCCGGTTTTTACTACATGGTTGCTACATTCAAACAGTATCACTTTAGATTTCATAGTGGATCATAGAGGGCAGTGTACTCGGGGACAAATATCAAGTAATCGAGCTCCAAGCTCCAAGTATCATGTATCATGTATCGTGTATCGTGTATCACGTGTCAAGTCATGCAAGTGGCAAGTAATCACATGTCAAGTTGTGCAAGTGTCAATTAATCATGTGTCAAGTATCATGTATCAATTCATCACGTATCAATTCATCACGTATCTTTCCCTTTAAACCTAGGCTTGGTTATTTATAATTATTATTATCAAAAAAGCATGTGCATGTACAAAACATAGCAAGAATAACATGTTATGAACATGTAACAAGTTCAGGTCGAATATTAAACATGCACGGGTGAAAGATAACTCATAAAAGATTAGAACAACGAGAATTCTAGTTCAGGACAGCAAGACAGTACTGCACTAAAACAAGGATTTCCGTTGCTACAAAAATGCAAATCTGGATCCTTCAAAGAATCTGGAAAATAGACTCCCGTTCGAATCTAGAAAATATATATAAGTCATCTGGTATTTCACAAAAATATGAGTCAAAACTGAATTGAAACCAGAAAATATGTTAAACCAGAAATCAGAAGGTTGAATTCAAAGTCAGGAAAACAGCATAAAAATTCATTAATTAAATCCACAAAAAATATGGGGTATTCTCCTATATGTGTAGCATCATAATATAAAGTTTCATAATTTTTCAATATAAATAGAATAGTAAACAAAAATCAGAAAATATCTCGATGCAGTAGTTTTGTAAATCTGGAATCACAAATACTGCAGTACGAAAACAGCAATATCTCACAAACCATAAATCGAAATACAAATCCGTCAAAAGGGTGATATAATAGATACCGTAGGCTAACTTTTATATTCACAAATATTTTACAAAAAGCAAGTAAAATTAGGTCGAAAATCAGCTTCTTTACTGAATCGTAAGAAAAAACTGCTTGTATAGTAATTGTTTGGAAACATAGAACGGTCTGTAAAACTCATCATATAAATCCACAACATTTCTGGGTTAATCCCAATCAAGTACAGTTGTACTGTGCAAAATTTTGGAACAAAATAGTACTTTTAACATCATGATAAAATTAGATTATTCTTCTGAATTCATAGAAAACAAAATCTGGAAATCTCTCTACACCTCTGTAGTAAAATAGATGTAACTCACAAACCATAAAATGAAACTAAGATCTGTCAGAAGGGTTGGAAAGTAGACAGAATCCTCTACAGTTCATATGCACAAAATATTTTCAAAGCTGACCTTAATAAAGTCTAAAATACTGATCAAAATGGGAAAACCGGCAAAACTGAAAATATCTTATGCACAAAATCAACAAGTTCACATAAAACTCATCCAAATCATAACCAAACATGAAATATAGTGTACTAGATGTCCAAGTAACATGGTATAGGGTATTTCACAAGTCCACAACAAGTCTACCACGAATAACACGAATGAGCACATGATATCTTATGAACAACACGCATATATACAACAAGAAGTGGTCAACCCTAGGTTATTTCATGTCATGTATGTCGTGAGGCATCTATGTTAGAATCAACACAATAGAGACAATATAAACAAGGAAATTCACACACAAATTGTCTCTAGAACCCAATTACACTACATGCGGCATTTAGAACTTGTATTACACAAAGAAAAGAATACAAGTTACTTGCCTAAGAGACGACGATAGAAACAATGCAAAAGTAAGAATAACGGGAACGGATTCCCGAGGCACGAACACAACTAACGAACGAGCAAACCACACGAACCACGAGCGAAACACGAACCCAACAACGAATACAATAACGAGCACACAACCACACGAACCCAAACACGCAACAAAGAGAGAGCGGCATGGGACGATGGCGGCCAAGAAGTGGCTGCCGCTGTGCTGTGGTCTGGCATCGAGGAGGAGGCACAGCACCTGGGTGCTGTTGCTGCTGTCGTCGAGGGAGCACTGGGAATAGGAGGGGGACGCTTGGCTGCTGTCGCCGGCGTCGGAGGGCGGAGAACGGAAGGAGGTGAGGGAGATGAACGGACGATTAGGGGCTCGGACGGAAAGGGTGAACGGGGGCAGGCTTGGAGGTCGGGGGTGCAGCAGCTCAGGAGAGAGAACAGGAGAGGGGCATAGGGGGTTTGAGAGCAGCTGCATGGGTAGGATGGTATATATATATATGGGTTAAAGAAAAATGTTAGGGTTTAGAAAAGTAGGTGGATGCGGCACAATAAAGGTGCAACGGGTCGGGTGTAGTGGGGAAGTGGGTTTCGGGTGTGTTTATATATGTGGAGTTTAGGTTAGAAAAAAAATGTAACAGGGGAAATGATGGGTTTAATTAGTGTAACTGGGTGGGGGTAAGTGGATAATTAATGGGTTTGAAATAGGATAGAATTTAAATTGGGTATTAATGGATTAAAAACAAATGGTTATAAAATAATTAGGAACCCAAAAATCAAGATAGCATCAAAGTGAATAATAACGAAATAGGACAAGAACAGAATAATTAGGATGGAACAAATAAGAAAATTTGGGGATCAAAATAAAGCTTGATCAATCAAGAAGGGAAGAATAGACCGATAGCAAAAATCAAGAACTCAAATGAGACGATGAATCAACCAAATGAATATATACAAGAAAAGATCAAAATACGGTCCAAAAGAGATACAAGCTGAATCAAATACAAGAAAAAATAAACACTCAAAATACATAAAATGGAAAACAGGGGTTACAGTACCTGTTCATCTCGGATAAACAATAGGCTCACCGTGAGTCTCCTGTGCTGCCTGTGGTACCTGTACCTGCTACTGCACTATAGGGCCTCCACCATTAGGACCACCTTCATAATCTGAATCTGAATTTGAGTTTGAACCACAATCTGAGTCTGAATTGGTTGTACTGTCTTGACCTGTGTGCCTGTCCTTGTACAAGACCTCTTCCTTGAACATTATATTCCAGCTGCGAATGACCTTGTTATCCACAATGTCCCAAAGTCTGTAACCTAACTGATCGCCAGCATAGCCAATGAATACACACTTTTGGATTTATAATCCAGTTTCTTTTTTTCTTTCCTGTCAATTAGTGAATATGCAATACAACCAAAAATTTTCAAATGCGAATAATTGACAGTTTTACCTTACCATAGTTCTTACGGAATGACCACATCAAGGGCACGATAGGGGCAACGGTTAAACAAGTCCAATGCTGTATCCAATGTAGTGGCCCAAAGATGGATCGAAGACCCGCATGAAGTCTTAGGAACTGTTAATCGAGTATCGTGCAGTTCGTTCTTTCTGCTACACTATTCTCCTGTGAATTCTTAGGAACTGTCATGATTCATTTGATGCATTTCTTTACCAGATAGTCAACAAACTTTTTACTTGTGTACTCCTCGATTGTTGGAATTTAATGCTTTCACTTTGAACCCCGTCATTCTCAACTCTCGCCTTCCAAGAATTGAATGTGTCAAACACCTATGATTCCTCGCGAATTGCATGAACCCAAACTTTCCTTGTAGCATCATCGATGAATGTAACAAAGTATTTCTTACCACCATAAGAGAATTCCTGAGATGGACCCCACATATCTGTATATACCAACTCTAGCTTCCTAAGCTTCTTCTCATGCTTACTCAACTAAAAGCTAACTGTATTCTGTTTGCCCATCGCACATTTCTCACAAAAATCCATCTCAAACTTCTTATGCCCCGGCAAAAGATCCCTAGAACAAAGCGGCTTGACACCCTTTTCACCAAGGTGCACCAACCTGACATGCCATAGATTTAAAGAGGAACTACATGCTGATGCTATAGCAATGATATCACCTGAATCACCTTCTCTGAGTAACTACAACGTATCACCACGCTTTTCTTTTGGCACCAACCTAGCACCTGTAGTCACATTCCATTCTCCATGCCCAAAAGTTGTTGTGAATCATTATTTGTCTAGTTTGCTAGTTGAGATTAAGTCCTTCTTCAAACTTGGAATATGTCTTGTGTCATTCAAGAACAATTGCCCACCATTGCAAGCCTTCACTCTCACCATGCCTCTACCTACAGCTGGACATATTTGCCCATTGCCAACATAAACTGCACCAAAATCACCTGTCCTGTAATCCTCAAAAAAATCCCTCACAGGTGTACAATGATAAGAAGCACCTGAGTCTATACACCAATCATCTTGCATAATATTAAATTCAGCAGATAAACACAATTCATAGTTCAATACTTGCCACATTGGCTACCTGTGATTTTGCTTGTGCTTTCTTATACTCCTTGCATTGGTCTCTCTTATGTCCCAGCTTCTTGCAGTATCAATACTCACCTTTGCGATGTCCAGTTTTTTACTTGGACCTACAATTTCTGCTTTACGACCATCCTCCATTGTTACTTCTACGTTGGTTATCAACTGACAGTGCGGCATTGCTAGGATATGACACTGAAGTCCCTCCATGTCTCTTCCTTCTTGCATCCTTATTCATGATGCTTCTTATAATATTCTTTAGAGTTGTCGTATCACTCATGGTGCTTGTAACTGTCTGCTCTACTGTTCCTAACTGTTGGGAAGCCTGTATAGGAACACTAACGATTGTGACCTTTCCTCAAACTTTAAACCCAAAGATTCCATTTGATTGTAAACCATACAGAAATTGTTGATGTGCTCTACAGCTGAACCCCTTTCTGACAACTTCAAGTTGACTAACTTCTTTAGGTGTAGGATCTGGTTCTTTGCATTCAGTTTTTCAAACGTATCTGTCAAGATCTCCATTGCCTCCTTCGCGGTCTTTACCTTCTCAATGTGAAATAGCAACTTCCTGCTCAGCGACAACTGAATCTGTCCAAGTACGTTCTGATCCAATCTATTCCAAGCTGCTAATGCAACCCGATTGACCTCCGCCCCTTTTGGCTTCAAACCAAATAATGGATCATTTAGATCATTCTATCAGAGAAATGCAATCATTTGAATCTTCCACATTGTGAAATCTGTTCTGTTGAACTCCTTGACTCTACTCTTATCCTCCATCTCAATCAACTCTACCAACCTTGGTGCTCTGATACAACTTTGTTGAGTTTTAACTGCGGAATAACTCACCAACGAGATGCAAGAACAATAAAATCAAAAGTAAGGAAACAAAGAACAACCAAAAGCAATACAGAAGAACACATAAGATTTTTTCGAGGTTTATCCAATGTAATGGCTACTTCCCCGCGTAGAAGCACTCCTGCGATTTTCACTAGAAATATGAAGAACAAGTTTACAAATCTTTCAAGAACTCACCACCAAGGTGTAGGGTTTCCTTCTATCTCCCCTTCTCTCAATGACGGCTAATAGTGTAATGCCCCAGAATAAAGTGAAATATTTTATATATATTATTTATTCTAAACTAAGTTAAGATTTGAATGGATTGGTGCATGATTATTGAATTAAATAACCATGCATGTTTATACACTAGGGTTAGGTTAGGGTATGGTAACCTAGGGTTAAGGCTAACCCTTATCCTAATCAAACCCTAGCACAAATCTTGATGAAGATCTAATGGTTGGAATTACACATGAAGAGTTGTTCATGAAGACTTCAAGTTGACTTAGGAAATTTCTAGTCTTGGTGTGTTGGCATTTGATCTCACCCTTCACCTCCACTCACTCCCACAATACTCCATCCTAGCTTTCCATCTCCATCTCCCAAAATCCGGCCACTCTCCAAGAAACTCTAGCTCCCTCACTTCTATAAAACCCCCATTTCACCCACTTTCTCATTCTTTCATCTCATCTTCTTGTTTTGTTTCAAAAAAAAAAGAGAAAGAAAGAAGGAAAGGAAGGAAAATGGGTGAAGTTCTCTTGTTGTAGTGGAAGAGTAGTAGAGAAGGAGAAGAGTAGGAAGCAAGAAGCATATTAAGGAGCAAGGAGCAAAAGATCAAGGAGTTCTTCACATCAACAAAAGTGGGTGCTACTCTAAAACTTTAAAAAATTTAGTCTTTTATTTTGTATATGATGTTAGCTTGTAAAAGTAACTAAGAAAATCTTGATTGCCATATATGAAGATGAATATGATAAGAAAAGAGAAAGTTGTATGGTAGAATAACTCCTTTTCAAGGCTTTTTCAAAAGAACCATGTATTTGAGGGCTTGTTTTTATATATATCTAGAGATTACATGATTTTTTTTATAATAATATTTAGAGTTCATTTAATAACCCAAACACCAGCTCAAATTTCGGACAACAAGTGACCGCAGAAACTGCCGTTTTGAGAATTTTTGTCGTACCTTCCAAAAATCACAACTGTTGAGTATTTTTAGCTAAAAATTTTCATGGATGTTCTTGTATATGTCTAAAACCATAATCCCAAATTTTGAATTTTTCTGAAGTCGTTTGAAGTTGTTTGATGCCTCAAAAAAGTTGCCAAGTCCCACTGGTCTGAGAAGACCGAGCTGAAGATTTCTATTTAGGGACTGAAGTTCTTATATACATAACTACTTGTGTATCTATGATTCTGCTATGAAATTTTGCAAGCAAATTATGGTATGAGTCTATTTTATGATTCCAAAATTTTATAATTTTTAGATGACTTTTGGTAAGTAGAAGTATAAACCTTGTCAGAAGGGCAGTAGAGATTTTGTGTTGTATTTGAAGAGCTATAACTCTCTGCATAGTAGGAGTTTGGATGCAAATTTTGGACACAGTCTAGTGGTATATGTCTAGTTATAGATTCTCAAATTTCATGAGCTTTGGACATGAGGGTTGATTTTATATGGAATTTAAACTAGACTGTGTTCAATACCTGGGGCTGGTTGCATAGTCTGTACGTTTGTGATTTTCTGGAAAAATGGGTTTGGAATTTTCCAAAGTGATGAACTAGGGACTTTTAGTAGAGACTCTAAGCTTTCCAAAAAGCCCAGGAACTTGCAATTCAGTGTTGTGTAGTTATTGATATGATTTTTTGAAGGCGCTGAAGTGATCCAGCCACCCTTAGAAGTCGTCACTTTGCATACGTGTGACTTGTTCTCAACTCTCAAGTGTTAAATTGATAAGTTGGGAGTATTTCTATACCCCAATACGTAGAACTTTTTTTTTCTTAGGTTGATTAAGACATGGGTAGAGGCTTGAACGATATTTGAGTCATCAACCTTGTCTAAGTTAGTTGCCTACACTTATCAACCATTAGGCCAACTTGAGGACTTCCACCCTAACGTTGAAGGTGACTAACACGGGCACCGAAGAAATCCTGGGAGTTGATCACGGGTCGAGTTGAGGACGAAACTCAATGGGGGAATTGGCGAGCAAGTGATCGCATCACCGAAACCGCAGGTTGATATACAGGAATGAGGGTTTCTAGTAGGGAAACTGCTTGAGACTAGACATAACTTAGACTAGGAACCAGTTGGTGACCATACCCTTGTTACGTTTCTAGGTAGACTTGATGTCAATTAGATTTTGCCGTCACCTATAACTACAGTAGTTTCTAGTGATTAGTATTCAAGTGTTGTACTCTCCGGTCATTAGGGATACGTGCTGCGGTGCGTATCTTGTACTGTTGATTCCTGAAGTACTAAGGTATGAATGGGATGGGATTTCCTGGCGGATAAAGGGAATTAGACCTTCGAGGCCGTCAAGTTCTATGCTGGTGGACACGAACGGGTCATATGGGCTGCGGTCCTATGAATTTTCGGCACCATAGGTATGCTACGGTGTATCTTTAAGTTCGTCACGACTTTTGAGTAGGGTCCGAGCGTCGGGTACTAGTGGCAAACCGAGACAGCACTAAGTGACTGCAGAACGGATGTGACCGATTAATCTGCAACCTTATCAACCACAATCTATCTATCAGGAATAGGACGAGCACATAAGTATGTTGCATGGCGAGGGTTCAAAAACCTGAGTTTGGAGATAATGGCTTGATTTGGAAAGTATGTAGTATGTGATGCATACATTTCCAAAGTCTCACTTGCATTAGATTAAGTACATTTGGCCTGTGCATTAGAGTACTAGGGCATTGTCATACACGGACACCTTGGACCCATCTCCACCTTCCTTCTTTTTTCACTTTTCTATTTAATCTTGATTTGTCTAGTTTGGAGATCGCTGCTTTTATCAGCCTCGCGTCAGTAGAATTACTGTCGTGCCCACTCTTTTAGTTGCTAGATTGCCAACCCAGGGAGCCCAGGAAGCCCAAGGCAGATGATGTGCCCAAGTGACAGTATCGAGTGTTCATCCTTTACATTTTTTAGTTATTTTTTGTAAAACTCTGGTTTGTAAATTCTGAGACAGTGTAAAATTGTAACACTCGAACTTATACATCATGGAATAAAATTGTTTATTTTTTTCTGTATTTTCCTGCATTGTGATTGTCTTGAAGGAAAGATTCTGGTTTGTGTCACGAATCGCCAACATGGGGATTCGGGGTGCTACAGAGTTGGTATCAGAGCAGCCTTCTGACTATAGTCCGATATAACAGGAAAATAGACTTGGATGCCACTAGGAGAGTTGGGTTTAGCCTGTAGTAGATTTTTATAATTCATATTGTTTTTCTTTTTCAACTTATGTTTTATAATTTTCTATATCTGGACTAATTCCTGTATTGTTTTCTTTAAACAAATGGCAGACGCACCAAATGGATTGGCAAACGGGACCCAGGCTGGACTGGATCCAGCAGGTACTCCAATTACTCCACCTCCACCTCCACAGCCTATTGCAGTGGAGCAAGCCATCAACAGACTGTTCAGGGACCTTGCCGCTTACCAATGGAGCCACGGGCACTTGGAGGACCGCCTAGAGAATTGTGACCATGCCCTGATGGCAACTGACAGGCAGGTGTATAGACTGAAGAGGTCAAAGAGGAGGCTCTCGAGGAAGATTATGCTGATAAGGCATCAGCATATGGAGAGGATGGCACATCTAGAGCTTAGGCTTGGAGAGCTGCAGGTGAAGGTTGCTCAGCAACAGACACAGTTAGAGCAGTTGGCGACTGCCGAGCACTCTGCTACCGACGATCACCAGGTCAGGGACATGTGTGACCTAGCCCTGTAAGGGATCTTAGGGTGTCTTGTTTTGATATTTTGATGTATAAATGATAATGCTTTCTGCCAGCACATGATGCATGGGGTAATGTTTTATGGTGTAATGTTTTGACTACACTGATGGTGGTAGTGTTTTGGTTGTAGAAATGGAATGCTAAATGTAACATTCTTATGTATAAATGAAGAACTAATATTTTGACTACTTGTAGTATGAAATGAGTTTACATTATTATTGCAAGGTAGTAATAAGAATTAGCTTTCAGATGTCTAGAAGAACCCAAAATAGCCGAGCAGGAAAATAGAAGGTGAAGGCAGCGGGGCCAGCGATGCTGGCCTCGACATAGGAGCAGAATTTGCTCGACTGTATCAAATGCTAGGAGCGTTCGTGGAGGCAAACAGAACACATGCACCAACAGCAGCAGCACCGGGAGTCGCTCAAGGGCACGCAGCTGTAGATCCAATTAGAATGGTCAAATCTTTCAAGAGAATGAAGCCGCCAGTCTTCGAGGGACAGGATGACCTGACCGCTGCAGATGACTCGGTGTGCCAAATAGAAACAGTGTTAGATGTCCTGATGACACCGGAAGATAGTAAAGTTCAGTTGGCTAAAATTCTACTGGAGAAAGATGCCAGGTGTGGTGGCAATCGGTAAAGCGTGGTTGGGGAGAAGAACCAATAACATGGGAGGAATTCTTGGAGGAATTAAGGGAACACTATTTTCCCTTGGATGTACAAGAGGAAAAGGCGATGGAATTCCACAATCTGAAGCAAGGGAGAATGTCAGTCCGAGAATATGAAACCAAGTTCACACAGCTGTCACGATATACAGCCGAGATGGTTCAAGAAGAGACGAAGAAAGCCAAGAGATTTGAATAGGGGCTTAAACCAGGGCTGAGGTCCAAAATGGTGCCTCTGGGCATACACAGGTTTGAAAAACTGGTGAGGCGAGCGGCTGCAATAGAGATGGAAATGAACCAAGGTCAAGAACCACAAGGGAGGATCGAGACTTGGAACCGGGGGAAGAGGCCTACCCCAGCATCGAGGTTCAAAAAGCACGGTAGGAACCAGAAATTTCAAAAGACAGGTGACAAGATGGGAGGACGTAAGCCAGGAAGCTGTTTCCTCTGTGGGGAACAAGGGCATTTCAGAGATCAGTGCCCAAGGAACGAAGGAGAACCGTTCAGATGTGCTACCATTGTGGGAAGGAAGGGCATATCAGGCCAAATTGCCCCCAGTACCTGAAAAGCAATGACAGGGCAGCATCAGGAACCACTAGTAAAGGAAAGCCACCTATTTGCCATGGTCGAGTATTTGCCTTGAAAGAAGAAGACGCGGACAACAATGAGGGCATGATCACTGGTATGTGAAGGGTCATTGTAATAAGTTTTGGTTGTATTTTGAAGTTTTGTTTGAAGAAGTGTAAATGAAGATTATAACTCTTTTGAAACAGGAAGTATATATCTCAATAGAATTTTGGCTAATATTTTGTTTGATAGTGGATCAACTCATTCTTTTGTATCCAAATCATTTTTAAGAAAGTTAAGATACACCCACCTAAGCAGCAATTCCAGAGTTAGCCTTAATGGTAGCTACACCATTAGGGGCAACTGATGAACCAAATATTATTTACTTTTAGGAGCAATAATCTTAAGGCAATTAGACATTTAAAAGCTCTTTATGTGGTATTTAACTCTTATTTTCTCTTTTCCATAGGAAACAGCCTAAAACAGCAAAACGAAGCAGATTCAGGATTTTAAGGATGAACTCAGAATATTACAGAGCATCAGTCGACTGATTCTTCCACACAGGCGACTGGACAGAGAAATCAAGTTTACACAGATGTCTCGGCACAGTCGACTTACTCCCAAAGACAGTCGACTTGGATAATCAATTATGAAATCTTCAGAAGTCTCGACACAGTCGACTGGTTCGAAGACAAGTTGACTGGTAGGCGGCAGAGTTAAAAGATAAGATATTTGAAGATTCGTCCAAATCTAATCCAAATCAGAACAGAAAAGGAAGAATAGAAGAAAAGAGAAAGAAATAACACGCAGAGCAACGAGGGAGGAAATAAATAAAAGAAAAGGACTTTTCTATAAAAAGAAGAGTGCAAACCCTAATTCTCTTCTCTTGTTCTATAAATACCAACCAAGAAGGAAGCGGCTGAAAAAAATCTATCTCACGGACTATCTCCGGATCAGCCAGGAAGGCCATCGACAGCAAGCATCAAAGGAGGAGAACAAGTCGACTGCTGATTGGGCTGAAGTGCAACATCATACAAATCAGCGTTCTTCTGTTCTTTCTCTTTAGTCTTTATTTCTATTGTAGTCATGAACTCTATTATATTAATCAATAAAGGTTGTATTATGTGCAACTAACTTTCATAGTTGGGTAGATTGAAACCGTAGTCATGTAATGCTTATATTTTTCTAAATGCTACTCTATTATTTATTGATTAAACCTGAGAGTATTGGTATGGATTTATAATGCTCAAACTTGTTCAGATGTTTCTGAAGAGCAGTTGACTGATGTGACAGTAAGTCGACTGCATTATAAAACCTGAGTTTATCAAGTCTGTGTAGTATAGATCTGAATCTGTTAAATGAGCATATTGAGACGATCCGTATCTCGTGTTCATATCTTGTAACAAGGGAATCTTTAGGGGTTCTTAGTTTAATCAACTTGAAGGATCTAGATCTGATACCAATTTCTGGAACTTCAAGTGTTTGTTCGTTTCCATTGTTCCTATGCTTTCTTTGAGTGCAACTTAGTAGATACCATGCTAAATACTTAAGGGAAGAAACGAATTAGAGTATATACCATGCCTAATTCTTTGCCTAGGGAAACATTAACTTTAAGGAGTAGATACCATGCCCTTAAGGAGAACAAACATGAGTAATGGATGTAGTATATGACTTAGCATTACTGACTATTGGTGGAGATCAAAACCCAACTACTTTAATAGACATTTGTGACTCAATTTGTGATGCTATTTATTTATGTTTTTATCTTTCATTTCCTTAGACTTTCAGAACGACACTTCAATATTCTTATTTCTTTTTATTGATTAGTAAGTTAGAATCTACAATCTCTGTGGGATCGACCCTTGCTCGTCACTATGCTTCTCCAAACGATTCGTACACTTGCGAGGTTTTTAATTTGTGTCTAGTTTTATCTATTTAATTAGGTATCTAGATTTCACAACAGCAACTCTCACTACAGATCAATGCTATAAGAACTGTGAGCTTCAGATTAACGAAGAATCTCTGAATATTGATTTGTTGGAATTGGGTTTCGCCGAAACAGATGTGATTATTGGCATGGATTGGATGTCAAAACATGAAGCAAATATCGACTACTAAGGGAACGGAGCTCGTGTTTCATAGAGGGAAGAGGCCCAAGGAAGTGACTATTGCAGCCACCAAGAAGATGAAGATACCTAAAGAAGTGAAGAAGATACTAGTGGTGAGGAATTTTCCACTCATATTCCTGGAGGAATTACTGGGACTGCCCCCACACAGAGATGTAGAATTTTGCATTTCAATCCAACTAGGCAGTGCTCCAGTATTGAAGACACCTTATAGGATGACACCTGTGGAGCAGAATGAAGTCAAGAAACAAGTTGAAGAACTATTAGAGAAGGGACTCATCAGACCAAGTGCGTAGTTTTGCTGGTTAAGAAAAAGGATGGGACTGCAAGAATGTGTATCGATTATCGGGAATTGAATAAGGTCACTGTTCGAAATAAGTACCCGATTTCCAGAAACGATGATATGTTTGATCAGCTTCAAGGAGCAGCCATATTTTCCAAGATCGACCTACGGTCTGGTTATCATCAAGTTCGAGTTAAGGAGGAAGATGTACCCATGATAGCCTTTCGGACTCGGTATGGGCACTACGAGTTTTTAGTAATGTCATTCGGAGTGACCAATGCTCTAGCAATCTTCATGGACATGATGAACCGAATCTTATGGCCGTTTATCGACTCATTTGTCGTGGTCTTCATCGAAAATATTTTGGTGTACTCAAGGACAGAAGAAGAACATGCGGAACATTTGATCACAGTATTGAGCAAGATACATGAGCATCAATTATATGCCAAATTGTCCAAGTGTGAGTTTTAGGAGCGGGAAGTTGCATTTCTTGGCCATATCCTTTCTAAGGAGGGAGTGGACATAGACCCGCAGAAGATAGAAGCAGTCAAGGAGTGGCCACAGCCGAAGACAGTAAAGAAGACAAGAAGATTTTTGGGAATGACTGGATACTACCGGAAGTTTATTCAAAATTATGCCAGGATAGCAGCATTGACCAGCAAAAACCAGAGCTTCGATTGGACAACGAAGTGTGAAGAAAGTTTCCAAGAGTTGAAGAACAGATTGATCTCTGCACCCATCTTGGTCTTGCCTCAAGATGACAAGGGGTATGTCATCTACAGCGATGCACCATATTTGGGGTTCGGATGTGTGCTGATGCAGGAAGGGAAGGTCATAGCCTGTGGATCGAGACAACTCCGACCTCATGAGAAGAATTACCCTACTTATGACTTAGAACTAGCAGCCATAATCATTGCTTTGAAGTTATGGCAGCATTACATCTACGGAGCAAAGGTAGAGATGTATACTGACCACAAGAGTTTGAAGTATATATACTAGCAGAGGGATCTGAATCTAAAGCAGAGGCGATGGTTGGAAGTCTTGGAAGACATCAGGCCAGAAATCTTGTATCATCCGGGGAAGGCCAATGTTGTAGCTGATGCACTCAGACGGAAGAGGAGTATTGCCACATTCATTGTAACAAGAAAGGAGCTAGAAGATGAGATCAAGCAAGCAGGCATCGAGGTAATTACTCGGGACTTGAGTGCAGTTTTGGCACATTTAGTTTTGCAACTGAGTTTGAATGAGCAAGTGAAGAAAGGTCAGACAGAAGACACAGAGATCGAAGCACTGAAGAAGCGGGTGAATGAAGGAAAACTTTCAGTGTTCAGTATAAGAGAAGGATCGCTCTGGTATGGCAACAGGCTGTGTGTACCGAAAAATAAGGAATTAAGAGAAGATATCATGAAGGAGGCTCACTCCACCTTACTTGCAGTGCACCCTGGAAGCACCAAAATATATCAGGAAGTGAAGCAGTATTATTGGTGGTCTGGGATAAAGCGAGGCATAGCGGAATTTGTGTCCAGATGCTTAACGTGCCAGCAGATCAAAGCCGAAAACTAGAAGCCAGGTGGATTATTGCAACCCTTGCTCATTCCGGAGTGGAAATGGGAGAACATTAGTATGGACTTCATCACCGGTTTGCCCAAAAGCTCTAAGGGGAACGACTCAGTTTGGGTCATTGTAGATCAGTTAACAAAATCCGCACATTTCTTGTCAGTAAAGACGACCTGGTCACTTGAGAAGTTAGCAGAAGTTTACAATGAGAACGTAGTAAAGCTACATGGAGTACCAGTATCAATAGTTTCATATAGGGATGCGAGGTTTACATCTCGGTTCTGGCAGAGCCTGCAATCAGCATTAGGGACCAAAACAGATTTTAACACAGCTTTCCATCCGCAGTCTGATGGATAGACCGAAAGAGTTAACCGGATTCTTGAAGATATGCTGAGAGCCTGCATTATGAATTTCGGAGGAAGTTGGGAGAAGTACCTACGCTTAGTAGAATTTGCATACAATAACAGCTATCAGGCAAGCATTAACATGGCTCCATATGAAGCATTATATGGAAGAAGGTGTAGGACACCCGTGTGCTGGTACGAAGTAGGAGAACGATAGCTGTTTGGACCAGATATCGTACAACAAACCATTGAGAAGATCAACCTTATTCAGAAAAGGTTGCAGACAACACAGAGCAGGCAAAAAAGCTACGCTAACAGTCGCCAAAGAGAAATAGAATTCGATGAAGGTGACTTTGTATGTCTCAGAGTCTCACCAGTGAAGGGTGTGCTCAGATTTGGGAAAAGCAAGAAACTGGCACCCAGATACATCGGGCCATATAAGATTCTGAAGAAAATCGGGAAGATGGCCTACAAGTTGGAATTACTGGCAGAATTCTCCTGGGTACATGACGTATTCCACGTCTCAATGTTGAGGAAGTACATACCAGATCCAAGTCATCAACTGTTAGGAATTCCTGAAGACTTGCAAGTGAACCTCTCATTCAAGGAACAACCAGTCTGAATCCTCGACCGTCCGGAAAAGATATTAAAGAACAAGACCATCCTGATGGTGAAAGTTTTCTGGAGAAATCAGTTCATGGAGGAAGCCACTTGGGAACCAGAGAGCCGTGAAGGCTTATTTCCCTGAGTTATTTGATGTGTAATGTTTTTCTTTTCTCCCGACTAAGTATAGTTCTGAGAACAGAACCACTCTAAGGAGGGAGTGATGTAATGCCCCAGAATAAAGTAAAATATTTTATATATATTATTTATTCTAAACTAAGTTAAGATTTGAATGGACTGGTGCATGATTATTGAATTAAATAACCATGCTTGTTTATACACTAGGGTTAGGATTAGGGTATGGTAACCTAGGGTTAAGGCTAACCCTTATCCTAATCAAACCCTAGCACAAATCTTGATGAAGATCTAATGGTTGGAATTACACATGAAGAGTTGTTTATGAAGACTTCAAGTTGACTTAGGAAACTTCTAGTCTTGGTGTATTGGCATTTGATCTCACCCTTCACCTCCACTCACTCCCACACTACTCCATCCCAGCTCTCAGTCTCCATCTCCATCTCCCAAAATCCGTCCACTCTCCAAGAAACCCTAGCTCCCTCACTTCTATAAAACCCCCATTTCACCCACTCTCTCATTCTTTCATCTCATCTTCTTCTTTTGTTTCAAAAAAAAAGGAGAAAGAAAGAAGGAAAGGAAGGAAAATGGGTGAAGTTCTCTTGTTGTAGTAGAAGAGTAGTAGAGAAGGAGAAGAGTAGGAAGCACGGAGCATATCAAGGAGCAAGGAACAAAAGATCAAGGAGTTCTTCACATTAACAAAAGTGGGTGATAGTCTAAAACTTTAAAAAGATTAGTCTTTTATTTTGTATATGATGTTAGCTTGTAAAAGTAACTTAGAAAATCTTGATTGCCATATGATATGGCTAAAAATGGGGTTTAATCGGAACCGTCCAAATCGGGCGCGAATCTTGAGACCTGAGGGTAAAACGGTAATTTCACCCACAAAAGGACCAAAACGGATATTGGATCTGCCCTCCTAGGGCCCAATAATCCGCGAATGGATCCACCACCAAGAGGGTGCGGGTCTCGACCCGCTGCGTACCCAATCCATCAAGATAGAGTCAGGGTCCCTGATTAAATACGATCAACGGCCCTGATGGACGTCTATCTTTTCACGGGGGATTAGGGATTAAATTCCTTATCTGATTACAGGGAATATATATTGTCAGATTACCTTCCTCATCTGATTACGGAGGACATTCCTTATCAAATCACGGGGATTACATTCCTAATCCGTTCCCTAAGACGCCTATAAATACCCCCCATCCATCTCCATTAAGAGGTAATCAACTCTTCACCAGTTTTTACGCTCTTTCATAATCTCTTTGATTACTGACTTGAGCGTCGGAGGGTGCGTCGCCGGGATCCCCCCCGGTGTCTCACACTTTTTGCAGGTGCACGGCAGGAACGACGAACGAGGCCCGACGGAACAGGTACGCAGGTTTTCCTATTCAGTTTCCCCAAGAATCCACAAGTTCTATCTGTTTGCCCCCACACCAAATTTAGCGGCAACAGATTGGCGCCGTCTGTGGGAAACAAACGAATAGAGACCTCTCCCCTTCCCGGTGAACAGGTTTTCTCCTGCCATGCCGCCTCGCAAAGTTAGATCTAGGGGCTCCAACCGAGCGCCCAACCCTGACCAGCAAGAAGTCCTTCCTGATCCCGCTCAGCAACAAGGGCAACTCCCTCCTACCATAGAAGAGCCGCTCCAACGGAACCCTCCACCTCCTGATCCAAAGGGGCCTAACCCCCAGAAACAGCCCCTTCACCAAGAGAACATCTCCATCCACAACGCCTCCAGTGCTTCCATGGCCTCCCATCACCCCCGGGCCTCTGGTCGCCACAATGCCCCTCCCAAACGCCCGGAAGATGATGACCTTCGTCGCCATCTGGATGAAAAGCGGGCTCGGGGGGAAGCCTCCCGCCAGCAAGAGCGATCCCCCCGTCACCGAGAGCACAGGAGGTCCCCCATCCGAAGAGGAAGAAAGGACTCCCCCGATTATCACCGAAGAAGGCATTCTCCCGCAGGTCGGCAGCAGCCTAGGAACAATGAGGCACCCATCACCCGTGCCGAGTTCCAGCAGTTCCAAGCAATGGTACAACAGGCCCTCAACCTCCGTCAAAATCCCAATGGGCCGAGGGCCCCATCCCCTCCTCCGGTCCGAAGCCCTCGCCAACGGTCCCCCTCTCCTCGTCCTGCACCAACCAACTCCCGGCGCACCCTGAGTCCTCGTCGCTCCCGAAGTGACCGCCGCCACAGCCCTCGCTCCCCCTCATACGAAGACGAGTCCCGTGGTCCGGCGAATTACCGTCGGAGGGATGACATCATGGACCGCCGTCTCAACGAAGTGGAAAAGCTCCTGGGTCAGATAAACCGAGAAGAGGAACTCAGGGGGAGGACCCTACGTCCTAGCCGGCCCCCGTTCTCCCGAACCATAGTGGATGCCCCTGTACCGTTCGGTTTCAAACCTCCCCAATTCGAAAATTACACCGGCGAGACCGATCCAGTTGATCACATCGAAGGCTTTAAGACTTTGATGCTCCTCCACCAAGCTTCCGATGCCCTCCTTTGCAAAACATTCCCCGCGACACTCAAAGGTCCGGCTCGAGAATGGTACTCTCGTCTCGCCCCGGCATCGATATTCTCCTTTGAACAGTTCGAAACCCTCTTCATCACCCACTTTGTCAGCAGCCGAAGGACCGAGAAAACCAGTATCTCACTATTGCACCTCCGTCAGCAAAAGGGGGAAAAACTGAGGGACTACGTGAAGAGGTTCACAGCCGAAGCTAGAACTATTGCCTCCCTCGACCAATCGGTCGCTACCGCAGCATTCCAATCCAACATTCTCAATTCCAACCTCCGCTCCTCCCTTGCCAAGAAACCCCCACATGACTTTTCCGACCTTCTTCTTCGCACCGAAAAGTACATTCGGGCCGAAGAGGCCGAGCAACCCCCCAACTGGGAAGTGCCCGCCTCCGGGCTTAAAAGGAAGGGGGCAGAAGAAGAAGGAGCCAAGAAGCTCCAGAAGGATAATGCCGGCCAGCGCCGACCTCCCCCTAGATTTGAGAAGTTCACTCCCCTCAACGCTAACCTCTCGGCCATCTTCATGGAGGTCGAAAAAGACGGGGTCTTGCCTCCAGCTCCCAAAATGAATACTCCCGCCCAGAGAAGAGATAAAGAGAAATGGTGCCGCTATCACCGGGACCACGGGCATGACACCAACGACTGCCGTGCTCTGAGGAACGAGATCGAAGCCCTTATCCAGAGGGGACAGCTGACGAAGTTTGTAAAAAAGGACCGAGCCGAGCTCCCTCTCCCGCCTCGGGGGGCTAACAAGCGTCCGGAAAGAGAAGAGACGCCAGACTTCGAGGAAGAGCGAGTCCTCCACCTCATCCATGGGGGTCCGATGGGAGGCTCCTCGAACTCCTCCCGAAGAGCGTTTATCAGAGAGGTCAATTCAGTCCGAACCACGCCTCCTCCCAAGGGCCTCGGAGTGCCAGTTACCTTCTCCGACGAAGATCTCGAGGGAGTCCGTATCCCGCATTGTGACGCTCTCGTCATCAGCCTCCACATGGCAAATTTCAAAGTGGAGAGGATCTTAGTCGACAACGGCAGCTCCGTCAACATCCTATTCCTCTCCGCTTTCAAAGGCCTAAAGCTCTCCAGAGACAGACTCAAACCCGCCGGTTACACTCTCCATGGGTTCACGGGGGTTCCGGTAACTATAGAAGGGGTGATCACCCTCGATGTAACTGCCGGACAAACCCCTACCACCAGAACGGAGCCAATGGACTTCATGGTAGTGGATGTTCCCGCTGCCTACAACGTCATTTTGGGCAGGCCCGGCCTCGTGGCTCTGGAAGCAGTTCCCTCGGCATATCATCTGAAGATGAAATTTCTCACCCGATCTGGGGTCGGAGAAGTAAGGGGAAATCAGGAGCAGGCCCGGAAATGCTACATGACTTCGACCCTTGGGCCCATCCTCTCTTTAGAGACCCTGGAAATTCCCCAAGATTCCACAAGACCGACCTCCGAGCCAGCGGACGAACTGGAGGAGGTGCTCTTCTCCGAACAAGAGCCGACCCGCAAGTTCTTCGTAAGCAAGGCCCTCCCGTCCGCCCTATACTCAGATATTGTGGAATGCATCCGAGACAATCAAGACCTCTTCGCATGGTCCGCAGCTGACATGCCTGGTATCTCCGAAGAACTCTTAGTCCACCGCTTGAGTGTTGATCCGGGGTCCAAACCGGTTCAGCAGAAGAGGCGTAAGTTCGCCCCCGAGCGACAGCTCGCTATTAAAGAAGAGGTAGATAAATTGCTGAAGGCCCGATTCATACAGGAGGTAAACTACCCTGAATGGTTATCGAACGTAGTAATGGTGAAGAAGTCCAACGGAACATGGAGAATTTGCATTGATTTCACCGACCTCAACAAAGCCTGTCCCAAAGATCCCTTCCCTCTACCGAGCATCGACACTCTGATTGACGCAACCTCGGGACATGAGCTTCTAAGCTTCATGGACGCTTTCTCGGGTTACAATCAGATAAGGATGTTCCCGCCGGATATCCCAAAGACGTCTTTTGTAACCGACCAAGGCCTTTATTGCTACAGGGTCATGCCATTCGGCCTAAAGAACGCAGGGGCAACATACCAGCGCCTCGTCAACAAAGTTTTTCAGGCTCAGATCGGCAGAAACATGGAAGTGTATGTCGATGACATGCTGGTGAAAAGCATCCGAGGTGTTGATCATGTGACCGACCTCCAAGAAGCATTTGATGTTTTAAGAAGGAACAATATGAGACTCAACCCGAACAAATGTGCGTTCGGCGTCTCATCAGGCAAGTTCCTCGGCTTTATGGTTAGCCAACGAGGAATAGAGGCGAATCCTGAGAAGATCAAGGCCATACTGGACATGGCCCCCCCTAGAAATGTCAAAGAAGTTCAGAGGCTGACTGGTCGCTTAGCCGCCATAGGGCGCTTCCTGTCGAAGTCCGGGGAGAAGTGCCTCCCGTTCTTCAAAGCCCTCAGGGGGGCTAAAGGATTCGAGTGGGGGCAGCAGCAATAAGACTCCTTTGACCAGCTTAAAGCCTACCTCGTCAATCCCCCTCTCCTTAGCAAACCAGTACCCGGCGAACCGCTCTACCTCTACCTCGCGGCTTCCGAACAGACGCTCAGTGCGGTCTTAGTCAGAGAAGAAGAAAGGGCTCAGAAGCCCATATACTACGTCAGCAAGGTGCTCCGGGATGCCGAACTTCGGTACCCGAAAATTGAGAAAATGGCGTATGCCCTGGTAATGGCCGCGAGAAAACTTAGACCCTACTTTCAGTCTCATTCGGTGGTCGTCCTTACCGACCAGCCACTGAAACAGATTCTTCACAAACCCGAGACTTCTGGTCGCCTCATGAAGTGGTCGATCGAGCTGAGCCAGCACGATATAACTTATCAGCCTCGGACTGCAATCAAGGCACAGGCACTGGCCGAATTCATAGTTGAGACTACAATCCCCGAGTCTGGCCAAGCAGCAAAGGGACCCCCCGTCTGGTCGGTCTATGTTGACGGGTCCTCTTGTAATGAGGGTAGCGGGGCAGGAGTCATCCTGGCAGGACCAGATGGCTTCATCCTCCAATACTCACTCCGGATAAATTTCAAAGCCTCGAACAACGAGGCCGAATATGAAGCACTAATAGCCGGGCTTCGAATGGCCCGAAATGCTGGGGCACATCGGCTACAGATTTTCAGCGACTCCCAGTTGATTTTTAACCAGGTCCTCGGCGAGTATGAAGCCCGCGATGATAGAATGGCTAAATACTTGTCCAAAGTAAAGAGCCTCATGGCGCTGTTCGACGAGGCTCTCATCCAAAGGATCCCTCGAGAAGAAAATGCTCAGGCCGACGCCTTATCCAAGTTAGCCTCCTCCTCCCTTCAAGGTCTGGAACAGACCGTTTTGATAGAAGTCCTCCTAAAGCCGAGCATAGAGGACGAAGCGCCAGACTCCGTTGAAGCATTGCCCGTCCTCCTCGAAGACAACTGGATGAAACCCATTGTCGAATTCCTGAGGAACGGACTCCTCCCTGAAGATCCGAGGGAAGCACGAAGAATTAGGGCCCGAGCCGAGCGTTTTACTTTACTCGAAGACATCTTATACAAACGCTCCTTCACCCAAGCGGATGGTCGACCGTATCTAAGGTGCCTCTCCCCCGAGCAAGCCGACTACGCCCTACAGGAGCTCCATGAGGGGATCGGCGGAGCCCATTCTGGATCCAGGGCTCTGGCGCGCAAGGTATTGAACTATGGATATTACTGGCCCACTCTCCTACGGGACGCCGAACGACACGTTCGGCAGTGCAGCTCCTGCCAAAAGTATGCAGACATCCGACGTCTTCCGCAGGCACCGCTGACCTCCCTATCAAGTCCCGTTCCCTTTGCTATGTGGGGGATGGACTTACTGGGACCATTCCCTCCAGCCCCCGGACAGCTAAAGTTCCTAGTCGTGGCAGTCGACTATTTCTCTAAGTGGATAGAAGCCGAGCCCCTGGCCACGATCACCGAACATAGGGTCGTTCAGTTCTTCTGGAAGAATGTGATTTGCCGGTTCGGCGTTCCCCGAGTCATAGTCACAGATAACGGGACACAGTTTACTGGAGCCGCCTTCCGAGCCTTGTGTGAAGACCTTTCCATACAACACCGATTCTCCTCCGTCTCCCATCCCCAGTCGAATGGCCAAGCTGAGAATGCCAACCGACAGATTCTTGCAGGAATCAAGAAGAGGTTAGACAAGTGTTCCAAGGGACTATGGGTCGATCAGCTGCCGAACGTACTCTGGAATCACCGCACCACCAAGCGGACCCCAACAGGCGAGAGCCCATTTAATCTCACCTATGGGGCCGAAGCCATCATCCCCCTAGAAGTCGGGATACCCTCTCCTCGCCTGATCGCTTATGAAGAAGAGCAGAATGCTAGAGAACTCAGAACAAGCCTAGATCTGATAGACGAAATCCGAGAGAGAGCTGCCATACGCCAGCAAGCTTACCGAAGAAGGATCGAGCTGGCATACAACAAAAGAGTCCGCCCAACGGACCTCAAAGAAGGGGATTTAGTCCTTCGGAAGTTGGCCATATCATTCCCCGGGCAGAAAAGCAAGCTGGCCCCGAACTGGGAGGGACCGTACAAGATCTCGAAAGTAATCCGCCCCGGTACGTACAAGCTAGAGGATCTCGAAGGCAGAGAAATTCCCCGGACTTGGAACGCCGACCATCTTTTGAAATACCAAGAGAAGGCAACTACGTCTCTCCAAGTAACTCGAGATGTCGAACCGTTCCCCTCCTTTCTCTAGTCATAGTTTGTCCTTTTTGTGCTTTCTTTTATTATTGTAATAACGGCTAGCAACTTTAGAAGCAGCCGATCATTAGATGTTAATAAATGAAGTTTCTTCATGTTTTCACTACTATTACATCCCTCTGCTTGTAACTCTTTAATGTCACAATGGTTCCGGAGTCCCACACTTGGCTCGATTCTACTTCGCGAGCTCGCTCCTAAGCGAGCTAGAAGTAGCTCGCCATTCGAAAATGCTCCCACAGCCGTTGAATGGTACGGAGTCCAACACTTGGTTCGACCCTACTCCGCAAGCTCGCTCCTAAGCGAGCTAGGGGTAGTTCGCCATTCGAAATTGCTCCTACACCCCTTAAACTGACAATGGTTCCGGAGTCCCACACTTGGCTCGATTCTACTTCGCGAGCTCGCTCCTAAGCGAGCTAGAAGTAGCTCGCCATTCGAAAATGCTCCCACAGCCGTTGAATGGTACGGAGTCCAACACTTGGTTCGACCCTACTCCGCAAGCTCGCTCCTAAGCGAGCTAGGGGTAGTTCGCCATTCGAAATTGCTCCTACACCCCTTAAACTGACAATGGTTCCGGAGTCCAACACTTGGCTCGATTCTACTTCGCGAGCTCGCTCCTAAGCGAGCTAGAAGTAGCTCGCCATTCGAAAATGCTCCCACAGCCGTTGAATGGTACGGAGTCCAACACTTGGTTCGACCCTACTCTGCAAGCTCGCTCCTAAGCGTGCTAGGGGTAGTTCGTCATTCGAAATTGCTCCTACACCCCTTAAACTGACAATGGTTCTGGAGTCCAACACTTGGCTCGATCCTACTTCGCGAGCTCGCTCCTAAGCGAGCTAGAAGTAGCTCGCCATTCGAAAATGCTCCCACAGCCGTTGAATGGTACGGAGTCCAACACTTGGTTCGACCCTACTCCGCAAGCTCGCTCCTAAGCGTGCTAGGGGTAGTTCGCCATTCGAAATTGCTCCTACACCCCTTAAACTGACAATGGTTCCGGAGTCCAACACTTGGCTCGATTCTACTTCGCGAGCTCGCTCCTAAGCGAGCTAGAAGTAGCTCGCCATTCGAAAACGCTCCCACCGCCGTTGAATGGTACGGAGTCCAACACTTGGTTCGAACCTACTCTGCAAGCTCGCTCCGAAGCAAGCTAGGGTAGTTCGCCATTCGAAATTGCTCCTACACCCCTTAAACCGACAATGGTTCCGGAGTCCGCCAAACGAGCTAGGGACAGCTCACCGTCCTAAAAAACGCTCCGACGACGTTAACCTAATCAAGCAAGTGCACAACTCGGCTCGACGTTACTTCGCGACTCCACTCATGATCGACCTAAAAGAAGCTCGCCATTCGGAGTTCGACAGTTCAGAAGTTACCCCATGACAGACAACATTCACAGCAATAAAACACGCAAGTTCGGCAATAACGCATTTATTAATGAAACAGATGTGATACAAAGGCAAACACAAACAGGAGCACGACTCAACAAGGATATTTACAATACCGACTCGTCACACTTAGCGAAAAGCAAAAAAAAAAGAGAGCAAAGAACGCGCGGAACCGACCACTTCAGCGCTTCTTCGGAGCTGGAGCATTCCGCTTCAAGGACACTCGAGAGTGACGACGCTTGTCCCCGGAGCGCGACCCCAAGCCGGCAAACTGGGACGTATCCTCGGCACCGCTCCTGGCAGCTACGCCGACAGACGCCCCGCTCGAGGAGATTGCCACCGAGCTCTGCGCGTCCCCCGGGCTTGGTTGGCCGATCCGCTGACGGGTCGCCATCTCATAGAAAGTAATGCCCCGCTCACTCTCAGCACGAGTGCATGACGTGCTTCGAACGTTGACCGGCCCTGAATGTGGCTTCAGACGAGCCACTTCCGCCTCCAACTCTGAGATCCTGTCCCGCAACGAGTCGTCTTTAACGTCGACTTCGAAACGTGGGGGTATCGCGGAGTCCGGCACTCCAGATCGACTAGCGACGAGGCGCCGAAGGTGGGTGACTTCGATGCTTTTATCCACCGTCGCCCTCTTGAGCGCTTCGACTTCAGCAGTCAACTCGACTCGTTCAGTCGTCAACTTGGCCACCTCGGCCGTCAGCCCCTCGCCCTCACTCCGGAGCTTCGCCTCTACGGACTGCAGATGCTGTATCTCGGAAAGCAACTCGTCCTTCTCCGCTGTTATTTTGGACAAATTATGACGAATGCACTGAACACGAATCTCATTACTGAAATCAGTGGGCAAGTGTTCACCTTCGGGTATGAGCTCGGCGATTCGGCTTTCCAAACGACGAATCTCGATATCACGCCGGCCAAGGACGAGCTGGAGATGCTTCCTCTCGCTCTTGGCTCGGCGCAATCCGAGCTCGACCTCATAAAGTTTCTCCCTACACCTAGCCAGACACAGCCTCGTCGCCCCTAGGCCAGCTTCGGCTTTAACCTCTTCGTCCGGGCGGGAAAGCTCGACGTCTTGGGGGATCACCATAAGCTGCAAAGAAATCGGAGCAATCAGCGAAAACGTTGAGCGTGGCCGAAGCACCGCACTTGGAAAAATTTTCATCTCTAAAAACAGAGTTTGACGGTTCGGCAAAAGAGGGGGCATAAAACAGAAATTTCCGAGCACCAACACTTGCAAAAATTTTGATTTCATTTACGTCAAAAGAAGCGGTGGCCAGTCCGCTATTAGGCATTACAAAATTCGATAAAAAAAAAAAAAAAAAAAAAAGAAGAGAAAAAGAGCAGAAACAGCCAAAAACAATAAAACGAGAGGCGGATTCAGTGCTCGACCTCTTTCCCCGGGCGACGAGGCGGAGTAGGGGTCGACTTCGCCGAAGGAGACGCCGCTGCCAGTGGAGTGGCCGTGACGCTCGGGACCTCGCCAGTAATCCCGGCATCGGCATCAGCGCCGTCCTCCTCCTCCTCCTCCTCTTCCCCTTCGGACTCGGGGTCGAAGCCCTCGATGTGTCCGGGGAAGAGTCGCCATCCCGAGACGTCCACCCCGGGGTACGCCTCTCGCACCCGGTCGAGGGCAGTGGCGAAGGCCTTCGCCATGTTCTGCGCGAGGTACCCCTGGGCCTTCTTCAAGGTGGCGTCCTCCACCTCCTTCACAGCCGCCGCCTGCTTCGCCTCGGCCTCGGCCAACTGATTGGCCGACCCCTCCTTCTCCCGACGCAGCTCGTCCTCCAGCCTCTTCACTTCGGCCTCGAGGTGCTGGATCCTCGCAGACCGGCCTTCATGCTCGACTCGGAGCTTGTCGAGCTGGTTCGACATCCGAGCCTTCTCGTTCCGAGCCTGGTCGGACTCTTGCTTCAGCTCCTTCTCGAGGGCGGTCAGCCGTTCGGTGAGGTGACCGAAGTGGACGACGATCTGCAAGGGAAAGAGGAAGAACTCAGAGAGTTAGAAAAATTTTGTGATTCAAGATGAAACGAATGAAGGGAACTCGGAACTTACCGATACCGCCGAACGAGCGATCTCGATCACATCGTCGCCCTGCCTCCCCGCGTCCATGGCGGCGCGGTCCTTCGGGGTGGCGAGATGCTTGACGGCCTGCATGCTCGCCAACGAGTTCCCGAGGAACCCATCGTGCCTCCGGACCTGCCAGTCCGGAATGTGGATCCGCTTGTGCTCCTCCGTCAGGAGCTCCTCGCCTGCCACGGTCAACGGCGGGGTCGGCATGGCGAGGGCGGCGGCGATGGGGAACTCGCCCGCAGATGCTGGAGCCGAGGTCGACACCACGGCGACGACCGGGTCGTCGGCAATCTCCACCGCCTGGACGGGGCCCTCGATCCTCGGCGCCTTTGAGGATGAGGGCAGCTTCGACGCTACCCTCTTGCGCTTCCTCGGCGCCTTACTGGCGAGTCCTGCCCTGAGCGCCAACACCGCCTCGTAGTCCATAGATTCTACATCAAAAGAAAAAAAATTTGATTAGCACGAAAGAAGAACAAGGCAGCAAGTACGGAAAAAAAAGAACTTGGCGAAAAGCCGCGTACTAGGATCTACGCGGCCGAGCCCTCCCCTGTAAAGAACGTCCTCCGTCAACTCCTTCCAGTCGTACTTCGGCCGGTCGAGAAGGGTCCGAACCGCCCCTTCTTCTTCTACTGAGAGTCTCGGCAGCGCCTGTCGCCCTCTTGGTCACCCCTTCTGCCCAATTGGTGGGGATCGGCCAGGCCTCTCGACTCCGCACGACGACCCACTTCTCTCGCCAGTGCTTGATAGAGTCCGGGCAAACCACGAGCCTGCCGCCGTGCCTCGGAGTCAGATAATACCGGTACTCCGACTTGTTCCCTTGGTGGAGCCGGTATATCGTCCGAAGCACGTTCAGCTGCGGTTCGATCCCCGCGTCCTGGCAATGGAGAACGAAGCCATTAATCACTCACCACGCGTTCGGCATGAGCTGGATAGGGCAGACCCCGTACCAGCTCACCACGGTAATTGCGAACGCGTGGAGAGGTAGCCGGGCACCGGCGATAAAGGCATCAACCGGCCAGCAACACATGGTCACTGGCAGCGGCGAATTGGCCCTAACCCCGGGGCCCGGCAGCATGATCTCGTACTCCTCCGGGATGAAAAAAGAGTCCCGGATCGCCACCAACTCCTCCTCGCGCAGGATCGACGCCGCATCGTCCGCCTCCGTCGTCTCCCTCGCTTCATTCTCCTCGAAGGTCCTCTCCCTCCCATGGATGATTCGTTCGGCCTGGTCCTTCGGGAGCACCCGGACCCTGTGTAGTCCTGTCAGCAGACCCGGTAGCTGTCCGAACTCTCCCATCCTCTTCGGATCCTCGACAATCGAATCCTTGCCGAACACCTTGCCCTTGGTTGGAGTCGGAGTCGAGGCTTCGGCGCCTATAGGGGAGGACTCGGACCCAGAGACTTCATCTGAGACAGAAGCTACAGACATAGTTTATAAATTACCTCGAGAGAAAGAGCTGCCGAAAAGCTTCGCCTGAGCTAACGCCGGTGCCGGAAAAACTTGCCTGAAACACTAGAGAACGCCTGAACAAATGAGAGGAGAAATGAGAAATGAGGGGGGGGGGGGTGAGGATTTATAGAAGGGGGGCACGCCCAACGAGGCTAATGGGCTTGTACGACCGGCCCATCTAAACCAAGCGGCGGAGCGATCCCAATCGTCACCTCGTTAACCGCAGCGAATCATGAGATGCATTTAATGCTATCCCATCTGATGGAATCCCAGAGGTCACAGCATTTAATGGGCGTCCCATCTGTCAGGGTTGTCAGAATTGTCAGGATTGTCAGACGTTCAAATGGCGCACAGAAGAGACAAACTCACATAAACGACAAGTCTGGGCGCTCGGCACCCACTACCGAGCATTCGTGACACCGACCCCGTTATAGGGGAAAAAGTCACGCTCGGCACCCACTGCCGAGCATTCGTGACACCGACCCCGTTATAGGGGAAAAAGTCACGCTCGGCACCCACTGCCGAGCATTCGTGACACCGACCCTGTTATAGGGAAAAAATCACGCTCGGCACCCACTGCCGAGCATTCGTGACACCGACCCCGTTATAGGGGAAAAAGTCACGCTCGGCACCCACTGCCGAGCATTCGTGACACCGACCCTGTTATAGGGGAAAAAGTCACGCTCGGCACCCACTGCCGAGCATTCGTGACACCGACCCCGTTATAGGGGAAAAAGTCACGCTCGGCACCCACTGCCGAGCATTCGTGACACCGACCCTGTTATAGGGGAAAAAGTCACGCTCGGCACCCACTGCCGAGCATTCGTGACACGACCCTGTTATAGGGGAAAAAGTCATGCTCGGCACCCACTGCCGAGCATTCGTGACACCGACCCTGTTATAGGGGAAAAAGTCACGCTCGGCACCCACTGCCGAGCTTTTGTGACACCGACCCTGTTATAGGGGAAAAAGTCACGCTCGGCACCCACTGCCGAGCATTCGTGACACCGACCCTATTATAGGGGAAAAAGTCACGCTCGGCACCCACTGCCGAGCATTCGTGACACCGACCCTGTTATAGGGGAAAAAGTCACGCTCGGCACCCACTGCCGAGCATTCGTGACACCGACCCTGTTATAGGGGAAAAAGTCACGCTTGGCACCCACTACCGAGCATTCGTGACACCGACCCTGTTATGGGGGAAAAAGTCCCGCTCGGCACCCACCGCCGAGCATTCGTGACACCGACCCTGTTATAGGGAAAAAGTCACGCTCGGCACCCCCTGCCGAGCGTTCGTGGCACCGACCCTGTTATATGGAAAAAACAGGTTCGGCACCTCTGCCGAGCGTTCGTGGCACCGACCCTCGTATAGGGAAAAAACAGGTTCGGCACCGCTGCCGAGCGTTCGTGGCACCGACCCTCTTATAGGGAAAAAACCGGTTCGGCACCGCTGCCGAGCGTTCGTGGCACCGACCCTCTTATAGGGAAAAAACAGGTTCGGCACCGCTGCCGAGCGTTCGTGGCACCGACCCTCTTATAGGGAAAAAACCGGTTCGGCACCGCTACCGAGCGTTCGTGGCACCGACCCTCTTATATGGAAAAAACAGGTTCGGCACCGCTGCCGAGCGTTCGTAGCACCGACCCTCTTATAGGGAAAAAACCGGTTCGGCACCGCTACCGAGCGTTCGTGGCACCGACCCTCTTATAGGGAAAAAACAGGTTCGGCACCCCTGCCGAGCGTTCGCGGCACCGACCCTCTTATAGGGGAAAGACAAGTTCGGCGGACCGCCGAACTCGCTCCTGACGCTCGCAGTCCTGCCGAACTCACTTCCCTCTCTGGAAAAGCTCGCCGAACCGCATATGGACCTCGGCCCCTTCGCCAGCGAACTCTAGGGGGGTCTAAAGCGTGCTCCAAGTATACAAGACCACTGAATGACGAATTGACACTTTGCGAAGTTAATAAGATATCCCTGCAAGAACACCACATGACCATCAGAGTTCAGGAGCGACTCAGAGTTCAATCCGCTTGAAAAATCACCAAACTACCTCCTTCAAGATTCAAAACCTTCCGTTTGGGCCCCGATACAACTCCACCAGCCATTAAAAAACTGCTAAACTACTCCTCAAAGGCCGATCAAGCTCAGCCTTTAGGAGTGGGGGGCTCGTGATATGGCTAAAAATGGGGTTTAATCGGAACCGTCCAAATCGGGCGCGAATCTTGAGACCTGAGGGTAAAACGGTAATTTCACCCACAAAAGGACCAAAACGGATATTGGATCTGCCCTCCTAGGGCCCAATAATCCGCGAATGGATCCACCACCAAGAGGGTGCGGGTCTCGACCCGCTGCGTACCCAATCCATCAAGATAGAGTCAGGGTCCCTGATTAAATACGATCAACGGCCCTGATGGACGTCTATCTTTTCACGGGGGATTAGGGATTAAATTCCTTATCTGATTACAGGGAATATATATTGTCAGATTACCTTCCTCATCTGATTACGGAGGACATTCCTTATCAAATCACGGGGATTACATTCCTAATCCGTTCCCTAAGACGCCTATAAATACCCCCCATCCATCTCCATTAAGAGGTAATCAACTCTTCACCAGTTTTTACGCTCTTTCATAATCTCTTTGATTACTGACTTGAGCGTCGGAGGGTGCGTCGCCGGGATCCCCCCCGGTGTCTCGCACTTTTTGCAGGTGCACGGCAGGAACGACGAACGAGGCCCGACGGAACAGGTACGCAGGTTTTCCTATTCAGTTTCCCCAAGAATCCACAAGTTCTATCTGTTTGCCCCCACACCAAATTTAGCGGCAACACCATATATGAAGATGAATATGCTAAGAAAAGAAAAGGTTGTATAGTAGAATAACTCATTTTCAAGGCTTTTTCAAAATAACCATGTTCTTAGTGTATAGTTTGGGAATTTCTAACTCATAAACGGTTTCGAATTTTGAGCTCAAATTTTGGGGGCTTGTTTTTCTATGTATCTAGATCTTACATGATTATTTAAAATAATATTTAGAAGTTTTTTAATAACCCAAACACCAGCTCAAATTTTGGACAAGTAACTGCTGAAACTGCCATTTTGAGAATTTTTGTCATACCTTCAAAAAATCACAACTAATTATTGGTTGAGTATTTTTAGCTAAACATTTTCATGGATGTTCTTGTATATGTATAAAACCATAATCCCAAATTTTGTATTTTTCTGAAGTTGTTTGATGCCTCAAAAAAATTGCCAAGTCCCACTGGTCTGAGAAGACCAAGCTGACGATTTCTGTTTAGGGACTGAAGTTCTTATATGCATAACTACTTGTGTATCTATGATACTGCTATGAAATTTTGCAAGAAACTTTTGGTATGAGTCTATTTTATGATTCCAAAATTTTATAATTTTTAGATGAATTTTCATATGTTTTCAAAAATAAATTGTAAGTAGAAGTATAAACCTTGTCTGAAGGGCAGTATAGACTTCGTGTTGTATATGAAGAGCTATAACTCTCGGAAAGTTAGGATTTTGGATGCAAAATTTGGACACAATGTATTGGTATATGTCTAGTTTTAGATTCTTAAATTTCATGAGATTTGGACAAGGGTTTGATTTTATATGGAATTTAAACTATATTGTGTTTAATACCTGGGGCTGATTGCATAGTCTGTACGTTTGTGATTTTCTGAAAAAATGAGTTTGGAATTTGCTAAAGTGATAAACTAGGGACTTTTAGTAGAGACTCTAAGCTTTCCAAAGCCCAGGAACTTGCAATTCCGAGTTGTGTAGTAATTGATATGATTTTTTGAAGGCGCTGGACTGATCTAGCCATCCTTAGAAGTTGGCACTTTGCATACGTGTGACTTGTTCTCAACTCTCAAGTATTAAATTGAGAAGTTGGGGGTATTTCTATACCCCAATACTTGGATTTTTTTTTTCTTTGGTTGATTAAGACATGGGTAGTGGCTTGAACGATATTTGAGTCGTCAACCTTATTTAAGTTAGTTGCCTACACTTATCAATCATTAGGCCAACTTGGGGACTTCTGCCCTAAAGTTGAAGGTGACTAACTCGTGCACCAACGAAATCATAGGAGATGACCATGTGCCGATTTGAGGACGAAACTCAATGGGGGAAGTGGCAAGCAAGTGATCGCGTTTCCAAAACTGCAGGTTGATATACAGGAACGAGGGTTTCTAGTAGGGAAACCGCTTGAGACTAGGTTTAACTTAGACTAGGAACCAGTTGGTGACCATGCCCTTGTAACATTTCTAGGTAGACTTGATGTCAATTAGATTTTGCCGTCACCTATAACTGCAGTAGTTTCTAGCAATTAGTAGTCAGGTGTTGTACTCTCCTGTCATTAGGGATACGTGTTGCGGTGCATATCTTGCACTATTGATTCCTGAAGTAATGTGGTAAGAACGAGATGAGATTTCCTGACGGATAAGGGGAATTAGACATTCGAGGCCGTCAAGTTCTATGCTGGTGGACACGATTGGGTCATATGGGCTACGGTCCTATGAATTTTCGGCACCATTGGTATGCTGCGGTGTATCTTTAAGTTCGTCACGACTTCTGAGTGGGGTCCGAGCTTCGGGTATTAGTGGCAAACCGGGACAGCACTAAGTGACTGCAGAACGGATGTGATCGATTAATCTGCAACCTCATCAACCACGATCTATCTATCAGGAACAGGACGAGTACATGAGTAGGTTGCATGGCGAGGATTCAAAACCCTGAGTTTGGAGATAACGACTTGATTTGGAAAGTATGTAGTATGTGATGCAGACATTTCCAAAGTCTCACTTGCATTAGATTTAAGTACATTTTCGCCTGTGCATTAGAGTACTAGGGCATTGTCATACACGGACACCTTGGACCCATCTCCACCTTCCTTCTTTTTTCACTTTTCTATTTAATCTTGATTTGTCTAGTTTGGAGATCGCTTCTTTTATCAGCCTCGCGTCACTATAATTACTAACGTGCCCACTCTTTTAGGTGCTAGATTGCCGACCCAGGGAGCCCGAGAAGTCCAAGGCAGATGGTGTGCCCAAGTGATAGTATCAAGTATTCATCCTTTAAATTTTTTTGTTATTGTTTGTAAAACTCTGATTTGTAAATTCTGAGACATTGTAAAATTGTAACACTCGAACTTGTACATCATGTTATTTTTCCTACATTTTCCTGTATTATGACTGTCTTGAAGGAAAGATTCTGGTTTGTGTCACGAATCACCATCATAGGGATTCGGGGCGCTACAAATAGATCTTTCTTTTCTTTTCACCTTACCTTAAAATCGTACACTGTACAATATATATATAGGTTTTCACAACTTTTAATTTCAGCCGCTCATCAATCAACGCAGCGACGGTCGACCGCAACTCATGGACGGTCGATTGGTTCATACCTTCGATTGTACAGGATCTAAAAGAGAGTTGGTCGGTCGACTGCGCAGTCGACCGTACAGTGGCATGTACGTGTGCGGTCGGCTGTAACTTGCCTGCAGCTGCTGGCTGCTCTGAACTGCTTGCTCCATCAACTTGGCTGTCATACCTGATTTAAAGATTCATTTAATAAATTTTAGGGAGAAATTTAATTACATCCTGTGATTGGAAGTAAGTTGCTTGCTAGTTCATCCATATAACAAAGGCCTATACATTTATATAAGAGTTCTGAGGTGGTTGTTATATGGTCCACGATTGAAAACCAATATCAAAGTCACATGTTCACAGTCGAAGACAATTTATCAAAGAAAAAAGCACATGTAGTGAACATGTTAATCACCTAGTTGGTTTGGTAAAGTTACTACATCAATTTTTATTTGGAACCTGGAAGTCCTAACACAGCCTGGCATTTTCAATTTGTCATGAACACGCCATCACTATGATGTTGGGTTTATATCTTGCATACTGTGTTCGATGTGAAGAAAAGACGGTGAAACGAGAAGAGATTCGAAGCGAATATTGGAAGAAGAAAAGAGCAGCAATAGTAGGTAGAAGCACAGGGAGCAGTCGATTGCTAGGATTACAGTTCACCACAGTTGCTCTCGGGTTGCTCTCTGACTTGAGAGTAGTCGACTACTTTTTTGAGCAGTCGACCGACAGCGGTGCAACAGCATATTGTACTGATCTGGTGATCTGTTTTGAGCCAAACTTTCTCTCCAAGTTAGATCGTACGACTTCTATCATGTGACTTTCTCTTTAGGGTATATCAGACGGTGATTGTATCAAGTCTACAGCCTAGTGTTTCTCTAGATCTCTAGATAATATTGTAATGACCTCCATTGAGAGGTGTGGCAAAAACATCGAGTACTTCATCTGAGAGTTTTCTATTGCAAACAACATAATATCTTCTAGTGAGGCTTGAGAGATAGAAAGGTTCTTGCTGAGAGTGATTGTAAGTCTTGTATCTTTTCTAATTGAATAATATCTCGGTTATTTCTCCTATGGATTAGGCGAAGCCGAACCGGGACAAAATTGTGTGCTTGTGTGTTTGGTTTGGTCTACTATTGCTTGGTTGTTCATTGAAGCAGTTGCCGCATAACTCAGCAATTTCTAACAATTGAAATCAGAGCTTCAGTTTGTAAAATTTCCCCGGTTCGTGGTTGCTTGAGTTTCTTGGAGAAGATGATAGATCAGAGTTTCATGAAGATCAACCAAATCCAATGTAAGATCAAATTTAATCTCCAGAAGGTGGACACGTACGATGCATTGGTTCAACAAGGCTTGGATCTTACCCTAGAAAGAGACAAAGAAATACCAATTGGTATAAAGCAAGAGAAGTTGGAAGATATTTGTTCAAAAGCCTTGAGCTAATCTGGCTGTCATCGACGAACGACGTCAAGTGCAACTTTTTTTAGGTGAGAAGCGCAACAAGTCTGTGCGTGAGACTCAAAATTGACTACTCGAAATCGTCTTTACATGATCGGAAGTATTGAAAGAGAAAACTATGTCGTGTCTCAATGAAGGAAGGTACCGCTCTTCAAAATCATGTAATGGAATTCAATATGGTGTTATTTGAGTTAAAGTCAATAAATGCGAATGATCTAAGCAGAAAGGATGAAGCTTTCAACTTGATAGATTCGCTGCCAGATTCGTACGAGTATTTGATAACCATCATGCTACACGAGAAATTTGCTAAGAAAAAAATTTCGGTGGCCGGTGTGATCAAGGGCTTGAAGGAGGATGTGGTTAGGAAGGATACTCAGAAATCAGGGTCTACTTCTATGGGTTGCTTGGCGTTTGATGGTACTTTAATTTGAAGGGATAATGTGTGTAAGGGTGTGGTCTGTTGCCACAATTGCATAGGGATTGAGCATTACAAGAAGGATTATCGTAAGTTGTTGAATTAGAATGGTGCCAACATAGTCAGTGCTGTTGAATCAAGTGATAACTTAGACTGCTTTTTGTTTTATGTGGATTCTAGTTGGTTTCTTGATTCGAGTAGTTCTTCTCATAATTGCTCCTAGAGAGAGATGTTTTTACTTACAAGTCTACAACATGTCATTGTGTAAGAACAGTGACTGGTGAGATATGTGACACAGTGGGTAAGGGAACAGTTGAGTTAGAGATGACAGATAAAAAGCGGTTCACATTGGAAAAGGTCATGCATATTCCTTTGCTGAAATGGAATATGATATCATTGGGAACTTTACAAGCATGGGACTGCAGGTACACAGTTAGAGGTGAAGTTCTATCAGTTTGGAAAGTTTTTCGTAAGTTAATGAGGGGAAGGAGGGGCGTTCAGCACAACCTACAATCTTAGTGGGGACGGAAAAACTTGGCAAAGTGTTTCTAACCCCAGCATTCCTAAAGTATTATCTAGTTCGCCGCCACTAGAATTCCTAGCGTGAGATCGCGACATTCAAATATCATCGAGAGGTGGAGAGTGCCTCGGGGTAGGTGGAGTTCGTGAGGAGGGTGTCATCTCTGTGTTGACGCCTACTGGGGTATGCCCTTCAAAGGGGCATACGATTGGAGAATAACAGGTGGAGGTAAATTCTATTAGCAGAAAATGAACTGAAACATGTTGTTTGAAAGAGAAGAAAGAAAAAATCTAGAGGCAATTAATTACACAGGTGTGCAAGCATGAATCTGGAATCCAATATGGAGATTGTTGGGTTTATTTTTGCATACTAGGTTCGAAATGAAGAGAACAAGGTGATGCGAGAAGAGATTCGAAGAAGAAAGGTGCAGCAGCAGGGAGCAGTCAACTGCGAGGATTGCAGTCGATTGCAACTGCTCTCGTGTTACTCTCTGACTTGAGAGCAGTTGACTGCTCTTTTGAGCAGTAGACTGACAGCGGCACAACAACATATTGGGCCTGATCTGGGTGATCTGTTTTGAGCCCAGCTTTCTCTCCAAGTTAGTTCGTATGACTCCTATCATGTGGTGGTCTCTTCTGGGTATATCGAATGGTGATTGTATCAAGACTATAACTTAGGGTTTCTCTAGATCTTTATATAATATTTTAATGACTTTCATTGAGAGGTGTGCCAAAAGCATTGAGTATTTCATCTAAGAGTTTTTCATTGTAAACAACAGAGTATCTTCTAGTGAAGTTTGAGCGATAGATAGGTTCTTAGTGAGAATGGTTGTAACTCTTGTATCTTCTCTAGTTGAATAATATCTCAGTTATTTCTCTCTCAGATTAGGTGAAGCCGAATATGGATAAAATTGTGTGTTTGTGTGTTTGGTTTGATCTCCTATTGTTTGGTTGTTCATTGAATCGGTTGTCGCATAACTCAGCAAATCCTAGTATAGGATCCTTTATTTAGGAATTCATCAATAATCCAGTCCAAGAATGTTTAGTTTTATTTTATTTAGCTTTCGTTCTTTTTTTTTTCTTTTCGTTTTGTGATTAATATTGTGTAGGGAGTCCTTGTTGATCGTAAGAAAAGCGGAGCTCATGGTATATTGCCAGAATCTTGCATATTTTAACACCTACAGTGTGTGACACAGTGTTAGACCTTCCACAATTCCATCTAGCTTGTGTTAGTGAATCTCTAGTTCTTTCTTGTATGTAGATTCAAACCATACATATTCTTTTTTGTCTTTAATTTCCTCCATCTTTTAATAATGTTTTGATTAACGAACTGGCAGGGGCTTTTATCCACGGTTTTCTACAAGAAAATAAAGAAGAACAAGTAAAGGAATCAATAGCAGCAGTCTCCGATGTTTTTTGACAGAATAATAAATTAAACAAAAAAGAAAAAAAAAAGCAAGTTGTAAATTCTCTACATTCAACAGAAATGGCAAACATGCACATATGTTTTTTCTTTGTACAAGTCACATGGTACACTACTACAGTATTGTTGCCGCTAAATTTGGTGTGGGGGCAAACAGATAGAACTTGTGGATTCTTGGGGAAACTGAATAGGAAAACCTGCGTACCTGTTCCGTCGGGCCTCGTTCGTCGTTCCTGCCGTGCACCTGCAAAAAGTGCGAGACACCGGGGGGGATCCCGGCGACGCACCCTCCGACGCTCAAGTCAGTAATCAAAGAGATTATGAAAGAGCGTAAAAACTGGTGAAGAGTTGATTACCTCTTAATGGAGATGGATGGGGGGTATTTATAGGCGTCTTAGGGAACGGATTAGGAATGTAATCCCCGTGATTTGATAAGGAATGTCCTCCGTAATCAGATGAGGAAGGTAATCTGACAATATATATTCCCTGTAATCAGATAAGGAATTTAATCCCTAATCCCTCGTGAAAAGATAGACGTCCATCAGGGCCGTTGATCGTATTTAATCAGGGACCCTGACTCTATCTTGATGGATTGGGTACGCAGCGGGTCGAGACCCGCACCCTCTTGGTGGTGGATCCATTCGCGGATTATTGGGCCCTAGGAGGGCAGATCCAATATCCGTTTTGGTCCTTTTGTGGGTGAAATTACCGTTTTACCCTCAGGTCTCAAGATTCGCGCCCGATTTGGACGGTTCCGATTAAACCCCATTTTTAGCCATATCACGAGCCCCCCACTCCTAAAGGCTGAGCTTGATCGGCCTTTGAGGAGTAGTTTAGCAGTTTTTTAATGGCTGGTGGAGTTGTATCGGGGCCCAAACGGAAGGTTTTGAATCTTGAAGGAGGTAGTTTGGTGATTTTTCAAGCGGATTGAACTCTGAGTCGCTCCTGAACTCTGATGGTCATGTGGTGTTCTTGCAGGGATATCTTATTAACTTCGCAAAGTGTCAATTCGTCATTCGGTGGTCTTGTATACTTGGAGCACGCTTTAGACCCCCCTAGAGTTCGCTGGCGAAGGGGCCGAGGTCCATATGCGGTTCGGCGAGCTTTTCCAGAGAGGGAAGTGAGTTCGGCAGGACTGCGAGCGTCAGGAGCGAGTTCGGCGGTCCGCCGAACTTGTCTTTCCCCTATAAGAGGGTCGGTGCCGCGAACGCTCGGCAGGGGTGCCGAACCTGTTTTTTCCCTATAAGAGGGTCGGTGCCACGAACGCTCGGTAGCGGTGCCGAACCGGTTTTTTCCCTATAAGAGGGTCGGTGCTACGAACGCTCGGCAGCGGTGCCGAACCTGTTTTTTTCCATATAAGAGGGTCGGTGCCACGAACGCTCGGTAGCGGTGCCGAACCGGTTTTTTCCCTATAAGAGGGTCGGTGCCACGAACGCTCGGCAGCGGTGCCGAACCTGTTTTTTCCATATAACAGGGTCGGTGCCACGAACGCTCGGCAGCGGTGCCGAACCGGTTTTTTCCCTATAAGAGGGTCGGTGCCACGAACGCTCGGCAGCGGTGCCGAACCGGTTTTTTCCCTATACGAGGGTCGGTGCCACGAACGCTCGGCAGAGGTGCCGAACCTGTTTTTTCCATATAACAGGGTCGGTGCCACGAACGCTCGGCAGCGGTGCCGAACCGGTTTTTTCCCTGTAAGAGGGTCGGTGCCACGAACGCTCGGCAGGGGGTGCCGAGCGTGACTTTTTCCCTATAACAGGGTCGGTGTCACGAATGCCCGGCGGTGGGTGCCGAGCGTGACTTTTCCCCCTATAACAGGGTCGGTGTCACGAATGCTCGGCAGTGGGTGCCGAGCGTGACTTTTTCCCCTATAACAGGGTCGGTGTCACGAATGCTCGGCAGTGGGTGCCGAGCGTGACTTTTTCCCCTATAACAGGGTCGGTGTCACGAATGCTCGGCAGTGGGTGCCGAGCGTGACTTTTTCCCCTATAACGGGGTCGGTGTCACGAATGCTCGGCAGTGGGTGCCGAGCGTGACTTTTTCCCCTATAACGGGGTCGGTGTCACGAATGCTCGGCAGTGGGTGCCGAGCGTGACTTTTTCCCCTATAACAGGGTCGGTGTCACGAACGCTCGGCAGTGACTGCCGAACGTGACTTTTTCCCTATAACAGGGTCGGTGTCACGAATGCTCGGCAGTGGGTGCCGAGCGTGACTTTTTCCCCTATAACAGGGTCGGTGTCACGAATGCTCGGCAGTGGGTGCCGAGCGTGACTTTTTTCCCTATAACAGGGTCGGTGTCACGAATGCTCGGCAGTGGGTGCCGAGCGTGACTTTTTCCCCTATAACGGGGTCGGTGTCACGAATGCTCGGCAGTGGGTGCCGAGCGTGACTTTTTCCCCTATAACAGGGTCGGTGTCACGAATGCTCGGCAGTGGGTGCCGAGCGTGACTTTTTCCCCTATAACGGGGTCGGTGTCACGAATGCTCGGCAGTGGGTGCCGAGCGTGACTTTTTCCCCTATAACGGGGTCGGTGTCACGAATGCTCGGCAGTGGGTGCCGAGCGCCCAGACTTGTCGTTTATGTGAGTTTGTCTCTTCTGTGCGCCATTTGAACGTCTGACAATCCTGACAATTCTGACAACCCTGACAGATGGGACGCCCATTAAATGCTGTGACCTCTGGGATTCCATCAGATGGGATTGCATTAAATGCATCTCATGATTCGCTGCGGTTAACGAGGTGACGATTGGGATCGCTCCGCCGCTTGGTTTAGATGGGCCGGTCGTACAAGCCCATTAGCCTCGTTGGGCGTGCCCCCCTTCTATAAATCCTCACCCCCCCCCCCCCTCATTTCTCATTTCTCCTCTCATTTGTTCAGGCGTTCTCTAGTGTTTCAGGCAAGTTTTTCCGGCACCGGCGTTAGCTCAGGCGAAGCTTTTCGGCAGCTCTTTCTCTCGAGGTAATTTATAAACTATGTCTGTAGCTTCTGTCTCAGATGAAGTCTCTGGGTCCGAGTCCTCCCCTATAGGCGCCGAAGCCTCGACTCCGACTCCAACCAAGGGCAAGGTGTTCGGCAAGGATTCGATTGTCGAGGATCCGAAGAGGATGGGAGAGTTCGGACAGCTGCCGGGTCCGCTGACAGGACTACACAGGGTCCGGGAGCTCCCGAAGGACCAGGCCGAACGAATCATCCATGGGAGGGAGAGGACCTTCGAGGAGAATGAAGCGAGGGAGACGACGGAGGCGGACGATGCGGCGTCGATCCTGCGCGAGGAGGAGTTGGTGGCGATCCGGGACGCTTTTTTCATCCCGGAGGAGTACGAGATCATGCTGCCGGGCCCCGGGGTTAGGGCCAATTCGCCGCTGCCAGTGACCATGTGTTGCTGGCCGGTTGATGCCTTTATCGCCAGTGCCCGGCTACCTCTCCACGCGTTCGCAATTACCGTGGTGAGCTGGTACGGGGTCTGCCCTATCCAGCTCATGCCGAACGCGTGGCGAGTGATTAATGGCTTCGTTCTCCATTGCCAGGCCGCGGGGATCGAACCGCAGCTGAACGTGCTTCGGACGATATACCGGCTCCACCAAGGGAACAAGTCGGAGTACCGGTATTATCTGACTCCGAGGCACGGCGGCAGGCTCGTGGTTTGCCCGGACTCTATCAAGCACTGGCGAGAGAAGTGGGTCGTCGTGCGGAGTCGAGAGGCCTGGCCGATCCCCACCAATTGGGCAGAAGGGGTGACCAAGAGGGCGACGGCGCTGCCGAGACTCTCAGTAGAAGAAGAAGGGGCGGTTCGGACCCTTCTCGACCGGCCGAAGTACGACTGGAAGGAGTTGACGGAGGACGTTCTTTACAGGGGAGGGCTCGGCCGCGTAGATCCTAGTACGCGGCTTTTCGCCAAGTTCTTTTTTTTCCGTACTTGCTGCCTTGTTCTTCTTTCGTGCTAATCAAATTTTTTTTTCTTTTGATGTAGAATCTATGGACTACGAGGCGGTGTTGGCGCTCAGGGCAGGACTCGCCAGTAAGGCGCCGAGGAAGCGCAAGAGGGTAGCGTCGAAGCTGCCCTCATCCTCAAAGGCGCCGAGGATCGAGGGCCCCGTCCAGGCGGTGGAGATTGCCGACGACCCGGTCGTCGCCGTGGTGTCGACCTCGGCTCCAGCATCTGCGGGCGAGTTCCCCATCGCCGCCGCCCTCGCCATGCCGACCCCGCCGTTGACCGTGGCAGGCGAGGAGCTCCTGACGGAGGAGCACAAGCGGATCCACATTCCGGACTGGCAGGTCCGGAGGCACGATGGGTTCCTCGGGAACTCGTTGGCGAGCATGCAGGCCGTCAAGCATCTCGCCACCCCGAAGGACCGCGCCGCCATGGACGCGGGGAGGCAGGGCGACGATGTGATCGAGATCGCTCGTTCGGCGGTATCGGTAAGTTCCGAGTTCCCTTCATTCGTTTCATCTTGAATCACAAAATTTTTCTAACTCTCTGAGTTCTTCCTCTTTCCCTTGCAGATCGTCGTCCACTTCGGTCACCTCACCGAACGGCTGACCGCCCTCGAGAAGGAGCTGAAGCAAGAGTCCGACCAGGCTCGGAACGAGAAGGCTCGGATGTCGAACCAGCTCGACAAGCTCCGAGTCGAGCATGAAGGCCGGTCTGCGAGGATCCAGCACCTCGAGGCCGAAGTGAAGAGGCTGGAGGACGAGCTGCGTCGGGAGAAGGAGGGGTCGACCAATCAGTTGGCCGAGGCCGAGGCGAAGCAGGCGGCGGCTGTGAAGGAGGTGGAGGACGCCACCTTGAAGAAGGCCCAGGGGTACCTCGCGCAGAACATGGCGAAGGCCTTCGCCACTGCCCTCGACCGGGTGCGAGAGGCGTACCCCGGGGTGGACGTCTCGGGATGGCGACTCTTCCCCGGACACATCGAGGGCTTCGACCCCGAGTCCGAAGGGGAAGAGGAGGAGGAGGAGGAGGACGGCGCTGATGCCGATGCCGGGATTACTGGCGAGGTCCCGAGCGTCACGGCCACTCCACTGGTGGCGGCGTCTCCTTCGGCGAAGTCGACCCCTACTCTGCCTCGTCGCCCGGGGAAAGAGGTCGAGCACTGAATCCGCCTCTCGTTTTATTGTTTTTGGCTGTTTCTGCTCTTTTTCTCTTTTTTTTTTATCGAACTTTGTAATGCCTAATAGCGGACTAGCCACCGCTTCTTTTGACGTAAATGAAATGAAAATTTTTGCAAGTGTTGGTGCTCGGAAATTTCTGTTTTATGCCCCCTCTTTTGCCGAACCGTCAAACTTTGTTTTTAGAGATGAAAATTTTTCCAAGTGCGGTGCTTCGGCCACGCTCAACGTTTTCGCTGATTGCTCCGATTTCTTTGCAGCTTATGGTAATCCCCCAAGACGTCGAGCTTTCCCGCCCGGACGAAGAGGTTAAAGCCGAAGCTGGCCTAGGGGCGACGAGGCTGTGTCTGGCTAGGTGTAGGGAGAAACTTTATGAGGTCGAGCTCGGATTGCGCCGAGCCGAGAGCGAGAGGAAGCATCTCCAGCTCGTCCTTGGCCGGCGTGATATCGAGATTCGTCGTTTGGAAAGCCGAATCGCCGAGCTCATACCCGAAGGTGAACACTTGCCCACTGATTTCAGTAATGAGATTCGTGTTCAGTGCATTCGTCATAATTTGTCCAAAATAATAGCGGAGAAGGACGAGTTGCTTTCCGAGATACAGCATCTGCAGTCCGTAGAGGCGAAGCTCCGGAGTGAGGGCGAGGGGCTGACGGCCGAGGTGGCCAAGTTGACGACTGAACGAGTCGAGTTGACTGCTGAAGTCGAAGCGCTCAAGAGGGCGACGGTGGATAAAAGCATCGAAGTCACCCACCTTCGGCGCCTCGTCGCTAGTCGATCTGGAGTGCCGGACTCCGCGATACCCCCACGTTTCGAAGTCGACGTTAAAGACGACTCGTTGCGGGACAGGATCTCAGAGTTGGAGGCGGAAGTGGCTCGTCTGAAGCCACATTCAGGGCCGGTCAACGTTCGAAGCACGTCATGCACTCGTGCTGAGAGTGAGCGGGGCATTACTTTCTATGAGATGGCGACCCGTCAGCGGATCGGCCAACCAAGCCCGGGGGACGCGCAGAGCTCGGTGGCAATCTCCTCGAGCGGGGCGTCTGTCGGCGTAGCTGCCAGGAGCGGTGCCGAGGATACGTCCCAGTTTGCCGGCTTGGGGTCGCGCTCCGGGGACAAGCGTCGTCACTCTCGAGTGTCCTTGAAGCGGAATGCTCCAGCTCCGAAGAAGCGCTGAAGTGGTCGGTTCCGCGCGTTCTTTGCTCTCTTTTTTTTTTGCTTTTCGCTAAGTGTGACGAGTCGGTATTGTAAATATCCTTGTTGAGTCGTGCTCCTGTTTGTGTTTGCCTTTGTATCACATCTGTTTCATTAATAAATGCGTTATTGCCGAACTTGCGTGTTTTATTGCTGTGAATGTTGTCTGTCATGGGGTAACTTCTGAACTGTCGAACTCCGAATGGCGAGCTTCTTTTAGGTCGATCATGAGTGGAGTCGCGAAGTAACGTCGAGCCGAGTTGTGCACTTGCTTGATTAGGTTAACGTCGTCGGAGCGTTTTTTAGGACGGTGAGCTGTCCCTAGCTCGTTTGGCGGACTCCGGAACCATTGTCGGTTTAAGGGGTGTAGGAGCAATTTCGAATGGCGAACTACCCTAGCTTGCTTCGGAGCGAGCTTGCGGAGTAGGTTCGAACCAAGTGTTGGACTCCGTACCATTCAACGGCTGTGGGAGCGTTTTCGAATGGCGAGCTACTTCTAGCTCGCTTAGGAGCGAGCTCGCGAAGTAGGATCGAGCCAAGTGTTGGACTCCGGAACCATTGTCAGTTTAAGGGGTGTAGGAGCAATTTCGAATGGCGAACTACCCCTAGCACGCTTAGGAGCGAGCTTGCGGAGTAGGGTCGAACCACGTGTTGGACTCCGTACCATTCAACGGCTGTGGGAGCATTTTCGAATGGCGAGCTACTTCTAGCTCGCTTAGGAGCGAGCTCGCGAAGTAGAATCGAGCCAAGTGTTGGACTCCAGAACCATTGTCAGTTTAAGGGGTGTAGGAGCAATTTCGAATGGCGAACTACCCCTAGCTCGCTTAGGAGCGAGCTTGCGGAGTAGGGTCGAACCGAGTGTTGGACTCCGTACCATTCAACGGCTGTGGGAGCATTTTCGAATGGCGAGCTACTTCTAGCTCGCTTAGGAGCGAGCTCGCGAAGTAGAATCGAGCCAAGTGTTGGACTCCGGAACCATTGTCAGTTTAAGGGGTGTAGGAGCAATTTCGAATGGCGAACTACCCCTAGCTCGCTTAGGAGCGAGCTTGCGGAGTAGGGTCGAACCAAGTGTTGGACTCCGTACCATTCAACGGCTGTGGGAGCATTTTCGAATGACGAGCTACTTCTAGCTCGCTTAGGAGCGAGCTCGCGAAGTAGAATCGAGCCAAGTGTTGGACTCCGGAACCATTGTGACATTAAAGAGTTACAAGCAGAGGGATGTAATAGTAGTGAAAACATGAAGAAACTTCATTTATTAATATCTAATGATCGGCTGCTTCTAAAGTTGCTAGCCGTTATTACAATAATAAAAGAAAGCACAAAAAGGACAAACTATGACTAGAGAAAGGAGGGGAACGGTTCGACATCTCGAGTTACTTGGAGAGACGTAGTTGCCTTCTCTTGGTATTTCAAAAGATGGTCGGCATTCCAAGTCCGGGGAATTTCTCTGCCTTCGAGATCCTCTAGCTTGTACGTACCGGGGCGGATTACTTTCGAGATCTTGTACGGTCCCTCCCAGTTCGGGGCCAGCTTGCTTTTCTGCCCGGGGAATGATATGGCCAACTTCCGAAGGACTAAATCCCCTTCTTTGAGGTCCGTTGGGCGGACTTTTTTGTTGTATGCCAGCTCGATCCTTCTTCGGTAAGCTTGCTGGCGTATGGCAGCTCTCTCTCGGATTTCGTCTATCAGATCTAGGCTTGTTCTGAGTTCTCTAGCATTCTGCTCTTCTTCATAAGCGATCAGGCGAGGAGAGGGTATCCCGACTTCTAGGGGGATGATGGCTTCGGCCCCATAGGTGAGATTAAATGGGCTCTCGCCTGTTGGGGTCCGCTTGGTGGTGCGGTGATTCCAGAGTACGTTCGGCAGCTGATCGACCCATAGTCCCTTGGAACACTTGTCTAACCTCTTCTTGATTCCTGCAAGAATCTGTCGGTTGGCATTCTCAGCTTGGCCATTCGACTGGGGATGGGAGACGGAGGAGAATCGGTGTTGTATGGAAAGGTCTTCACACAAGGCTCGGAAGGCGGCTCCAGTAAACTGTGTCCCGTTATCTGTGACTATGACTCGGGGAACGCCGAACCGGCAAATCACATTCTTCCAGAAGAACTGAACGACCCTATGTTCGGTGATCGTGGCCAGGGGCTCGGCTTCTATCCACTTAGAGAAATAGTCGACTGCCACGACTAGGAATTTTAGCTGTCTGGGGGCTGGAGGGAATGGTCCCAGTAAGTCCATCCCCCACATAGCGAAGGGAACGGGACTTGATAGGGAGGTCAGCGGTGCCTGCGGAAGACGTCGGATGTCTGCATACTTTTGGCAGGAGCTGCACTGCCGAACGTGTCGTTCGGCGTCCCGTAGGAGAGTGGGCCAGTAATATCCATAGTTCAATACCTTGCGTGCCAGAGCCCTGGATCCAGAATGGGCTCCGCCGATCCCCTCATGGAGCTCCTGTAGGGCGTAGTCGGCTTGCTCGGGGGAGAGGCACCTTAGATACGGTCGACCATCCGCTTGGGTGAAGGAGCGTTTGTATAAGATGTCTTCGAGTAAAGTAAAACGCTCGGCTCGGGCCCTAATTCTTCGTGCTTCCCTCGGATCTTCAGGGAGGAGTCCGTTCCTCAGGAATTCGACAATGGGTTTCATCCAGTTGTCTTCGAGGAGGACGGGCAATGCTTCAACGGAGTCTGGCGCTTCGTCCTCTATGCTCGGCTTTAGGAGGACTTCTATCAAAACGGTCTGTTCCAGACCTTGAAGGGAGGAGGAGGCTAACTTGGATAAGGCGTCGGCCTGAGCATTTTCTTCTCGAGGGATCCTTTGGATGAGAGCCTCGTCGAACAGCGCCATGAGGCTCTTTACTTTGGACAAGTATTTAGCCATTCTATCGTCGCGGGCTTCATACTCGCCGAGGACCTGGTTAACAATCAACTGGGAGTCGCTGAAAATCTGTAGCCGATGTGCCCCAGCATTTCGGGCCATTCGAAGCCCGACTATTAGTGCTTCATATTCGGCCTCGTTGTTCGAGGCTTTGAAATTTATCCGGAGTGAGTATTGGAGGATGAAGCCATCTGGTCCTGCCAGGATGACTCCTGCCCCGCTACCCTCATTACAAGAGGACCCGTCAACATAGACCGACCAGACGGGGGGTCCCTTTGCTGCTTGGCTAGACTCGGGGATTGTAGTCTCAACTATGAATTCGGCCAGTGCCTGTGCCTTGATTGCAGTCCGAGGCTGATAAGTTATATCGTGCTGGCTCAGCTCGATCGACCACTTCATGAGGCGACCAGAAGTCTCGGGTTTGTGAAGAATCTGTTTCAGTGGCTGGTCGGTAAGGACGACCACCGAATGAGACTGAAAGTAGGGTCTAAGTTTTCTCGCGGCCATTACCAGGGCATACGCCATTTTCTCAATTTTCGGGTACCGAAGTTCGGCATCCCGGAGCACCTTGCTGACGTAGTATATGGGCTTCTGAGCCCTTTCTTCTTCTCTGACTAAGACCGCACTGAGCGTCTGTTCGGAAGCCGCGAGGTAGAGGTAGAGCGGTTCGCCGGGTACTGGTTTGCTAAGGAGAGGGGGATTGACGAGGTAGGCTTTAAGCTGGTCAAAGGAGTCTTGTTGCTGCTGCCCCCACTCGAATCCTTTAGCCCCCCTGAGGGCTTTGAAGAACGGGAGGCACTTCTCCCCGGACTTCGACAGGAAGCGCCCTATGGCGGCTAAGCGACCAGTCAGCCTCTGAACTTCTTTGACATTTCTAGGGGGGGCAATGTCCAGTATGGCCTTGATCTTCTCAGGATTCGCCTCTATTCCTCGTTGGCTAACCATAAAGCCGAGGAACTTGCCTGATGAGACGCCGAACGCACATTTGTTCGGGTTGAGTCTCATATTGTTCCTTCTTAAAACATCAAATGCTTCTTGGAGGTCGGTCACATGATCAACACCTCGGATGCTTTTCACCAGCATGTCATCGACATACACTTCCATGTTTCTGCCGATCTGAGCCTGAAAAACTTTGTTGACGAGGCGCTGGTATGTTGCCCCTGCGTTCTTTAGGCCGAATGGCATGACCCTGTAGCAATAAAGGCCTTGGTCGGTTACAAAAGACGTCTTCGGGATATCCGGCGGGAACATCCTTATCTGATTGTAACCCGAGAAAGCGTCCATGAAGCTTAGAAGCTCATGTCCCGAGGTTGCGTCAATCAGAGTGTTGATGCTCGGTAGAGGGAAGGGATCTTTGGGACAGGCTTTGTTGAGGTCGGTGAAATCAATGCAAATTCTCCATGTTCCGTTGGACTTCTTCACCATTACTACGTTCGATAACCATTCTGGGTAGTTTACCTCCTGTATGAATCGGGCCTTCAGCAATTTATCTACCTCTTCTTTAATAGCGAGCTGTCGCTCAGGGGCGAACTTACGCCTCTTCTGCTGAACCGGTTTGGACCCCGGATCAACACTCAAGCGGTGGACTAAGAGTTCTTCGGAGATACCGGGCATGTCAGCTGCGGACCATGCGAAGAGGTCTTGATTGTCTCGGATGCATTCCACAATATCTGAGTATAGGGCGGACGGGAGGGCCTTGCTTACGAAGAACTTGCGGGTCGGCTCTTGTTCGGAGAAGAGCACCTCCTCCAGTTCGTCCGCTGGCTCGGAGGTCGGTCTTGTGGAATCTTGGGGAATTTCCAGGGTCTCTAAAGAGAGGACGGGCCCAAGGGTCGAAGTCATGTAGCATTTCCGGGCCTGCTCCTGATTTCCCCTTACTTCTCCGACCCCGGATCGGGTGGGAAATTTCATCTTCAGATGATATGCCGAGGGAACTGCTTCCAGAGCCGCGAGGCCGGGCCTGCCCAAAATGACGTTGTAGGCAGCGGGAACATCCACTACCATGAAGTCCATTGGCTCCGTTCTGGTGGTAGGGGTTTGTCCGACAGTTACATCGAGGGTGATCACCCCTTCTATAGTTACCGGAACCCCCGTGAACCCATGGAGAGTGTAACCGGCGGGTTTGAGTCTGTCTCTGGAGAGCTTTAGGCCTTTGAAAGCGGAGAGGAATAGGATGTTGACGGAGCTGCCGTTGTCGACTAAGATCCTCTCCACTTTGAAATTTGCCATGTGGAGGCTAATGACGAGAGCGTCACAATGCGGGATACGGACTCCCTCGAGATCTTCGTCGGAGAAGGTAACTGGCACTCCGAGGCCCTTGAGAGGAGGCGTGGTTCGGACTGAATTGACCTCTCTGATAAACGCTTTTCGGGAGGAGTTCGAGGAGCCTCCCATCGGACCCCCATGGATGAGGTGGAGGACTCGCTCTTCCTCGAAGTCTGGCGTCTCTTCTCTTTCCGGACGCTTGTTAGCCCCCCGAGGCGGGAGAGGGAGCTCGGCTCGGTCCTTTTTTACAAACTTCGTCAGCTGTCCCCTCTGGATAAGGGCTTCGATCTCGTTCCTCAGAGCACGACAGTCGTTGGTGTCATGCCCGTGGTCCCGGTGATAGCGGCACCATTTCTCTTTATCTTTTCTCTTGGCGGGAGTATTCATTTTGGGAGCTGGAGGCAAGACCCCGTCTTTTTCGACCTCCATGAAGATGGCCGAGAGGTTAGCGTTGAGGGGAGTGAACTTCTCAAATCTAGGGGGAGGTCGGCGCTGGCCGGCATTATCCTTCTGGAGCTTCTTGGCTCCTTCTTCTTCTGCCCCCTTCCTTTTAAGCCCGGAGGCGGGCACTTCCCAGTTGGGGGGTTGCTCGGCCTCTTCGGCCCGAATGTACTTTTCGGTGCGAAGAAGAAGGTCGGAAAAGTCATGTGGGGATTTCTTGGCAAGGGAGGAGCGGAGGTTGGAATTGAGAATGTTGGATTGGAATGCTGCGGTAGCGACCGATTGGTCGAGGGAGGCAATAGTTCTAGCTTCGGCTGTGAACCTCTTCACGTAGTCCCTCAGTTTTTCCCCCTTTTGCTGACGGAGGTGCAATAGTGAAATACTGGTTTTCTCGGTCCTTCGGCTGCTGACAAAGTGGGTGATGAAGAGGGTTTCGAACTGTTCAAAGGAGAATATCGATGCCGGGGCGAGACGAGAGTACCATTCTCGAGCCGGACCTTTGAGTGTCGCGGGGAATGTTTTGCAGAGGAGGGCATCGGAAGCTTGGTGGAGGAGCATCAAAGTCTTAAAGCCTTCGATGTGATCAACTGGATCGGTCTCGCCGGTGTAATTTTCGAATTGGGGAGGTTTGAAACTGAACGGTACAGGGGCATCCACTATGGTTCGGGAGAACGGGGGCCGGCTAGGACGTAGGGTCCTCCCCCTGAGTTCCTCTTCTCGGTTTATCTGACCCAGGAGCTTTTCCACTTCGTTGAGACGGCGGTCCATGATGTCATCCCTCCGACGGTAATTCGCCGGACCACGGGACTCATCTTCGTAGGAGGGGGAGCGAGGGCTGCGGCGGCGGTCACTTCGGGAGCGACGAGGACTCAGGGTGCGCCGGGAGTTGGTTGGTGCAGGACGAGGAGAGGGGGACCGTTGGCGAGGGCTTCGGACCGGAGGAGGGGATGGGGCCCTCGGCCCATTGGGATTTTGACGGAGGTTGAGGGCCTATTGTACCATTGCTTGGAACTGCTGGAACTCGGCACGGGTGATGGGTGCCTCATTGTCCCTAGGCTGCTGCCGACCTGCGGGAGAATGCCTTCTTCGGTGATAATCGGGAGAGTCCTTTCTTCCTCTTCGGATGGGGGACCTCCTGTGCTCTCGGTGACGGGGGGATCGCTCTTGCTGGCGGGAGACTCCCCCCCGAGCCCGCTTTTCATCCAGATGGCGACGAAGGTCATCATCTTCCGGGCGTTTGGGAGGGGCATTGTGGCAACCGGAGGCCCGGGGGTGATGGAAGGCCATGGAAGCACTGGAGGCATTGTGGATGGAGATGTTCTCTTGGTGAAGGGGCTGTTTCTGGGGGTTAGGCCCCTTTGGATCAGGAGGTGGAGGGTTCCGTTGGAGCGGCTCTTCTATGGTAGGAGGGAGTTGCCCTTGTTGCTGAGCGGGATCAGGAAGGACTTCTTGCTGGTCAGGGTTGGGCGCTCGGTTGGAGCCCCTAGATCTGACTTTGCGAGGCGGCATGGCAGGAGAAAACCTGTTCACCGGGAAGGGGAGAGGTCTCTATTCGTTTGTTTCCCACAGACGGCGCCAATCTGTTGCCGCTAAATTTGGTGTGGGGGCAAACAGATAGAACTTGTGGATTCTTGGGGAAACTGAATAGGAAAACCTGCGTACCTGTTCCGTCGGGCCTCGTTCGTCGTTCCTGCCGTGCACCTGCAAAAAGTGCGAGACACCGGGGGGGATCCCGGCGACGCACCCTCCGACGCTCAAGTCAGTAATCAAAGAGATTATGAAAGAGCGTAAAAACTGGTGAAGAGTTGATTACCTCTTAATGGAGATGGATGGGGGGTATTTATAGGCGTCTTAGGGAACGGATTAGGAATGTAATCCCCGTGATTTGATAAGGAATGTCCTCTGTAATCAGATGAGGAAGGTAATCTGACAATATATATTCCCTGTAATCAGATAAGGAATTTAATCCCTAATCCCCCGTGAAAAGATAGACGTCCATCAGGGCCGTTGATCGTATTTAATCAGGGACCCTGACTCTATCTTGATGGATTGGGTACGCAGCGGGTCGAGACCCGCACCCTCTTGGTGGTGGATCCATTCGCGGATTATTGGGCCCTAGGAGGGCAGATCCAATATCCGTTTTGGTCCTTTTGTGGGTGAAATTACCGTTTTACCCTCAGGTCTCAAGATTCGCGCCCGATTTGGACGGTTCCGATTAAACCCCATTTTTAGCCATATCAAGTATATCTATAATAGTTGTTTGGGATGAGGAAACTATATACAAGAACAAAAAAAAAAAAAAAAACCAAACCCAAAAGTGTCATACATCTACATTAGATATCATCACCAATTTCCAAAACCTAATTTCTTCAACATTAAAAAGCTTCTCCTCTATCTGTACATAACAGTGTGTTAATTTGAAGCTGAACCTAGTCCTGTTGCCTCTGATCCTCTCATTATTCTCAGCCTCTTGCATGAAGAAATGAACATGCTGCAAAATCCCCATGAAAAAAGTGGTTAGAATTAATTTAAATTAAAAAAATAATTAATATCCTAAACTTTAATTATATACATAATCATATATAGTACTCACCCCAATGGGACATCTCCAACCAACATCCAATCCCCATCTTTATCTTCGTAAGTGATTGCATAGTCTGATCCTGCTGCCTCACCTGAAATTAATAAACCAATTAGGTCCAAAATAATCAAAGAATTATTCTATGATAAAGTTTATATAAATTAGTTTTTAGTGTATAATTAGTACTTATTGTTTAACTTACCTAGTGAGAAGCACTTGAACATGTTCTCCAATGTCCCTTGAAGTTCCCCATAGCTCTTGTACATCATGAGATCAATCTTTCTCAAATATGGAGCCCCATCCATGCTCACTTTCACAAACACTCCATTAATAGCATCACCCTCTATTTTCCTCACTTTCATGTTGTTCTTCCTATACGATCGAACCGGTGGCCACCCTACAACTTGTACCCTGCTCGAATAATTACCACAAAAAAGTTTGTTACAAGTTTATTACTATGTGGAACCCAAATTGAATCAAAACATGCATGCTTGGTCGATCTGTAATTAGATCACATGTTCAAAACTTGAAAGATACAAGTAATATAGACATACTTAGCCATTGGCTCTGTTACTTCTGATGAAGGCTTGGTAGTTTCACTTCTGTTAAGCTCCCGATCCATTGCCCGCTTCCGGGTAGGCATCTTAGGTTGTTCATCACCACCTTGATGAACACCGGGCAAGCCAAGCGTTAGCTCGGTTGAGTTTAGATTATCGAATTCTCCTTGGTACTTGGCTGATGTTTCCATTGATTCACAACTAATATCGAGGACTTGTCGTGTAGATTCAATAGATTGAGAGTTAGGGTTGATGAGAGATATGGGTGAAGAGGCTGTTTTATATATGGACTATAGAGTTTAGATAGAGAGGATTGTGACCTCTCTCTCTCTCTCTCTTTTAAAAGACAAAGTTATTTTAATATATATTTTTATTATTTTTATTTTTATTTTTTGGTGGGACATGGACAAGGAGAGTTGTTGGAGGGGAGGCAAGGTATCCATCAGTCAAGTTCTTAATTTATTAGATGGGCCGGACCGACCATGGGTGGGCCCATGGTCCATTGACACGTGAGACAGTGAGCTCTTTCCGTGGAAAAAAATTGCACATACCTAATAGGGTAATGATATCATATAGGGTGGAAGGAGATCCATTGAATCTCTTGTTCGTTTTAGTATATTTCTTGACGATCTAGATTTGAGAAGATCATAACAAAATCCAGTCGCTCTCCCATCAATGATTCTACCCTCCTATATTTACGATCATAAGTCTTACTAATGCCGGAATGGCCAAAAGATATTTCTCTCATTCTTCGCTTTGTTTAATTTTCAACTAGTATACCTTCTGTGTAAATTGTACATTCTAAAATAATCTAGAAATGATTGAAATACATTGGTAATATCTATATGTAATGAGTTCAAGGACAAAGGTATCATTCTAGAGCTTTTTTATCCTTTGTTTTTAAAATGAAGACAAATTTAGTTTATAGGTCAATGAGTTTAAAATATCACGAGAACTATAGAAAATGTAATTTTTCAAATGGACATGATTGTTGTAATATTTCGTAACAATATTTTTTTTATATATTTAAGAAGTTGTTGATTCATGAATAGGTACATCTTCGTTTTAGTTCTCGTGGAGCAAATTGCTTCTTGTGTCTTGATTGTCCGTGTCACATACCAAACTCTCATAATTCTCAGAGGACAATAAATAAAAATTTTCAATCTCCTTCATCCAAAAATGATAGAATGAATGAATGAATAATAATTCAATAGGTATGAGAAATCTTTCCTTGGATACATATATCATATTGATCTACTTCTAGAAGCAAAACAATTAGAGGATAATCAATAGTCATTTAGAATAGATTTATACACTTAAATTCACACAATATTAGAACAATACAACACCATTTTCGATACTTATAAACACATCTCCCTAAAAAAGTTATGAATTATAAACTAGAAAAAATTATAGATATCATAGATAGAGTTCGATAAACTTGCAAGAGAACCAAATTTTTTTTTTTTTGATGAACCGGATAGGGTCTTACGACCCCAGCCATCAGACAATCAATATATTAACCAATAATAGTCAAATTTTACAAGCCGTAAAATGAATAACCAATACAAAAATTACATCAAAGAGAACATAAAAAAACTGTTGAGCGCGGAAAAAGGAAGCTCTCCGATGCTGCAGCAGTTCTCTCCCGAAACCGATGCCCCCCCTGAGTCAGGCACACATCGGGAAAACTGGAAACTCCTCAGACCAAGGAAACTCCGAGAGAACAAAACAAGCCCCCTCGCAGCAACCAGCCACAATGCAGCAAGGATCGGAAGAGAAACCCTTCATGACCATGAATCAAGGAAAGGAAGGGACCTGAGCTTACTGAGCACAAACCCAACCAAAAAATCGGAGCCTACCAACAGAGAATAGAATTCCCTGATACAAACCAAATTAGCATGAATGCAAGGGAAATAGAAAGCAGAGAAATTAATCAGCAGTTCAACTGCATACACATGGCATGCAAGATACATCATAAACAGAGCGCAACACTGGCAGAGATACAGATACTCATCTACAAGAACCATCATCAAAAGGAGAGTAAAACGCACCGACACCACTCAGGTCAGCGGAAAGGCAACGGAAGGTGCAACTATTGATAAGTATCACATGATTAAACCGCCTTAAAGAAAACAAAAAGTAGTCACCATAAACAGAGAGCCATAAACTATCAACTAAACAACATCAGTCTAACCATAATGATACACCAAGCATCAAAAATACAGTCTTACAAAAAGATCAGGAGCCCAATTCCTTGAATTAAAAACAACATTAGAAGATAAACAGCCAAGAGAGAAAGATGACGACAGGTCCAGGCAAACAAACCCAAGGAAAAGATGCTGATGAACGAAGCCAAACACAGATACTAAACACCAACAGACCCCATATAGAGGGGAAGGCCAAAAATCCTTACAACCAACAACAGTAGAGGCTGAGCCCAGAGCAAGGCATCAGAAGAGAGCGAGAGCAAAGCTCAAAAGAAGCCTCCCCATAAGGGAGTAATCAAACCTGCAGATTAGAGGGGAGAAGAAGAGATAGGGAGAGTAATGGTTAGTATGACATTAAAAAGCCTACAATTGAAAAAAGGAGAGAATATAATCAGAAGCAATAGTAATTATAGAGCATGAAGAGTGCGAAGACAATGAACAGCTTCTTCTAATTTATGGAAAGCGATAGTAGCATTGTCTATGGGTTTCAAATTTGAAGCCCATAGTTTGAAAAGATATAAGAACTCATCAATCATAGCTGTAATAGACGAGCTGCGATGCTGGAACAGTCTGAAGTTCCTCTCCTTCCAAATGATCCAAATAATAGTATGGATCGACAAAATCCAAGCACTTCGACACGAAACATTCGAGGGTCTAACGGACCAGCAATCAGCTAATACTGGGGGGATATATCCAGTGCCCCACGCAAGAGAGCATATCTTCCACAACGGATGATAATGGGGCATTGAACAAAAAGATGATTGAAATCTTCAGAGTGCTGAACATAAAGAGAACAAAGCTGCCCCCAGGCTAAATTTCTTTTGTTCAACACTTCAACAGTGAGTAACTTGTTATTAAAAGCAAGCCAAGAAGTAATTTTTACCTTAAGAGGAGCCCAAGAATTCCAGAAATATTTTGCTACCGATGATTGAACTCCCCTAGAATTAAGGAAACTATAAAATGATTTGACGGAAAAGGTACCAGCCGAAGACCAACGCCAACCTATGCCCTCAGATTGGCTCCATTCGTAGTTATTGAGGGACGAAATGAGGTCATTAAAGACCTCAGCCAGAGATAGAGGAAGATCGATCGTGAACGGTATAAACCAATAACGATTATTGTCTATCAAGGTGAAAGAGTCCGCTACGGACGCCAACGGAAAGGCTGCCAATCGAAAGAGAGAAGGGAAAGCCGTGGCAAGAGAGGTGTTGCCAATCCACAGATCGGTCCAGAATTTGGCTCTAGATCCGTCATGGCAAGAGCGATAAATACCATACTGAAAAGCAGCTGATGCCTTCCAGACTCCTTTCCAAAAAGGGGAAGCGTGGCGATAAGCAGTTTCCGAAAAATCCTACCAATTGGAGGAGGTGACTCGATAGTTTTTGATACATCGAATCCAAGGTAAGTGATCAAAATTATGGAGTTTCCACAACCATTTCCCCAACAGAGCAATGTTATGAGTTCGTAGGTCTAAAACACCAAGACCCCCTTCTTCTTTGGAAGAACAAATCAGCTTCCACTGGCACAAGTGGGACCCTGGTTTAAGGAGAGATGACCCATTCCAGAAAAAATTACTCCTGATTTGATCAATTCTTTTGATCACCCAGGAGGGTAAAAAGTAGAAGGACATAAGGTAGAGGGGCATGGCAGAAATCACCGAATTAATAAGAGTCAGTCTACCCTCTCTAGACATGAGTTTGCCTGCCCACACATTGAGCCTGGCTTCAACTTTATCTATAAGAGGGACCCAATCAGATTTGTGCAGCTTACCCCAGCGAAGGGGAATGCCTAAATATGTAATCGGGAAAGAGGCGACGGGACAATTGAAAAAATTGGAAACCTCCACCTGGCGGTTGGGAGATCTACCCAACCAAAGAACAGAGGATTTTTGGAAATTGATCGATAAGTCGGAAGCCATTTCGAAGCAGTAAAGAAGAAGTTTGAGATTACGAAGAGAGTGGGAGTTCGGTTTGGTGAAGATAATAGTATCGTCTGCGTATTGAAGGTTGAGCACACCCTCAAAAGAGGGGGAACTACCGATACCCTCGATCATATTCAAATGCCAAGCATTCCTAAGGAGCTTGCTAAAGACATCAGCTACAAGAGAAAAAAGCAGCGATGATAGGGGATCACCTTGACGGAGGCCACATCTGATTTTGAACTTGTGGCCTTCCGTCCCGTTGATAAAGATAGATGAGGTCCCCGAGAATAAGCTGGATTTAATCCAAGCAATCCATTTGGGATCGAAACCACGATAAATAAGAATGTCCATAAGAAAATCCCAATTGACATTATCGTAGGCTTTTTGAAAATCCAGCTTAAGAAGAATGCCCTCAGAATGAGGTCTATGACAGTGAGATATGATTTCCTGGGCCGATGCAACACTGTCGAGAATGAAACGATCTCTGATGAAGCCCGATTGAGCCGAGTCGATTAAGGGAAAGATGATAGCACTCAATCTAGAAGACAGGACTTTCAAAATGATTTTGAAAGAGGTGTTTATGAGGCTGATAGGTCTGAACTCAGAGACCAGGTGTGCTCCCACTATCTTGGGGATGAGCACAATGTGAGCATAATTAATCTGGTCAAAGGAAAAGAGCCCTTGGTGATGATCTTGAAACATTTGGAGGAGATCTGCCTTAAGTAGATCCCAAAATTTCTGAAAGAAGAAGGCAGGAAAACCGTCGGGCCCTGGTGCAGAATCGCTTTTTAAAGCGAAAACCGCCGCATTAATCTCTTCAAGGGTAAAGGGGACCTCAAGAGAGGAAAGATCGTGTGATTGGTTGCCATAAAGATGGGCCCAATCGAGCTCAATCGAGCGATGTTTCTGCAAGCCAATAAGATTTTTATAGAAAGAAAGAAACTCACGGCGAATGGACTCATCCGAAGTGAGTTCCACTCCCTGAGTAGAGATGGAGGAGATACGATTGCACCGTTGTCTATGGGATGCGAAGTTATGAAAAAAAGCAGTATTGGCGTCACCCTCCTTCATCCAGTTGATACGGGCTCTTTGAGCCCATTTAATATGGTCTTGATGGAGGATGTCCGCGTACTCTAGTTTGCAAGATCGACGTTCTAATCGATAAGATTCGGAAAGGGGACCTAACTCTTCCATCTTATCGATGGACGCAATGGATTGTAAAAGGAAATTTTTGAGGAAATTGGTGTTGTTTTGTCTCTCAGCATGCCAGATTTTGCAACCGTGTTTGATGGCGTGCAGCTTAAGAAGGATGTTGCCTAACCTGGAAGATCCAGTGACAGATGCAAGACATTCCGACACTAGATTGACAAAAAGCTGGTCTTGCAACCAGAACTTTTCAAAGCGAAATTTGTGACGATAATTGAAGTGGAAGTTGGAATGGAGCATTATCGGAACATGATCAGAAGAAGGGTTGGGGAGAGCCTGGACAAAAGACTGATGAAAACGCGACATCCAATTATGTGACACTAAGAAACGGTCAAGTTTGGCAAATGTTGGGAGATTGCGTTGGTTAGACCAGGTAAAAGACCTACCGGAAATTGGTAAGTCCAATAATTGCAGGTCACGGATACAATCATTGAAGATGCAAGATTGTGAGAAAGAAGAGACCGGATTCGATCTTTCAGAAGCAAAACGAGTAACATTAAAATCCCCGCAAAAGAAACAGAGTTCAGAAGAGTACTGTTGTAACGAGAGGAATTCGTTCCAGAATAAAAGGTGTCTATCCAAAGAGGAAGGCCCATACACCGAGATCACAGTAAGCGGGCAATTGAAAATAGTCCATTGGAGTTGGACAATTAAAAAGAAGTTCAAACGTCGAACAGATATAAGCGAGAAAAAAGCCTCTTTGAATCCAAAAAGGATCCCGCCTCTAGATCCAATCGCATCCAGTGAGATCCATTTGGAAATAGTGGATCCACCTAAAGTACGCAAGATCACGGGAGAGGGGGATTCCAGTTTGGATTCTTGGATGGAGATAAGATCGCAACGGGACGAGGAGATCAGGTCAAAAACCACCCTTTGCTTAGAAGGACAGTGCAGTCCACGAATGTTCCAGGAAACACTAATCATTAAGTTGTCGGTGCTCCATGACTCTAGTATATTCTTGCCTCCTAAGGGAGAAGATACGGGAAGAATCCAGGGGGTCAATCAAAAAACCTAGATCTTGAGCGGAAGCTGCTAGTTCAGAATTAGAGAGCGAATCAAAAATGAGAAAGTAAATAGAACCTAACTTATGAATATTACAAAGAATACTACAAACGAAGGGTATGTAAACACACTTGTATGTACCTAACTCATAATTTTTTGTATAAAAGAACTCTCATAATTTTTAGATGACAATAAATAAGATTTTTCAACATCCTTAATTAAAATAAATAAATAAATAAATAAATAAATAAATAAATAATAATTCAGTAGTCATCTTTGTGAAACCTCTAGCGTACAGTGCTCCCAACAACTTATACTTGTATTTACTTCCTGCAGCATGTGACACTCAAGATGAAAAAAATAAAGTAGCTAACTATATAAGAAAACATATTTAATAAAATGTTTACGTTCACCCAACTTCATGAATGAATTACTAATCACTTTGTCACACCATATTAGAATGAGCTATACCGAATAAATATTTAGGTTAAATGGTGAAAAACACCCATGATCTATGAGACAGAAGCCTTTAACCCCCTAAACTATGGTCAAAGCGATAAATCCTCCAAACTACGAATTGCAGTCAAAACCCGTACAAAAATGATGATGACCACCATCATCAAGAAATGGGGCCACCGGAGTCCAATGGAGTTCTGAGTGGAGCTCCGGAGTTGGGATGGCAACAACGACAACAATTTTTAGAGGAAAGAATGGTGGAAATGTAAGAGTCACGTACAAAATCTCACATTGCAACTACCACCAGTTCTTGGTCAATTACAACATCTAGCACATCAAATGGGTGGGGTAGTTGCAGCAGGGAGGCAAATAAATAGAATCTTGATTCTTTGGAGCCAATTCCTCCATTCAAGGTCGAAGGTAAGCAAAACTCTGATCGATTTTCTTTAGTAGCAAATTTTGGGTCAGTGCATAGGAGTATGAATCATGCTGGATTTGGGAGAAAATTTGATCAATATGGTGGTGAATTTTTTTCCCTAAACCCCTAAGTTGGATGTGAGCCCTTTTATAGGTAATGGTGACGTCCTTAATTGGCTATTTAAGTTGAACATTATTTTGACATGTATCACATTCAGGGCAATGAGAAGGTGAGGGTGACATTATTCTTTTTGAAGGTAGATTTTGTGCAATGGTGTAGATGGATTTTTAAGACTAATGAAGGGGTTGTGACTTGGAAGCAGTTTAAGAAGGGAATATGTAACACATTTGGATTGGGATCTATGAGAATGCAGCTAAGTCATTATGCAGGTTATTGCAAACAACCACTGTGTTGGAGTATCAGCAAAAAATTGAAAAGCTACAGTGCATGGTTGATGATGTGAGTGAACCATATTTGATACAACAATTTGTGAGTGGTCTTAAGGAAGAATTACAACATGATGTGTCCATAGCAAAGCCCCAATCCCTCGGTGAGGCATTTAGAGTAGCTTTGGGATATGCAAAGAAATTTAATGCCTCGAAACATCTGTACAAAGGTGTAATACCCCAAATTTTTAAATAATGTTTTTAAGATTAATAAATAAATTAAAATGATTTTTGGTGATTTAATAAATATTTTTTCTGAAAATTTATCTTTTTATAAGTGCAAAATACGTGCAAATAATTTCTTGGGAAGTTCAAAATCAAAAATTATTTTAAGAAAAATCATTACTTATTATTATTTATTATTTGTGAATTTTTTGGATTTTTCTGATATTTATTGGACCTATTTGCGAATATTACAAAAAGATGTACTTTTGTGCAAAATTGCCACTTGGAGTGAAAACTCCAGATTTTGGGATTTTTGGGCTGGGTATGATGCCTAGTCAACTCAAAGGTAAAGAGTTTACCTTTTGTTTTAATAAATTTGGTTTATTTTGCAAGTTTTGATAAAAAAAAGGATCTTTTTGCAAATTTGCCATTTAGAGGGGTAAAAGTGCAAATTTATTTTTCTGGGTTTTTCAAACAGTGCTGACTGGTTATAAAGTGGTTGTTTTGTTTTTAAAACTCAATTAAGTTGGTTTAATTTGGTTTCCAAGTATAAAGATTTATATATAGAAGGATATATTTAAAAGAGGTATTTTACAAATCTATTTACAAAACTCTAAACCTAATATTCCGGCGTATAAAAGAGTGGGTGCAGCCGTCTCTTGCTGTGCTACACAAAGAATTTTTTATTATTGCTATTTTCTTGGAGTTTTCAAGCGGGGATTCTTGGTTTTCTTGCGAAGGAGGATTTCTTTTATTCTTTATTTCTCTTCAGTTGTTCTTCATAGAGGTGAGTGATATATTTTGTTTTGTTTTGTTTTATGTATGTTATACGTGATGATCTATCGATTAGAAAACATGCTAGGAGTTTGTATGATGATATGTGAAGAGTAGATGAATTAAAAGTGAATCCTTTCATGAAACTATATTATTAATGATAGAACCCTAATTTGTTGACTTGAGATTGTGAAAGAACTGAATAGAAATCATGAGTAGGATGCTTTCCTTCGTATACTTGCTATTTTAACTTATCATGATGTTTTGTATGATCATATTGCATAAAAGTGGATAAAAAGATTACCTTTACTTATGTATAAATACATAAACTCTATTTGGGGGCTTTTCGTTGAGTAGAAACTTGATTAGTGATTTTTATAATTGCTCATATGCATGGACAAATTATTGTGACTGATTGTGGATGAGTTTAATGGCTGTTGAATCTAAGAATCAAGTTTTTGAGTTTTGAGAAAGGAGTTTAGATTTGGATCTATGCATTATGATCAATTTGGAGATTTCGTGATTTTGTGAAGTTTTTACTTGAAATTGAATTTGTTCAAATACTAAGTTTTAATCTGAATATTTTGTTATTTTTAATTGATGGATTTGCGAAGTTTTCTTGGTGCACAAACATGTACAAACATTTTTATATGAATATCCTATTTTGTGGTTTTGAAGAAATTGAATCCTTGTGTGTTTTATGGATTTTTATTATATCTTAACTTATTTTGGCATTGATATGGTTTGGAACATAATACGAAGTTATTTTGATGTATGATTGATTCTTAAAAACTCTATTTTTGAATATATATATGTTCATGTCATCTTTTTGAAAAAATTCAGCAAATTGATACTTTTATTAATTTGAAGTGGTTTTGATTTGTTTTTGTGGACTCTTATATACCCTACAAGTCATATTTGACCATATCAGAAATGTACTTTTTACATATTTCATTTTTATAAAGTAAAACTCCGTATTGGTTGAAACGTGCCCAAACTAAAACTACAGTCTGTAGGTACGACAATCAACTGGTAAGTTTCGACAGTCGACCGTCGCGTTCCTAGCTGCAATGTTTTCTCGAGGTTTATGATTTTTAGGCGGGATAGTCGACTGACCAACTTATACAATCGACTGTCACTGCTCAAGTTTGTGTTTTCTTGATGTATTTGGATTTTCATGCGGGACAGTCGACAGACCACTTTTCACAGTCGACTGACACTGCTCTGATTTATGTTTTCTTAAAGCCTTGGATTTTACGTGGGACAGTCGACTGGCTACAGTATGCAGCCGACTGCCACTGCACTGCTTGATATTTTCTTGAGTTTGGATTTCACACGGGACAGTCAACTGACTACCCTATGAAGTCGACTGCTACCGCTCTGACTGATATTTTCTTGAGTTTTTCTGATGCTTCTTTTGATCGATTGTTCCTTCAATATTATATTGTTTTAAAAGATGTTTTGCTATAGATTAAAATGGTTTTACAGAGATTTATTTTGGAGCTTTAAATGTATTCTTTTGGACCTTATTTGAGTTATAAGTGTTTTCAAAGGAATTGATGTTTCGTGATATTTTACAGATTAAAATTATAATTTTTAGTTATTTAATAGATTTAATATTTATTTGGATTATGAAATTTTATATAAGATTTAGATTTTTGTTGATTTAAGAAGTTCTTCATATAATCGTTTTGACGATGGATTCGTGAGTTTTATTGAAAGTTTTGGTCTTGATGGATGAGTTTTGATATCTCTAGGAGTTAAGTGGGAGTCCTGTGAACCGGCAGATGAGATTTGTGGATTTAGGCCTGCGGGGTCTGGGGTTTGTTTTTTGGAATTAAGTCCGGTAGGATACACTAACTCTGAAGATGAGGATTTTTGTGTTTTAATAATAATCAACTTAAGAACAGGCACTAGTGGAGATGTGATGGAACTTGGGAAACGTAAGTTTATGCTCTTGGTCTGTTAGTCCAACGGATGTGTTCCAGGACTGTTTGTATTCTGTCTCGAGAGGACATTCGTATGTTCGGGTGTCGAGGGTCTACAGGCCTATTCATGGAACATACAGGGAGCATTCACGTGTCGAGGGTCGGCGGGCCTATTCACGGGTTGTACTCAGTGTATCTGCATGTCGAGGGTCTCGCAAGCCTATTAATGGGGTACACGGTTGGGAGGTGATTCTCCAGTTTTAGAACTATTCTTACATGATGCTTGCATGACGAGGGCTGTGGTGCCTATTCGCGGAGTATTCTGGATCTTGTTTTCCATCACTGTAGTAGGATTAGTTGCATAACGAGGAATTTAACCCTATAAAGTGGAGATCGTTAAAGGCTTGCACCGGAACTATGTAGTATGGAATGCATAGAATCTGACAAGTAAGCATTAGAGAGTCAGCATATAGCATTGATATTTCTTGACTTGGTTTTATGCATGTTGTTTTCTGTTTTTCCTACACTTGACACTTAGTCTAGTTTCACTTGTTGTTTTCATACTCTACTATTTACTATCTTATATTCTTTGATGTTTTCATGCTCTACTCATTGTTATTTCTCATTTCATTTACTCTTGCTGTTAATGCATGTTGTTGATGACTTTATGCCTTACGTTTTATTTATGTTGTTTTTTTTATGTCACTCACACCATTATGGCTGATCCCTATAGTTTTGGGGGTTAGGGTTATCTCTAGCCTCATTTTTACAGGTAGGTACTTGTAGATTGAGATTTGGATACTTGTTCTAGAAAGATAATAGAGCTTATGTAAATTGTAAAAGATGTGTTCTAAAAGAAAGTTTGTAATTCAAGGTGTTTTGTTTTCCGCTGTGTTTTGTAAGCAAGTGATGTAATAAAAGTTTGAAATAAAAATTATCTGTGTTTTTGGCTTATTTACTATTGCAATTGAAGTTGATGCTGAGAATTGTGCCACGTATTTCTGAGATATCATATTGGAAATTCAGGGCGCTACAAAAGGTGCATATAAGCCATAGTATAGAAATACTTTTGTTTCTCAAAATCCTAACATTCCACCACCTCAAACATCATCCCTATCTCAACCATTGTTGCCGCTAAATTTGGTATGGGGACAAACAGATGAATTTGTGGATTCTTAGGGAAACTGAATAGTAAACATGTATACCTGTTCCTTGGGGCTTCGATCGTCGCTCCCGCCGTACACCTGCAAAAAGTGCGAGACACCGGGGTTGTTCCCGGCGATGCACCCTCCGACGCTCAAGTCAGTAATCTAGGAAGACTATGAATGAGCGCAAAAACTGGTGAAAGATTGATTACCTCTTAATGGAGATGGATGGGGGGTATTTATAGGCGTCTCAGGGGACAGATTAGGAATATAATCCCCGTGATCTGATATGGAATATTCCCCTTGTCGACAGATTAGGAATGTAATCTGATAAGGTATATTCTCCGTAATCAGATAAGGAATTTAACCCCCAAATCCCAGTGAAAAGATAGATGTATATCAGGGCCGTTGATCGTGATTAATCAGGGACCTTGATTCTATCTTGTTGGATTGGGTGCGCAGCGGGTTAAAACCCGCACCCTCTTGTTGGTGGATCCATTCGTGGGTTATTGGGTCCTAGGAGGGAAGACCCAATATCCATTTTGGTCCTTTTTGTAGGCGAAATTACCGTTTTACCCCCAGGTCTCAAGATTCGTGCCCGATTTGGACGGTTCCGATTAAACCCCATTTTTTAGCCATATCACGAGCCCCCCACTCCTAAAGGCTAAATTTGATCGGCCTTTGAGGAGTAGTTTAACTGTTTTAATGGCTAGCGGAGTTGTATCGGAGTTCAAATGAAGGGTTTTGAATCTTGAAGGGGTAGTGCGGTGATTTTCCAAGTGGATCGAGCTCCGAGTTGCTCGCGAGCTCTGATGGTCGTGTGATATCCTCGCAGGGATATCCTCTTTCCCTTCGCGGAGCGTCAATTCGTTGTTTCGGGGGTCTTAGATATTTGGATCATGTCTTAGACTTCCCCTAGGGCTCGCTGACTAGGAGGCCGAGGTCCACATGCAGTTCGGCGGGCTTTTCCGGAGAGGAAAGCGAGTTCTGCATAGCTGCGAGCATTGGGAGTGAGTCTGGCGATCTGCCGAACTTGATTTTTACCTTATAACAAGGTCGGTGTCACGAACGCTCGGCAGTGAGTGCCGAACTTGATTTTTACCCCGTAACAAGGTCGGTGTCACGAACGCTCGGCTGTGAGTGCCGAACTTGATTTTTACCCTGTAACAAGGTCGGTGTCACGAACGCTCGGCAGTGAGTGCCTAACTTGATTTTTAGCCCGTAACAAGGTCGGTGTCACGAACGCTCGGCAGTGAGTGCCGAACTTGATTTTTAGCCCGTAACAAGGTCGGTGTCACGAACGCTCGGTAGTGAGTGCCGAACTTGATTTTTACCCCGTAACAAGGTCGGTGTCACGAATCCTCGGCAGTGAGTGCCGAACTTGATTTTTACCCTGTAACAAGGTCGGTGTCACGAACGCTCGGCTGTGAGTGCCGAACTTGATTTTTATCCCGTAACAAGGTTGGTGTCACGAACGCTCGGCAGTGAGTGCCGAACTTGATTTTTACCCCGTAACAAGGTCGGTGTCACGAACGCTCGGCAGTGAGTGCCGAACTTGATTTTTAGCCCGTAACAAGGTCGGTGTCACGAACGCTCGGCAGTGAGTGCCGAACTTGATTTTTACCCGGTAACAAGGTTGGTGTCACGAACGCTCGGCAGTGAGTGCCGAACGTGATTTTTACCCCGTAACAAGGTCAGTGTCACGAACGCTCGGCAGTGAGTGCCGAACTTGATTTTTAGCCCGTAACAAGGTCGGTGTCACGAACGCTCGGCAGTGAGTGCCGAACTTGATTTTTACCCTGTAACAAGGTCGGTGTCACGAACACTCGGCAGTGAGTGCCGAACTTGATTTTTAGCTCGTAACAAGGTCGGTGTCACGAACGCTCGGCAGTAAGTGCCGAACTTGATTTTTACCCTGTAACAAGGTCGGTGTCACGAATGCTCGGCTGTGAGTGCCGAACTTGATTTTTACCCGTAACAAGGTCGATGTCACGAATGCTCGGCAGTGAGTGCCGAACTTGATTTTTAGCCCGTAACAAGGTCGGTGTCACGAACGCTCGGCAGTGAGTGCCAAACTTGATTTTTACCCCGTAACAAGGTCGGTGTCACGAACGCTCGGCTGTGAGTGCCGAACTTGATTTTTACCCCGTAACAAGGTCGGTGTCACGAACGCTCGGCAGTGAGTGCCAAACTTGATTCTTACCCCGTAACAAGGTCGGTGTCACGAACGCTCGGCAGTGAGTGCCGAACTTGATTTTTACCCCGTAACAAGGTCGGTGTCACGAACGCTCGGCTGTGAGGCACTTGCTGGTCGCCGATCGAAGGCATGGGGTCTCGGCGGGTCGAGCGACGTGGCACAATCTGTTCCGAGGTGATCCTGTTTCCGAGGGCATTAATGGTGCCTTGGGGTTTGTGCGGCGTTCCGCTTTCCCTAGGCCATTAAGTATGGTTCCTTCAATTAATGCGTGGCGTTTCAACTTCCGAAGGTCATAATGGCTGGATCTTAGAGGAGAACTATAAGTACCCCATTCCCCTTGTCATTTTCAATCACAACAATGTTGAGTTTTAGACCTCGGTGGTGTCTGCCTCTGGCGGATGCCAGTCTTGTGGGGTCTTGACCTCGATAGGTTCGGAGAGGTGGTCGTTCTCCCACCAAGATCTTCTGCCTACTCAGTTTGCTCCGCAGCGGGTGTCAGGGTCAGCAGAGATCATGGTGGGAGAGGTGGTCATCCATGTCCGAATCTGAGGGGTGAGTTTGACGAGCGGTCGTTTTTCCGGAAGAAATGAAGGGCATTCCGGGCAAGTTGTTTGCAACTGTGAAGGTTCAGGCCGAACCTTTGCGGTTGCAATCAACTGGCTCGGAATGGTTTGCTTCTGCCGATCTCTGAGTGTTGATCTGCTTTCGACCGGGGCCCGTGGGTCGGTGGAATACCGCCCGAGACCCGGGACCCGGGGGGTGCTCGCCGAGGGCGGTGCCTTAAAACTTTGAATCAAAATTTTTCCCGGTTCTTCTAGACAGAGGTCCACATGCGGTTCGGCAGGCTTTTCCGGAGAGGAAAGCGAGTTCGGCATAGCTGCGAGCGCTGGGAGTGAGTCTGGCGATCTGCCGAACTTGCTTTTTAGCTCGTAACAAGGTCGGTGTCACGAACGCTCGGCAGTGAGTGCCGAACTTGATTCTTGCCCCGTAACAAGGTCGGTGTCACGAACACTCGGCAGTGAGTGCCGAACTTGATTTTTGCCCCGTAACAAGGTCGGTGTCACGAACGCTCGGCAGTGAGTGCCAAACTTGATTTTTGCCCCGTAACAAGGTCGGTGTCACGAACGCTCGGCAGTGAGTGCCGAACTTGATTCTTGCCCCGTAACAAGGTCGGTGTCACGAACGCTCGGCAGTGAGTGCCGAACTTGATTTTTATCTCGTAACAAGGTCGGTGTCACGAACGCTCGGCTGTGAGTGCCGAGCTTGATTTTTACCCCGTAACAAGGTCGGTGTCACGAACGCTCGGCAGTGAGTGCCGAACTTGATTTTTGCCCCGTAACAAGGTCGGTGTCACGAACGCTCGGCAGTGAGTGCCGAACTTGATTCTTGCCCCGTAACAAGGTCGGTGTCACGAACGCTCGGCAGTGAGTGCCGAACTTGATTCTTGCCCCGTAACAAGGTCGGTGTCACGAACGCTCGGCAGTGAGTGCCGAACTTGATTTTTACCCCGTAACAAGGTCGGTGTCACGAACGCTCGGCAGTGAGTGCCGAACTTGGTTTTTACCCCGTAACAAGGTCGGTGTCACGAACGCTCGGCAGTGAGTGCCAAACTTGTTCATTGCCCCGTAACAAGGTCGGTGTCACGAACGCTCGGCAGTGAGTGCCGAGCTTCCAAACTTGTCGTTTTTGGGGGTTTGTTTTTTTGTGCGCCATTTGAACCTCTGGTGGCTCTGACAGCTTTGACAGCTCTGACAACTCTGACAACCCTGACAGATGGGACGTTCATTAATTGCAGTGACCTCTGGGTTCCATCAGACGGGATGCGCATTAAATTCAACTCATTATTCGTTGTGGTTAGCGAGGTGACGATTGGGATCGCTCCGCCGTTTGGTTTAGATGGGCCGGTCGTACGAGCCCATTATCCTCGTTTGGCGTGCCCCCCTCTATGAATCCTCACCCCCCTCTCTCATTTCTCATTTCTCCTCTCATTTGCTCAGACATTTTCTTGTACTTCAGGCGAGTTCTTCCGGTGGTCGGCGCTTGACTCAGGCAAAGTTTTCCGGCGACTAAAGCTTTTTAAGGTAATTTATCATCAATTATGTCTCTAGCTTCTGTCTCTGATGAAGTCTCCTGGTCCGAGCCCTCCCTTGAAGATGTCGAGGACTCGACCCCGACTCCGACCAAAGGCAAAGTGTTCGGCAAGGATTCGATTGTAGTGGATCCGAAGAGGATGGGGGAGTTCGGACAGCTGCCAGGTCCGTTGACGAGGCTTCACAGAGTCAGGCAGCTCCCGGAGGATCAGGCCGAGCGAATTGTCCATGGGAGGGAGAGGTCCTTCGAGGAGAATGAAGCGAGGGAGACGACGGAGGCGGACGATGCGGCGTCGATCCTGCGCGAGGAGGAGCTGGCAGTGATCCGGGATTCTTTTTTCATCCCGGAGGAGTACGAAATCATGCTGCCGGGCCCCGAAGTTAGGGCCAATTCGCCGCTGCCAGTGACCATGTGTTGCTGGCCGGTCGATGCCTTTATCGTCGGTGCTCGGCTACCTCTCCACGCGTTCGCTATTACCGTGGTGAGTTGGTTCGGGGTCAGCCCCATCCAACTGATGCCGAACGCGTGGCGAGTGATTAATGGTTTCGTTCTCCACTGCCAGGCTGCAGGGATCGAGCCGCAGCTGAACGTGCTTCGGGCGTTATACCGGCTCCACCAAGGAAATAGGTCGGAGTACCGGTATTATTTGACCCCGAGGCACGGCGGCAGACTCGTCGTTTGCCCTGACTCCATTAAGCACTGGCGAGAGAAGTGGTTCGTCGTGCGGAGTCGAGAGGAATGGCCGATCCCCTCTAACTGGGTAGAAGGGGTGCCGAAGAGGGTGAAGGCGGTGCCGAAGCTCTCAGTGGAAGAAGAAGAGGCGGTCCGGATCCTCCTTGACCGGCCGAAGTACGACTGGAAGGAGCTGACGGAGGACGTCCTCTACAAGGGAGGGCTCTGCCGCGTAGATCCCAGTACGCGGCTTTCGTCAAGTTCTTTTATCCGTACCCTTTGCCTTGTTGTTTTTTGTATGCTAATCACTTTTTTACTTTTGATGCAGAATCCATGGACTACGACGCGGTCTTGGCGCTCAGGGCGGGGCTTGCGAGTAAGGCGCCGAAGAAGCGCAAGAGGGTGGCGTCGAAGCTGCCATCGACCTCGAAGACGCCGAGGATTGCGACCCCTGACGAGGGGGTGGAGATCCTCGACGACCCAGTCGTCACCGTGGCGGGGACTTCGGCTCCCGCACCTGTGGGGGAGTTCCCCATTGCCGCCGCCCTTGCCATGCCGACGCCGCCGCTGACTGTGGCAGGTGAGGAGCACAAGCAGATCCATATCCCGGACTGGCAAGTCCGGAGGCACGATAGGTTCCTCGGGAACTCGTTGGCGAGCATGCAGGCTGTCAAGCATCTCGCCACCCCGAAGGACAGAGCCGCCATGGAGGCGGGGAGACAAGGCGACGACGTGATCGAGATCGCTCGTTCGGCGGTATCGGTAAGCTTCTCCTCGTCTGTTGTATTTCTTGAATCAAAATTTTTTTTTCTAACTCTTTTAGTTCTTCTTTGCTGCAGATCATCGTCCACTTCGTCCATCTCACCGAGAGACTGACAGCTCTGGAAAAAGAGCTGAAGCAGGAGTCCGACCAAGCTCGGAACGAGAAGGCTCGGATATCGAACGAGCTCGACAAGCTCCGGGTCGAGCATGAGGGTCGGTCGGCGAGGATCAAGCATCTCGAGGCCGAGGTGAAGAGGCTGGAGGGCGAGCTCCTTCGGGAGAAGGAGAGGTCGGCCAACCAATTGGTCGAGGCCGAGGCGAAGCAGGCGGCAGCCGTGAAGGCGGCGGAGGACGCAACCATGGAGAAGGCCCAGGGGTTCCTCGCGCAGAACATGGCGAAGGCCTTCGCCGCCGCCCTCGACCGGGTGCGAGAAGCATACCCCGGGGTGGACGTCTCGGGGTGGCGACTCTTCCCCGGACACGTCGAGGGCTTCGACCCCGAGTTCGATGGGGAAGAAGAGGAGGAGGGCGAAGCCGATGCCAATGCCGGGGTTACTGACGAGGTCCCCAGCACCGCGATTACTCCACTGGCGGCGGCGTCTCCTTCGGCGAAGTCAACCCCTACTCCACCTCGTCGCCCGGGGAAAGAGGTCGGGCCTTGACTCCGCCTTTTGTTTCTTTTTTTGTTTTTGCTTTTTGTTTTTTTTTTCAAACTCTGTAATGCCTAATAGCGGACTGGCCACCGCTACTTTTGAGATTAATGAAAAGAAAATTTTTGATGTTCGCCAAGTGTTGATGTTCGGAAGTTTTTGTCTTTTTGCCCCCTCTTTCGCCGAACAGTCCCTTCTTGTTTTTAGAGAAGAAATTTTTTTCCAAGTGTAGTGCTTCGGCAGTGTTCAACGTATTTGCTGATTACTCCGATCTCTTTGCAGCTTATGGTGATCGCCCAAGACGTCGAGCTTTCACACTCGGATGAGGAAGCTCGAGCAGAGGTCGGCCTAGGGGCGACGAGGCTGTGTCTGGCGAGGTGCCGAGATAGACTCTACGAGGTCGAGCTCGGATTGCGCCGAGCTGAAAGCGAGAGGGCCCACCTCCAGCTCATCCTCGGTCGGCGAGATATCGAGATTCGCCGTTTGGAAAGCAGGATCACCGAGCTTATCCCCGAAGGTGAATATTCGCCAACTGATTTCAGTAATGAGATTCGGGTTCAGTGCATCCATCATAACTTGTCCAAAATAACAGCGGAGAGGGACGATTTGCTTTCCGAGATTCAGCATCTGCAGACCGTAGAGGCGAGGCTTCGGAGCGAGGGTGAGGGGCTGACGGCCGAAGTGGCCAAATTGACGACCGAACGAGTTCAGTTGACTGCCGAAGTTGAAGCGCTCAAGAGGGCGATGGTGGACAAAAGCATCGAGGTCACCCACCTTCGGCGCCTCATCGCCAGCCGATCTGGAGTCCCAGACTCCGCGATACCCCCACGTTTCGAAGTCGACGTCAAGGACGACTCGCTGCGGGATCAGATCTCGGAGTTGGAGGCAGAAGTGGCCCGTCTTAAGCTGCATTCAGGGCCGATCAATGTTCGAAGCACGTCATGCACTCGCGCTGAGAGCGAGCGGGGCATTACCTTTTATGAGATGGCGACCCGTCAGCGGCTCGGCCAACCTAGTCCGGGGGACGCGCAGAGCTCGGTGGCAATTTTGTCGAGCGGAGCGTCCGTCGGAATGGCCACTAGAAGTGGTGCCGAGGATACGTCCCAATTCGCAGGCTTGGGGTCGCGCTCCGGAGATAAGCGTCGCCACCCTCGGGTGTCTTTGAAGCGGAACGCCCCGGCTCCAAAAAAGCGCTAAAGTGGTCGACTCCGCGAGTTGTTGTGTATTTTTCGTTTTTTTTTCTAAGTGTAATAAGTCGGCGTTGTAACTTTTTCTTTGGCGAGTTGTAATCCTGCTGTGTTTGTCTCTGTACCGCATCTGTTTCATCAATAAAAGTGTTGTTGCCGAACTTGTGTATTTTATTCTTGTGACTGTTGTCTGCTTTGCCATAGCTTCTAAAGTGTTGGACTCTGAATGGCGAGCTTCTTCCAGTTCGTTTAGGATTGAACTCGCGAAGTAGCATCGAACCAAGTGTCGGACTTCGGCACCCTTGTTTGATTAGGTTTGGGTTGTTGGAGCGTTTCTGAATGGCGAACTACCCCTAGTTCGCTTAGGAGCGATCTTGCGGAGTAGAGTCGACCCAAGTGTTGGACTCCGAACCATTCAACGGCTGTGGGAGCAGTTCCGAATGGCGAGCTACTTCTAGCTCGCTTGGGAGCGAACTTGCGAAGTAGAATCGAGCCAAGTGTTGGACTCCGGAACCATCGTAAGTTTAAGGGTGTGGGAGCAATTCCGAATGGCGAACTACCCCTAGCTCGCTTAGGAGCGAACTTGCGGAGTAGAGTCGAACCAAGTGTTGGACTCCGAACCATTCAACGGCTGTGGGAGCAGTTCCGAATGGCGAGCTACTTCTAGCTCGCTTGGGAGCGAACTTGCGAAGTAGAATCGAGCCAAGTGTTGGACTCCGGAACCATTGTCAAATTAAAGAGTTAAAAGCAGAGAGATGTACTAGCAGTGAAAATATGAAAAACTTTATTTATTAATATCTAAAGAGCGGCTGCTTCTAAAGTTGCTAGCCGTTATTACAATAAAAAAATAAAAGGAAAAATCACTACTAGTAAAAGGAGGGGAATGGTGTGACATCTCGAGTTACTTAGAGAGGCGTAGTTGCCTTCCCTTGGTATTTTAAAAGATGGTCGGCATTCCAAGTCCTGGGAATTTCTCTGCCTTCGAGATCTTCTAGTTTGTACGCACCGGGGCGGATCACCTTCGAGATCTTGTATGGTCCCTCCCAATTCGGGGCCAACTTGCTTTTCTGTCCGGGGAACGAGATGGCCAATTTCCGGAGGACTAAATCCCTTTCTTTGAGGTCCGTTGGGCAGACCTTTTTGTTGTATGCTAGCTCGATCCTCCTTCGGTAGGCTTGTTGGCGTATGGCCGCTCTCTCTCAGATTTCGTCTATCAGATCTAGGCTGGCTCTGAGCTCTTTTGCATTCTGCTCTTCTTCAAAGGCCATCAAACGAGGAGAGGGTATCCCAACTTCTAGGGGAATGAGGGCCTCGGACCCATAGGTGAGATTAAACGGGCTCTCGCCTGTTGGGGTCCGCTTGGTGGTGCGGTGATTCCAGAGCACGTTTGGCAGCTGATCGACCCACAGTCCTTTGGAACACTTGTCTAATCTCTTCTTGATGCCCGAGAGAATCTGTCGGTTGGCATTCTCGGCCTGGCCATTCGACTGAGGATGGGAGACAGAGGAGAATCGGTGTTGTATGGAGAGGTCCTCACATAAGGCTCGGAAGGCGGCCCCAGTGAACTGTGTTCCATTATCCGTGACTATGACTCGGGGAACGCCGAACCGGCAAATCACATTTTTCCAGAAGAATTGAACGACTCTATGCTCGGTGATTGTAGCCAGGGGCTCGGCTTCTATCCATTTAGAGAAATAGTCGACTGCCACGACTAGGAACTTTAGCTGTCCGGGAGCTGGTGGAAACGGTCCTAGTAAATCCATCCTCCACATAGCGAAGGGAATCGGACTTGATAGGGAGGTGAGCGGTGCTTGTGGAAGGCGTCAGATGTCTGCATACTTTTGACAGGAGCTGCATTGCCGAACGTGTCGTTCGGCATCCCGTAGGAGAGTGGGCCAGTAATACCCGTAGTTCAACACTTTGCGCGCTAGAGCCCTGGACCCAGAATGAGCTCCGTCGATGCCCTCGTGGAGCTCTTGCAGGGCGTAGTCGGCTTGCCTGGGGGAAAGGCACCTTAGGTAAGGCCGACCATCCACCTGGGTGAAGGAGCGTTTATATAAGATGCCTTCGATTAAAGTAAAACGCTCGGCTCGGGTCCTGATTCTTCTTGCTTCCCTCGGATCTCCGGGGAGGAGTCCGTCCTTTAAGAATTCGACGAGGGACTTCATCCAATTGTCTTCGAGGAGGACAGGCAATGTTTCAACGGAGTTAGGTGTTTCGTCCTCTATGCTTGGCTTCAAGAGGACTTCTATCAGTACGGTCTGCTCGAGACCTTGAAGGGAAGAGGAGGCTAACTTGGATAGGGCGTCGGCCTGAGCATTTTCTTCTCGGGGGATCCTTTGGATGAGGGCCTCTTCAAACAGCGCCATTAGGCTCTTGACTTTAGCCAAGTATTTAACCATTCTATCATCGCGGGCTTCATACTCACCGAGGACCTGATTGACAACCAACTGAGAGTCGCTGAAGATCTGTAGCCGCTGTGCCCTTGCATTTCGGGCCATTCTTAGACCGGCTATTAGCGCCTCGATTTTCGGCCTCGTTGTTCGAAGCTTTGAAATTTATACGGAGGGAGTATTGGAGGACGAAGTCATCTGGGCCTGCCAGGATGACTCCTGCCCTGCTTCCCTCATTGCAAGAAGATCCGTCAACATAAATTGACCAAACCGGTGGCCCCTTTACTGTTTGGCAGGGCTCAGGGATTGTGCTCTCAACTATGAATTCGGCCAGCGCCTGAGCCTTGATAGCGGTCCGAGGCTGATAAGTTATATCATGTTGGCTCAGCTCGATCGACCACTTCATGAGGCGACCGAAAGTTTCAGGCTTGTGAAGGACTTGTTTCAGCGGCTGGTCGGTAAGGACGACCACCGAATGAGACTGAAAGTAGGGTCGAAGCTTTCTCGCGGCCATTACCAGGGTATAGGCCATTTTCTCAATCTTCGGGTACCGGAGCTCGGCGTCCCGAAGCACTTTGCTGACGCAGTAAATGGGCTTCTGAGCCCTCTCTTCTTCTCTGACTAAGACCGCACTAAGCATCTGTTCGGAAGCTGCCAAGTAGAGGTAGAGTGGTTCGCCAGGTATCGGTTTGCTGAGAAGAGGTGGATTGACGAGGTAGGCTTTAAGCTGGTCGAAGGAGTCTTGTTGTTGCTGCCCCCACTCGAATCCTTTAGCCTCCCTGAGGGCTTTGAAGAACGGGAGGCACTTCTCCCCGGACTTCGACAGAAAGCGCCCTATGGCAGCTAGGCGACCAGTCAATCTCTGAACTTCTTTAACATTTCTGGGAGGGGCCATGTCCAATATGGCCTTGATCTTTTCCGGATTTGCTTCAATTCCTCGTTGGCTAACCATGAAGCCGAGGAACTTTCCTGATGAGATGCCGAACGCACACTTGTTCGGGTTGAGTCTCATATTGTACTTTCTTAGGACGTCAAAGGCCTCCTGAAGGTCAGCCACATGATCAACACCTCAGATGCTCTTTACAAGCATATCATTGACGTACACTTCCATGTTCCGGCCGATCTGGTCCTGGAAAACCTTGTTGACGAGGCGTTGGTATGTTGCACCTGCGTTCTTGAGACCGAACGGCATGACCCTGTAACAATAAAGGCCCTGGTCGGTAACAAACGACGTCTTCGGGATGTCTGGAGGGAACATTCTTATCTGATTGTAACCTGAGAAGACATCCATGAAGCTGAGGAGCTCATGTCCTGAGATTGCGTCAATCAGAGTGTCGATGCTCGGCAGAGGGAAAGGATCTTTGGGGCAGGCCTTGTTGAGGTCGGTGAAATCAATGCAAATTCTCCACGTCCCATTGGACTTCTTCACCATTACTACGTTAGATAACCACTCAGGGTAGTTTACCTCCTGTATGAATCGGGTTTTCAACAGCTTATCTACCTCCTCTTTGATAGCGAGCTGACGCTCGGGGGCGAACTTGCGCCTCTTCTGCTGAACCGGTTTGGACCCCGGATCAACGCTCAGGCGGTGGACTAGGAGTTCTTCGGAGATACCGGGCATGTCTGCTGCGGACCATGCAAAGAGGTCTTGATTGGTTCGGATGCATTTCACAATATCTGAGTATAGGGCGGACGGGAGGGTCTTGCTTACGAAGAACTTACGGGTCGGCTCCTGTTCAAAGAAGAGCACCTCCACAAGTTCATCCACCGGCTCGGAGGTCGGTCTTGCAGTGTCTTGAGGAATTTCCAGAGTCTCTAAGGAGAGGACGGGCCCAAGGGTTGAGGTCATGTAGCACTTCCGGGCCTGCTCCTGATTTCCCCTTACTTCCCCGACCCCGGACCGGGTGGGAAACTTCATCTTCAGATGGTATGCTGAGGGAACAGCTTCCAGGGCTGCGAGGCCAGGCCGACCCAAAAATGATGTTGTAGGCAGCGGGAACATCCACCACCATGAAGTCCATTGGCTCTGTCCGGGTGGTGGGAGTTTGGCCGGCAGTTACATCGAGGGTGATCACCCCTTCAATAGTTACCGGAACCCCCGTGAACCCATGGACAGTGTAACCGGTGGGCTTGAGTCTGTCTCTGGAGAGCTTTAGGCCTTTAAAAGCGGAGAGGAAGAGGATGTTGACGGAGCTGCCGTTGTCTACTAAGATCCTCTCCACTTTGAAATTCGCCATGTGGAGGCTAATGACGAGGGCGTCACAATGTGGGATACGAACTCCCTCGAGATCTTCGTCGGAGAAGGTGACTGGCACTCCGAGGCCTTTGGGAGGAGGGGTGGTCCGGACCGAGTTGACTTCCCTGATAAATGCTTTTTGAAAGGAGTTCGAGGAGCCCCCCATTGGACCCCCATGGATGAGGTGTAGAACTCGCTCTTCCTCAAAGTCTGGCGTCCCTTCTCGTTCCGGACGCTTGTTAGCCCCCCGAGGCGGGGGAGGAAGTTCGGCTCGGTCCTTTCTTACAAACTTCGTTAGTTGCTCCCTCTGGATAAGGGCTTCGATTTCGTTTCTTAGAGCACGGCAGTCGTTGGTGTCATGCCCATGGTCCCGGTGATAGCGGCACCATTTCTCTCTATCTCTTCTCTTGGCGAGGGTGTTCATCTTCGGAGCTGGAGGCAAGACCCCTTCTTTTTCGACTTCCATGGAGATGGTGGAGATGTTAGTGGTGAGGGGAGTGAACTTCTCAAATCTAGGGGGAGGTCGGCGCTAGCCGGCATTATCCTTCTGGAGCTTCTTGGCTCCTTCTTCTTCCGCTCCTTTTCTCTTAGACCCGGAGGTAGACCCCTCCCAGTTGGGTTGTTGCTCGGCCTCTTCGGCCCGGATATACTTTTCAGTGCGAAGGAGAAGGTCGGAAAAGTCATGTGGTGGTTTCTTAGCGAGGGAGGAGCGGAGGTTGGAATTGAGGACATTGGATTGAAATGCTACCGTAGCGACCGACTGGTCGAGGGATGCTATGGATCTGGCCTCGGCCGTGAACCTCTTCACGTAGTCTCTCAATTTTTCCCCCTTCTTCTGGTGGAGGTGCAATAGGGAGATGCTCGTCTTTTCGGCCCTTCGGCTGCTTACGAAATGTGTGACGAAGAGGGTTTCGAACTGTTCGAAAGAGAATATCGAGGAGGGGGCGAGACGAGAATACCACTCTCGGGCCGGTCCTTTGAGAGTTGCGGGGAAGGTTTTGCAGAGGAGGGCATCAGAAGCTTGATGTAGGAGCATCAGGGTCTTAAAACTTTCAATGTGATCAACTGGATCGGTTTCCCCGGTGTAAGTCTCAAATTGTGGAGGTTTGAAGCCGAACGGGACAGGTGCATCCACTATGGTTCAGGAGAAAGGGGGTCGGCTAGGACGTAGGGTCCTCCCCCTGAGCTCTTCTTCTCGGTTTATCTGACCCAGGCATCTCTCTACTTCATGAAGACGGCGGTTCATGGTGTCATCTCTCCGACGGTAATCTGCCGAGCCACGAGACTCGTCTTCGTATGAGGGGGAACGAGGGCTGTGGCGATGGTAACTTCGGGAGCGGCGAGGACTTGGGGTACGCCGGGAGTTGCTAGGAGCAGGATGAGGAGACGGGGACCGTTGGGGAGGGCTTCGGACTGGAGGAGGGGACGGCACCTTCGGCCCATTAGGATTTTGATGAAGGTTGAAAGCCTGCAGGACGGTCGCTTGGAACTGCTGGAACTCGGCACGGGTGATTGGTGCCTCATTGTTCCTGGGCTGTTGCCAACCTGCGGGAGAGTGCCTTCTTCGGTAATGATCGGGGGACTCCTTCCTCCCCCTGCGGACGGGCGACCTGTGATACCGGTGGCGAGGAGACCGCTCGCCCGGATAGTGTTGGCGGGAGGCTCCCTCTCGGGCCTGTTTTTCTTCCAGGTGGCGGTGGAGATCATCCTCCTTCTGGCGGTTAGTGGCTGTATTGTGGCGACCAGAGGCTCGGGGGTGATGGGAGGCCATGGAGTCAGTGGAGGCGTTGCGGATGGAGACCTGTTCTTGATGAAGGGGTTGTTTCTGAGGGTTAGGACCCTTTGGATCAGGAGGGGGAAGGTTCTGTTGGAGCGGGTCTTCCGCCGTAGGAGGGAGCTGTGCTTGTTGTTGAGCAGGATTGTTGGGAACTTCTTGCTGGTCAGGGTTGGGTGCCCGGTTGGACCCCCTCGACCTGACTTTTCGAGGTGGCATGGCTGGAGAAAACCTGTTTTCGGGGAAGAGGAGAGGTTCATATTCGTTAGTTTCCCACAGACGGCGCCAATCTGTTGCCGCTAAATTTGGTGTGGGGGCAAACAGATGAATTTGTGGATTCTTAGGGAAACTGAATAGTAAACCTGTATACCTGTTCCTTGGGGCTTCGATCGTCGCTCCCGCCGTACACCTGCAAAAAGTGCGAGACACCGGGGTTGTTCCCGGCGACGCACCCTCCGACGCTCAAGTAAGTAATCTAGGAAGACTATGAATGAGCGCAAAAACTGGTGAAAGATTGATTACCTCTTAATGGAGATGGATGAGGGGTATTTATAGGCGTTTCAGGGGACAGATTAGGAATGTAATCCCCGTGATCTGATATGGAATATTCCCCTTGTCGACAGATTATGAATGTAATCTGATAAGGTATATTCCCCGTAATCAGATAAGGAATTTAATCCCCAAATCCCAGTGAAAAGATAGATGTATATCAGGGCCGTTGATCGTGATTAATCAGGGACCTTGATTCTATCTTGTTGGATTGGGTGCGCAGCAGGTTAAAACCCGCACCCTCTTGTTGGTGGATCCATTCGTGGGTTATTGGGTCCTAGGAGGGAAGACCCAATATCCATTTTGGTCCTTTTTGTAGGCAAAATTACCGTTTTACCCCAGGTCTCAAGATTCGTGCCCGATTTGGACGGTTCCGATTAAACCCCATTTTTTAGCCATATCAACCATCAAAACCATTAAATGATGTAGCATCTGTTCTAAGGAAACGTACCATAAATGAGATCTGAGAGAGGAGAAAGAAAAAAATATATGTTTTCATTGTGATGAGAAATTCTTACTTGGCTATTTGAGTAAGGTGAAGACATATAAGTGTATGGAAGGAGAATGTAATATGTTTAGTATTCAAGAAGAGGAGGAATTAGATTAGTTATTTTCAGAAGACATAAGTGAGCAATCATCTGGTCAAGTGAACAGTCAGCTTGGTATTGCTGCTTTTGGAATGAATACTGAATGTTTAATTCCTAAAGGACAATTAAATAATTATGATGTTCATACTATTGGATAGTGGAGCTACTCACAATTATATTGACCCCTTCATCCTTACGAAAATAGGGTTAAAACTCTCAATTAAGGACGTTTTTAATGTGAGAGTAGCCAGTGGTAAAGAGGTGGAAGGCAATGGGTTACGTTCATGTTTCATGATAAACTGTCAGGGTTATCAATTTGTGGATGGTTTCCTTGTTTTTCCTATTGGGGGACATGATGTGGTTTTAGGAGTCAATTGGATGAAACAAGTTAAAAAGGTGATTGTAAACTTAATTAAGAAGAAGTTGAAACTTTTCCATAGAGGAATAGACTAGGTGTTGAATTGATTGAAACCTAGTCCTACACAATTATTAAGTGAGAAGGAGGTCAATAAAATTGCCTTACAGACTCACAGGGGGTTTGTGTTGTATCTAATCAACCCTGCAGTGACTTGTGTGACCAAGCTAATATCAGTACTGATATGAAGTTCCTATTGGAAGAATTTCAAGCTCTATTTGAAGAACCTAAAGGGCTGCCCTCTAATAGGTCTTGTGATCATCAAATTCCTTTGGTGGAGGGCTCTAAACCAGTTTGTATAGGGCCACACAGACATTCCTTTGAATAGAAAGATGCCATTGAAGAAATTATAGATGATATGCTAGCTTAAGGGGTTATCAGACCTTGTACAAGCTCATCTCTTATCCTATTGTCCTAGTAAAGATGCATAATAGTTGTTGGAGGTTGTGTGTTGATTACATGGTATTGAATCAACATACCATTATATATGTACAATATTCTTACAATAAATTATATGTTGGATGATTTATATGGGTCAAAATTCTTCACCAAAATGGATTTAAGGTCTGGGTATCATCAAATTAGGATGAATGAGGGAGATATAAGTAAAACAACATTTATGCCTCATAGTGGGCATTATGAGTTCCTAGTAATGCTATTTGGATTGAGTAATGCCCCATCTACATTTCAGTGCCTCATGAATGATGTATGTAAGCCTATTATAGGAAGTTTGTTTTAGTTTTTATCTATGATATTTTGGTCTTCAGTAAATGTCACGCCCCACTTCCCAAAAGGAATACGGAATACGAGTACGTGATAAAGCCCAGCGAATAATTTTCATCATTCATAAGCTGTAGGATCGACTCAGCATCATAACAAGAAATATAACAAAAACATACTCAACCACGTGTGCATGAATAATTTATTTATCAACAGAAAATATTTGAAACAAATATAAATATCCCAAATAAATTCACGATCTGGATCAAAAGTAAAAACTTCGGGACTATAAGCCCGTTATAAGTTTTAAATAGCAACAAGAATTAAATAACTCAAATGCAAATAACTGAAAAAAGTTTTCCCAAGCGAGGCTTAGAAGGTTTGCTCACCAACTCCAGCAGGCAACTCGTCTCTCAAGTTTGTATATATATATATAGGGAGCCCTTCGGTTGAGAACTAATTTGGTGAGAACTCTGTGAGAACTCACAGAGTAGACCCCCCATGAAAAATACGAACTGGCCATCTCGCTCTACACACCTTAGATAGCGTAACATAAAAAAATCAAGTAATTTGAAGTTCATTTGCCCATGATTTACATCATCGCAAAATTGTAGGGTTGAAAATTCTACTCCATTTGATGGATGGGCAAATGAACTTCAAATTACTTGATTTTTTTATTTTATGTTATCTAAGGTGTGTAGAACAAGATGGTCGGTTCGGATTTCTCATGGGGGGTCTACTCCGTGAGTTCTCACCAAAATTAGTAAACACGTGCAAAATACTTAACCCGTCATTGGCAATGGCAGGTTGGCAATGACGGATTATGTGTTTTGCCTTAACCCGCTATTGCCAATAGCGGGTTAGGTGGTTTGCACGTTTGCAAACGCTACAGTAACGTTTGCAATAGAATATATATATATATATATAGACACACACTAGTGTTACCTTGTGCAAACTACATAACCTAAAATAGTTTTGAGGAACTCATAAAGTTATCTAGAACTTCAAAAAAAGTGTGAGAGAATTAGGAGAAACTTATAAATATCATTCCCACCGTAATTATTGAAATCTTCATAAACATCCTCATATGAACATATGGTTTAGAGAAACAATGCCAAACTATAATGTTATCCAATTGAATATTACTAAAGCTAAAAAAATGCATGGAATGAAAAGATGTTGCAAATTCAACTAATTTATGTTAACAGGTATATTATAACATCATTAACATTCAAATGTTATACATTATAAACCATGCCTTATAACACATGTTAGGGTAAAGATGATTGTAGCGCTCTGAATTTTCAATAAATAAATTCAGAAATTTGGGGTACAATTCTCAGCATCTACCTCAATGTAATAGTAAACATAAAAAAACACAAAATTTTTTTAAACTTTTATTATATCAATTCTTTACATAGCACAGCGGAAAATTAACACCTTGAATTACATTTTCTTTCTTTTACAACACATTCTTTTATAATTTGCATAAGCAATATTATCATTCTATCACATGCATCCAATCCCAAGCTAATAGTACCTACCTGTAAAATATGAGGTTAGAGATAACTCTAACGCCCAAAACTACAGGGGTCAACCATAACGGTGTGAGTGACATTTAAAGAAATACAATTTAAATGAAAAATAAAATAAATTCATAACCAACACATTCCCACAGTTTTAACAAGGCAGAATATGAAATAACGATAAATAAGGCATGAAAACATCGAGTGAAACTGAGCTAAGTGTTAAGTGTAGGAAAACAGAAAATATCATGCATAATACAAGTCAAGAAAACGTCAATGCTGTATGATGACTCTCTAATGCATACTTGTCAGATTCTATGCATTCCATACTACATAGGTCAGGTGCAAGCTCTTATCGTTCTCCACTTTATAGGGTTAAATCCCTCGTTATGCAACTAATCCTACTACGATGATAGAAATAAGATCTAGAATATTTTGCAAATAGTCCTAACAACATTCGACTCGCAAGCATCATGTAAGCATAGCTCTAACTCCGGAGAATCACCTCCCTGCCGTGTACCACACGAATAGGCCTGCCGCCCCTCGACGTGCAGATACACAATACATCCCGCAAATAGACCTGCCGACCCTCGACGCGCGAATGCACCGTTTGTTCCGTGAATAGGCCTGCCGACCCTCGACACGCGAACATACCAACTGTCCTCTAGATATTCCGTGAATAGGCATGCCGACCCTCGACATGCGAATATATTAGGGACACAACAACACATAGTCCTAGAATATATTCTTTGGACTAACAACAGAGCCCATACTTACGTTTCCCAGGTTTTATCACATCCCACTAGTGCATGCCCTTAGGTTGATTATTATTAATCACAACACAAATTTTCCCACCCTAGAGTTGGTCTATCCCGCCGGACTTAATTTCACCAAAACAATCCCAAGGCTCCAACTGGCCAATATCCAAAAAATCTCATTTGCCGGTTTACAGGAATCCCACGCAACCTCTAGAGACTCACAACTCAAATATCAACACAAACTTTTCATTAAAACTCTTGGTTCCATCATCAATTCATTCATATTAAGAAAGCTTCTTTAATCAAACAAATCCAAAATTTTCCAAATACCCACAAATTTCCAGAAGTAAAATTTGAGATTAAATCTCTTAAAAAACTGAGTTTCATATTTTGAAGTCATAGAAAATCACAAAACATCATTCTCTCGAAATCCATATATAATTTGCTTTCTAAAGCAATAGAAATTACGAGTTAAACTCTATTATAATCAAAATGTAACTCTCTATAAAATATAGTTGTAACCCTTATTTCCGTAAATACATATTTTCAGAATATTTTCCGTATTTTATTTATTTATAAAATCAGTATTATTTTAAACTTGATTTGTGCCTTTCATTTAAAATCTTTTCGAACCGAAAGTTGTATTTTCTTCGACTAGTAGTATATCCTAACTTTAATGATTTTTTTATAAGTGATCAACTATTTGCATCTTATTTTATTACTATTTGGTTTTTATTAAACTTGTTTATCTCAAATCTCGTTTTGATATGTATACCAAAATTATTATTATTATTATTATTATCATTTTTAGTATTCTTGTTATCAGTACTATTATTAGTATCTTTACTATTAATATTATTACCTTATATTTTTGTTGTATAATCCTAATTTTCATTTATTATTTTTCTTCCTATTCTATTGGATCTTTTCATTTAGATCCTAATACCCCAATTAAAACCCAAATCCATTACCCCTTCTTCCTCCGCTCCACACCCAAACCCATACCTCCGATCGCCCTCGCCAGTCGCCCCCACCAACTCCTCATCACCTTGACCTCCATCATTGACCTCCGTCGCCGCTAACACCCCCGAACCCACTCCTCCGCTCGCTCCTCTGTTTCGAACCCACGAACAGAGCCGCGCGCGACAAGTCCCTTCTCGACATCGCGCCGTTGATTTTGCCGCCATCGTCCTCCCCGTCGTCGCAAGCCTCGCGTCGCACACCGGTCGCCGCTTGCCAGCGTCGACGCCATTCCCTCTCTCTCTCGCTCCTTGTTTCGACGAAGAAGAAGGAGGCGTTGGGCGGGATTGAATCTCAGGCATCGGATCGCATCAAGATTCGTGCACCCAGCCTGATCTGATCGCTGTCCCGTGTTTTGCCACAGCGGATCCCAAAACGCTGTCTGCTGTTCTGGCCCCGATCCGCTGCAAAGGAGAGATCTGATTGGTCGATTTTGCTGTTTCGCTGTTTTGCCGTGCCGGATCGAGACTTGCTGTTCGCTGTTTTGGGGCTGATCTGGTGTGGGAAAATTCGCTCTACTGTTGGATTTTTGAACGTGCTTCACACGTGCTTTTGGGAGACTTTGCCCGGGAATTTTTGATCCCATTTTCTTCAACAATCGGATCTAATCGTCGTTAATCATGACAAGTATTCCTTTTGTACACATTTTTGTTCTAGTACAAGCATTCCTTGAAAATACTGCAAATAGTTAGAAATTGTGATTCCTCTTTGACTCGTCGTTGTTGATCGAATATTAACCCCCATAAATTTCATAATCTTAAGAGTCACAATAATTTTATTGTATTATATTATAACTACATGGACTCATTTTATCCCCTGAACACATGGACACATAAAATTAAGGAGCCCTAGATTTGTAGACATATGTTATATCTTGTATTTGATGAACTTACAACCATTTGACTTGAAAAATAATTATTAGTTGATGTTTTGACAACCATTATCCTGTATTTATATCACACATTAACCTAGACGCCTAATAACCAATTTTCAGGTAACCTATACTAGTAAGATATTTCCACATGTTGCTGTCCTAGGTATTGTTATGCTGTTTTGAACTATTTAACATCAGAATCTGAATCCTAGCTCTGAACAGTAAATGTAGCTCTAGATATCTAGATATCGATAGCCTCCGGAATTTTCGAATTCGGAGTTACGGTCTAAGAGTTATTGTAGTTTTACTGCAGCTGTGTCGGTAGACGCAGATTCGCAAAACTGCTGCACACCTTTATTTTGCGAATTAATTTAACTATGTTAACAGTAAGCGTTTGACTTGAAATTTTATATGCGGTTGTTGGACACCCTATAGGACATCCCCAATTTTTCTTAGAATTAATTAACGATATTTCGACCCTGTTTCACATGTTTAAACTTCGATTCATAAATCATGCCTGAACACATTAACTATGTAATTCGCTGGACACATGTTCCCACCACTTTCTCGTACCTGGTTTCACACACATGCATGCTTGCTTGATAAGAATTAATAAAAGTAACAAGTCGGGGTTTAAGGAAAAGACTATAGTAGTGGACAATATAGGTAAGTGTACTCGGAAGGGGGCCCGTGTTTCTCAGTACTCAGTTCATGAACTTGTTGTACTTGATGTATTCATGGAGTCAGTTACTTGGCTCATGAACTTGTTGTATTCATGAACCCACTGTGTAGTTCTTGAACTTGTTAGTATTCACGGATTCGCTTCGTGAACTTGTTATTTATTTTCGTATTCATGTACCGTGCTTGCTTGATACTTGATATCTGAGTACGCCGCCCTATGAAATCCATTACTAGGCCTAAACGAAATTGTGTTGACTATTGCAACCATGTAGTAAAAGTATGGATGCATGAAGTGCTACCTAGATAGTAATCACCATAAGACTTGAACATGAAACTTGAACTTGATACATGTTTACTTGAAACTTGATGACTTGTTACATGAGACTTGATACTTGAATAATAACACTTGATATTTATAACTTGATACTTGTGACCTGACAACTTGATACTAGACTTGAGACTTGTTACCTGACACTTGTACTTGATACCTGTCACTTGAGGTTAGATACCCTATGTGTTCACTTGTCACTTATTTCGTCACTAGTATTTGTTATCCAGCCTGTTTACTAAGATGTCCCTAAATTGCTAGCTAGTTTTTGGATTTCAACTACTTTTTGTATTCCTGTTATATTCTTGATTCCAATTCTGGTTTTCCCATTATTTGTACTCGTTCTTACTATTTGTGGCCCTAACTTGCACTAAAGGTATTTTCTCTTGTTTTTCCTATTTTTCCCTTTCTTTATTTATTAAGCAAACTTTGGAGACGAGTTGCCTGCTGGAATTGGCGAGTAGACATTTCAGGTTTCGCTTGGAGCAAAGACTTGTTTAAATAATTGTTTTCCTTAAGTTATTTATTTCTTCTACTGTATAAGACTTGTAACGGGCTGATATTCCCGAGTTTTATTTTGATCCAGATTTGAAAACTATTTAGATATTATTATTTATTTTCAATTGTTTTCTGTTGCTTAATGAATTATTCATGCATGCTTGGTTATAAATAAATCTTGTTATATCCTTGTTATGATGCTGAGTCGATCCTACAGCTTATGAATGATGTTAAAATCATTCTCTAGGCTTCGTCACGCACTCGTATTCAATGTTTTTGGAAAGCGGGGCGTGAAAATAGTATTCTGTAACAAAAACATTATCTAAAACAGTATATCGATAATCTATAAGTTCGAAGAAATATTCGTTCAAGAAAACTAGCAAAAACTCAACAAAAACAATCAGTATAGCAGTTGTCGGTCGACCGACATCAAAGTTTAAATAACAGCGGTCGACTGACATGCTAAAATTCCAAAACCAAGCAATTGGCAGTCAACCGTCAATTCAAGTGTTGTTCTTGGGCGGTCGACCGTCATGCCAAAAACAGCCTCTTTAAATTTCATGCACTTTTCAACTGATACATAGTTTTCAATCTTTAAAAGCATGATTTTGTAAACTTGAAACCTTGAGATGATTAAATACAACTTGTCTAATATATTGGAGTTCATAATTTAAATCAAACTCTCAACAAAATCACAAAAGTGCAATTTTTCCAAATAAATCCTTCATCATCAGAACTGTATATGCTTATATGTATAGATGTGGGTATATATGTGTATATGTATCGGAAAAACATCAAGGAATCACTGTGTATGAGCGGTGCATTATTTAATTCAATCTCAGTATCAACATAGATCAAAGCCACTTGAAAATTTCACAAAACTCAAAAAATCGACTTTCGGCTGTGTATAATCAAACCCGAAAATCACAACTCGATTCATCCTTCAAAATTTGATCTTTTGATTCAAAACCCCTTATTGCAATTTGTTAAACACATATGCAAACTAGTTATATCAATATAAATCAAAATTCTACTTGAAAACTTCACAAAAAATCAAAATTCCACCTTCGGCCTGCACATCAGATCCAAAACCAAAAACCCCCAATCTTTCAATGCATAAAGACTTGATCTTTTGATCTCAATACCTCTCTTGCAATTTGTTAAACACATATACAACTAATTGAATCAATCTGCCCTTGATTATAAACATCTATAACAATCATTAGCCAAGTTCTACTCATCACAACATTCAAACAGATCATGCATATTTATCATTAGTAAGGAAAACCCCTTCTTTATTTAGTTATATGCATTATACATCATACCATTCTCAACATACACATTCAAATCAGCAAGAAGTTAAGAGAAACAGCATATTCATGGGTTCTATTAAGTTCTTAACATTCTTAAGATCATCTATACAGTAGAATTAATCATCTATTGCATATTACTCATAAAAGTTCTATTTTTAATTACTCATTCATCAAATTATTCATTATATCATCATACAATCATCTAACATGTATTCTTCTAGAAAAATCATCATATATAACATGCATAGAACAATAAGAAATCAAACATATGTCACTCACCTTATTGAAGATTCAACAAAAGTAATAAAGAATAAGAAAAACTCCTTTCGCACAAATCCAAGATCCTTGCTTCGAAACTCCAAGAAAATAAATAATAAAAGTATACTTTTGTTTTTGTGCAGAAGAGAGATGGCTGTAGCAGCCCCTATATAGCCGAAATCTGGTAATTAGGGTTTTGAAAAGATTTTGCAAAATATTCCGTTAGAATATATCTTTACATATATAGATCCTTTATACTAGGTAACTAGATTAACCAATTTGGTTGAGATTAGATCAAAAATATCCTTCCCAGATCTGGCCGGCACCAGTTTCAACTCCAGAAAAACAATTTTATAAATTTTGCCTCCAAGTGGCAATTTTGCAAAAAAGACCATTCTTTAATAAATTAGCAAAATAAACCAAATCTATTAGAATAGAAATTAAAATCTTTACCTATGAATTTTCCAGCCATCATGCTCAGCCCAAAAAACAAAAAAATCTGGAGTTTTTACTCTAAGTGATAATTTTGCACAAAAGCCCATCTTTTTGTAATATTTGCAAACATGCCAAATAAATATCAAAGAAATCCAGAAAATTCATTAATAATACCTACTAATAAATATTAGGCTCCCCAGAAATAATTTATGATATTGAGTTTCCTAAGAAAATATTTACACGTGTTTTGCACATGCAAAAAGATAAATTTCAGAAAAATATTTATTAAATCACCAAAAATCACTTTAATTCATTTATTAATCTCAATTTTTTTTCAAATTATAGGGTGTGAGAATGATAGACTAAGAAAATCATATAAAAATAGTTTAATGAATTGTGTTTGCTTAAAAATCTAATTTTAAGCTAGTGGATGGTGGTAGGTTTGGGAAGAGACGTGAGATTTTGTGAGAATGAGAAAGTGGGTGGGGAAGAGATTGTGTTTGAGGGATTGCAGTTTTTTTACTTTTGTTTTTTTAATAAAAATCATGCGTAGTGCACATTTATCTATTTAAAAATATAGAAAGGAGAGAAGGGGTAGACTCACTCCTTTCTCTATTTTTAAATAGATTATATATATATATATATATATATATATATATATATATATATATATATATACTGAAATCAATGGCTCTCCTTTAATAAGGTGGAAATCAATGGTCCTGATCTAACCTCACAAAACATATTTTTCCGCCCAAAAGTTTCCCCCCAAAACAACTTATTTATTTATTTATTTATTTATTTCTCTCTCTCTCTCTCTCTCTCTCTCTCATTCTTTCTCTATTTACTCAGAAATTTATATTTTAAAATTTCAGGTTTGTAAATTTTTAGATTTTTATGCATTTTTTTATTGCTCATATTACATTGAAAATAGCAAATATCTCATCAACAGTTAAATTTCATCATTTACCACACTCAAAGTTCTAAAAAGTTGGATTTTACACCGCCATTTATAATTATTTTTGAACATATACTAATGAAAATATAGATTTTTATTTACAACTAATTATTGTTTTGCTATTCAAACTTGAGCCACATAATTGTTATTTTACTGTTTACAGGACTTTCATATGCTGTATCGTTCCGAAGACGTGCCTTAGGCACGTGCCCACGGGGCAGGACTTTCATATGCTGTATCGTTCCGAAGACGTGCCTTAGGCACGTGCCCACGGGGCAAATCTAATATATATATATATATATATATATATATATATATATATATATATATATATATATATATATATAAGTACATTGCGGGTTCATTGGGGCCATTTTCACAAATGCTCGGTGTACCATGCAAATGAAACATTATGTCATTCTTCACAACAATCAAATTATGGTGCTCCCAATAGCTTGCTCTTTTATTTAAGTCCTGCAGGAGGTGATACCCAAGTTGAAAAAATAATGTAGCTTACTATATAGGCAAGCATATATAATTAAATGTTAACATTCACCCAACTTCATGCATGAATCGCTAATCACTTTTTCAAACCATTTAAGATGTAGATTTACCTAGTAAATATTTAATACTAATATAAAAGCTAATACCTTATCCTATGAACCTTTACTGGCATGATAACTACTGTCACAAGATCTATGTAGGTATATGTAGTTTGTTTGACGAGAAAGTTAGTGATGAAAATAAACTTCCTCAATAACAACTTTATTCCTGAAACATATTTACCAATAACTATTAGAAACAAAAAAAACATTCTTAGGAGAATACATGAAATTGTAGAATCTATAATGGAATGTAATATTTGATGACATGGAAAGGTAATCGTCGCTATATTTGAAGTGTGTGTGTGTGTGTGTAGTAGCAAACTATATTTATAAAATATACATAATGTGGATGCGAATTCATTGGGGGCATTTGCAAGCCAAGTCTGCGTAACCGGTATGGAGCCAACGTCGCCAGTGCTCTTTGCCACGGTTGGAGTTTCTCCCTGAATGACATTTTGTTTTATTCGCATGCACTTAATCTTTCTGTTTGAGAGCTACTTTTCTTGCTGTGAAGCAAAAAAGCCAAGCTATTTTACCCTACTGGTTGCCACAAGTGGGAGGGTATTTGAGGCTGATACTCCGCACTCACATCAGTGAAATAACATCTAATAGACAGACCTGGAAAATCGAAATAGATGAATCTTTCCGCCCAAATAGAAGGTGACTTCCCTTGTTAGGTTCAAGTTCATAATATGATTTCCTAGGTGCTTAAGTCAATGAGTGGACTGGGGAGACTAAGGCCGGTTAGCTCAGTTAGATGCTGTGGATGAAAGGCTTTCACTGGATTCCAGGATTATTAGTAAGAATATCTCTATCCTTTCAAAAGTAAGTAAGCTTCTAGGGAAAGGGACTCCCGCTTTGACGGAAGGGACGGGAGTTAACACACTAAATTCATTGTGAGTCAATGGCTTGTGAATGACCCATTGGTAGGTGGCAGACTCAACGCTTGAAGGATGCTCAAAAACTTGATCAAAGAAAGCAGACCATCGAGTTCAAATCAAACATTAGAATGTATGTCTTCCCCTTATGATGCTAATATTCTCAGTCTTCCTCCCAACTGAACCCTTAGTAGTAGTAGTCGTCATTGCTAAAGCTTGGTTCGATTTCTTTCTAACAGGATGATAGAATATCGCTACTAATTGTGTTAGTGGTTGAGGATAACTAAAGAAAGAAAACAAGTCGAAAATAAGAAAGCTCAACTCGCATACTCCCAAACCTGCCTTTTGTCCTTCCTTTCCTTGCTGCTTCTCCCTGCATCCCCTTATGATAGGTCTGTCTTCAAGTACACAGGGCCCGTGGAAACTGAAAATAATATTGGTTCTTCTCTACAGCAATAAAAAAGTAAGGTTGACTCAACCGGGAAGGGAGGGATTTAAACCTCCGTAGTCCAGCAATGCACCTACATAGCACCAATGCCACCTTCCCCCTGTTAACTGTGACTTATTAGCCATATTTTTAGTCACACTTCTGGTGTTCAGGAATTGAGGAACTAAGAATATAGAGATGCAATAGCCATGAATGAGAACAGCTATTCCGCGAAGTTTGACGAAAAAATGAAAGGAATCAGAATGGATTTTAATGCACTGTCAGTCAACTAAAAAACAAAAAAAAAATTCTTACTTGTCAGCATTTCCAAATCCAAGGATTTCCTTAAGATATTGATATTTAGGGGCCGTGTTTTTTTAGATCTCACGAGGCTTCAGAAATCCACTCGATTTCCCCGCTGTCTCTTTTTGCTAGGCATGCTTGAAAGTGGGCGTCGACATATTCCCATTTGGAAGTAAAGAAGTTGATCAAAGCTTCTTGCGGATCGTAGACAGACCTTTCCGCCAAGGAGGGATCCCGCTCCAGCACGGCTTGAAACTGATCAAAACAATCTCTACGGGTTTCACGTATCTGAAGATCGCGATTCTCAAAAGAGAGGATTCGATTATACTCTTGTTGGCTTTCAGCTGACAAAAGCGCCTCGTCATCTTCTTTTTGGTACTTGGTGGTAGTTTTCCCCATTAGAAAAGCAGATTCTTGAGAATGACCACCACTATAAAAAACTATGATTCATCGATAAATCGAAGCTTCATAGCTTCTATTCCGGGTGACCGAGACTTCTTTGTTTGGCCATGGTTCAGCGATAACCTGAATATCAAATGAATCTTCCAAGTCCTCGGAGGATGAGAAAATGACAGAATTTGGGCGCATAACTATAATATCAAGAAAACACCAATGCAAAAATAAGGGTACTAAAGTGATCTTTAACATCTGAAAGCAAACAAAATTAGAAAAAAGACAGCAAGATGCAAAAGAAAGAAAGAAAATATATTTAAATATGATTGTTTATACTTTTGTGAGAACAACCAACAAGTCAAGAGGTATACTACTAGGACAAAGAAACATTGAACGAAAACTTGTGTATTGTCGAGACAAATGAACAAAACTAGTTTGCTACGACAATACTGCCGATCGACTCGACAACCCTCTTCATAAACAAGAAATGGAGAACTGAAAAGTTATGTTTTTTTTTAATTCTTTGCTTTCTCACTTCTAAAGGCATCGTAGGATCTTTCATCTCCACATAACCAATTGTTTGACTTTCTAATAAGCTAACAAGCTAACGATCTTTCATGCCCAATATACTTTGCTTGGTAGAACTATTGGGATTTAGCTCTTGGTCTACTCCTGCCCTTTGTAGTGCTTCTGCATGCCCTACCACATCTTCTGTCATGCATTCTATTTTCCCTGTGGAAGAATTTTGAGTTCCTGTGTTACAATGGAAGTTGGAATTGGGTTTCTTCTTTCTGCGAGCCATTTCTAATCCTTTTTTAGCCTAGTAGAAAAATAAAAGATTACTTGTGACTTGCTTGTACAAGCCTCATATATACAACCCCTTCTTCTTCACTTCTTCGAGTAGGTGGCTTAAAAGCAGCTCCTTTAAAGAAATCCATGCCACTCGCTTCAAGTAAAGTAAGAAGTTCCACTGATTTTATTCCTCTAAGCATTTATTCCGCTAGTCTGATCCTTAGTGAAAGCAGAACAAACACTCATATCATAATCTTTTAACCTAATCTCCCAAAAAGAAGACTAGTTGAGGGCGAAGGTCACGTATCAACCCGAATTGTCTCTTACATTTGACTTAATAGATGCAACAAATGCTCTTATTTATCTTGGAGAATGGGATGCTATTTTTTGACACCGAATCCTCTCTTTTTAGGAAACTAGGGATCTAGTCTTTAGCGAAGAGATCCTTTTTATCACCTTCTTAGCGCTCCGTTGCAGCTACTTCTGTAGCACTAAGACTAGCAGAGCCTTCAATAGCAGCGAAGTCTGTAACAGCTTATGCTAGCACAACAACCAAAGAGCTTCTTCTTGCCCTATTTAAATAATATTCTGTCCATCTATGAATCCTTCCTCCCGTTACTCTTGATCGGATTAACTATTCTGAAAGTGCCACAACGCATTCAATTCCTGAAAACAGGGCATTCAGGGCTTCTTCTTCTTCTTCTTCTTCTTCTTCTTCTTCTTCTGTGTGTGTTCATGAGATATCTTATACAATTGATTCAACCAAAGCAGATATTAATAGATGATCTAGCACACTTGCAAATGCCCAAGGAAAGTCATCAGTCTTAGAGCTTATTCGTGCACGCTCTTCGTGCACAAGGTATTTTCTTCTTTTACAACAAGCATGCTATTTTTTCAGAAAATATCTTTTATCCCGCAAAACTAAAAGATTAAGACATGGTAATTTCTACGCTACTCTAGCTAGTCAGATGATAAAGGGTAGTGGAAATGGAATTGATTTAAGAAAAACTGCTAGTTCCAATCTCAGCATCCAAGACCTGGCTGATGGCTACATCAAATTCAAGTGCCACTTATCTTAACATAACTCGGGTTAATTGAATCTCAGCCTAGCTAGACCTGGAGAAAGCAATCAAGCCAAAGAAGCACTTGTTCTTGGAATTGCAAGAGCTGCAGATAAAATAGCAATGATTATGCCGACATTTACTCTGATCTTATTTATTCCAATTTGGATTCCATTCTTTCGGTTAGGAATCTTTAAGAAGAAGAAACTCTTTCATCTGCATCTGGTGGAGGAAGGGGAGAAGGAAGAAGTCTTACCTGAGTAAGCCTTAAGCCTTAGGGAAGTCACTTTCCGATCCGGGTTGAAGGATTAAGGAGTTTGAGTGAAGACCCAGTGAAATGAATTTAGGAAAGCACATGCCATCCTTACCTTAATTAAGAAAGACCGGGCGAGATTTAGCTGTTGGAAGAATAGGACCAGCTATTGAAGAAGAAATTTACGTAGAAAGAGGCATTCAAGAAGCTATGATTTCTCTTGTCAACTCTTCATGGCATGGTTGGCCGGGAATGAGAACAAAAGGAGTCAGCGGTCATCTCGCTTGGTCAGCTCTTGGACAATCTCTGCATTCGAGCGATTCATGCCATCCTTGGTTCTGGCTCTAGTTGTCGGATTAGGAGAAGTTATGTAACACCCCGTAATTTCAATAGATTATAATTTAGTGTGTGTGTGTGTATATATATATATATATATATATATATATATATATATATATATATATATATATATATATATATATATATATATATAAAGGGAAAAAGTGGTAAATATGATGGATTGGGCATTGCTGTACACGTTGAGGTGCCAGAACGTGGGGCCCAGGATAGTGACGTGGAGGCAGCTCTATGCTGTGTTGTACGTGTGAAGTTGTGGGGCCCCCATGGATGTTGCTGCTTTGTGTTTCTCTCGAGAGAGAACGAAAAGATGTGTGGATTAGATTGTCCCATATCGGGAGTATTGCAAGATTAAATAATAATAAATGTAATTGCCTATGATCAAGAGTCACCTAATTGGTTAACCACCTTTTGAGAGGCAGTTTGTGGTGGGAAGTTGTAAAAAAAAATAATACTAATAAATAATAAATTGTCTAAGTATTGAGGCGGGGCTTTACAAGTTATATCATCTGCAACATATATTATAGAAGATGAAGCTATTGATGCTTTTGGATGTCTTTCTTTGCATGAAGGCTATAAGCATCAATCTTGCCTTGGTGTTGACAACTTACTATAGCCGCGGTAGACGAGGCTTTCTCTATTCACGACTCTGGTAATATTGAATCAGCCCTCTGGCTTGGGTCTGAGGGTTATTCCATCCACTTGGTCTTCTTTGTACCGTATCCAAAGAAAGGAGAAGATCGAATTAGCTCTGATTCCGCAAAGAAAAGAATTAGCTCTACTAAGGAATCGAAAGCATCCAATCTGGGATATCAGATAGGTTCTATACATTTAGCAACGTCGCTATGTTCTTAGTAGAACTAGAACTCTTCCTAGCGCACCAATGAAATTCAGGAAGAAACAAAATGTAATTCAGGGAGAAACTCCAGGAGTGCGGCTTTTTTAAAATGGCCCAAAGTTCAGTGGGGTTTTTTTTAAAATTTAGCCTTAAAAATGGAGGGAGTATATATGTAACTTACTTGTACGAATATTGCACATCAAGATCATAACAACCATCGACAGTAGAAATCTTTCGGATGTTCTCGAACTTCACATTTGCTTATATATTATACTAGTAATTTACACATGCAATGTACGTTTTTGTAAAAAAAAATTAAAAGTAAAAATTATGATGCTGTCTGGCATCAAATTTATGACCTCCTTTATATTAGTTATGCACGTGCAATGCACGTGTTTGTTTGGTTACACAATCCTAACTATCCCATTAAAATATTAGATTAGATTAGATTTAAAGTAAAAATTCTGACGTTGTCTGGCATCGAATCTAAGACCTCCTTTTATATTAGTTATGCACGTGCATTGCATTGTTTGTTTGGTTACAATGCACGTATTTATTTGGTTACAAACCCCAACTCTCCCATTAAAATCTTAGATTATATATTATATTATAGATAGATAGATAGATAGATAGATAGATAGTAATTTACACATGCGATGCACATTTTATATATTATAAAAAATTAAAGTAAAAAATCTGATGTAGTGAAGACTCGAACTTGAGACATCCTTCATATTAGTTATACACGTATAATGCACGCATTGGTAAATTTACAATGACACTAAGATCTTCTCTCATTATAATATTAGAGATTAGAGAGATAGTAATATGTAATCATATGCATGTGGCTGTTAGGATTATAATTAAGTTGACTGATATAACTGTGTTTACTATCACTCATCATAATTATATTATATATTGATATTAATAGTTAAACCCCAAGTATTGATAAGCAGATAAGACCCCTCGTCTATCTTACAGGGTTTATGATGTAAGTTGACTGGGTCAAACATATCTCAGACATTTCTAGGACGTGTTAACATAATTTAAATATATTTTATGACACTTTTCTTTAATTTTGCTCTGATGATGTTTGATTACTATTTAATGTAACTGGGAAGGAGAATATGGTTACTGTGCAAAAATTAAAAACTTAAAATAAATGCGTAAAGTAAGGATGTAGAATTAGAAAAAACAAACAGAATAAACATGCATGATATAGCGATATAATGTGGTTTGACCTCCAGGTGTACGTCCACATTTCCTACCCGTAGTAATTCTTCGCTACAAACGTTCCACGATATTTAAAAACCCCGTACAGTGAGTTATCGGTATTCAGACGAGAGTCCTATTATACTTACATGACTTTTATGTATAAGTACCATAAAACTGCCGAAGAGAAAAGAAAAGAAAAATAAGCAGGATGTATGTCGATCTTTATACTGAGACTCTTACAAAACCGCTCAAATTATATCTGACTAAATCTAGGTATGGTGGACATTACATCATTTCCATTCCGGAGCATCTTCATCTTACGTTTCCTTTTTTTTTTTTTTAAATTCTATTATTACTAGATTGAAACATATTCACAATAAGCACATATTTCTTGTGAGAGAATCTCCTTGATATTCTTCAACTTTTTGATACTTTCATTTTAAAGTTGATTCCGATCGAATATCTTGTGAATCTTTATTTGAATTTTGAATCTCTCTTATCCTGTACATATCTTAATTGAAAACTATTAAGGGCAAAAACCAAAGTACCCCCAACGTTTGGCCTAAGCACAATATACCCATACAACGTTTAAAAAAGTACACTAAACTCATTTCTCCGTTAATTTAACCACATCCGTTAAGTTATAATTATTAAATTATCTTTTCACCCTTACCCTTTCATAATCAAATCTCGCATTATTAAATTGCCTTTTTGAGGAAGGAGTTGTAAACATTCACATCACTGTATAAAAAGACATCGATCTCTATGACCTCGAGGAACAGGTGTAATAGAAATTTTACATTAGTAGTGAGGTGTGTGTATTAGATTTTCATGGAATTTAAGCAACCACTATGCCATCAGAACTAAGTTCATTATCAGGTTGCAGTTTAGGCTCCAGATTAATGAACTGGTTGGATTTGCTGACTAGATGACAAATACTGACTCTTCCCAGTCGTTTAATGTAGTCTGAACTGCCTTCATTTCCTCCGGAGAGATGTATATATATTTACCACGGTCATCCATGACACCAGAAAGTCTCCCTACAAATCCAAGTAAGAAATTGTAGTAGATGCAACTATAGCAACAAGATTTTTCGTGGACTTCTAATCTAATGAATGATTTTACTATTGTATTGATCAGATCTATCATGCCCTGTCTTTATTATCTGACCAAATTTACTGATGTACAGATAATAAAAGCACTTGAAAACAACTCTAACTAGAGGATAAGATGATACATACCCATACTTTATAGTGTCGTTATCCGGTTTGTACAATCCTGCAAAACCATAAAGCTTTCAGAATGACAAGCAACATATTAATGCAACAGATAATTAATTAGACATCTATACTATTATTAAGCAAAGCCCCATTTTGGCGGCTTTTTACTATCATGCCCTCATAAACATAAAAGGCTAAAAAAAAAATAGAATTAATATCGGAGGTCAGAAATGTAATTTGCATGTATTGAAAAAATAATTAACACATGCACGTATTTGCATGAATCCATAAATTGTAATTTGCATGTATTGATATTCATAAGAAGACTTTGGAAGTGTTAATTATTTTCCCATGCATGCATGTGTTAATTTATTTACAGTGAAGAGAGGGAGAGAGTTGAAAGTAGTTATTGTTGTATTGGGAAAGGCTGCTATAATTGCATTTTATTATACATGGAAGAGGATAAGTCACTTTAGAAGTATAAGTAGAACCATGGAACCACATTTCAGTTTGCACATTCAATAGCTAGATAGAAATAGAAGAGAAAGCAAAGGAGATGGCATCAGTGGAACCAGTGGAACTTGTTCTGTTTCTACATATTAAAAAAAAAACGTGCATCGCACGTGCATATTACTAGTATGAAGAAAGACAACCTGGATGAGTAAGACTACATGACATGCCAAACTATTAGGCAGCAGTAATCAATTATCAAATACCTAATTCCAATAATAATCATATATTATATACTAATAATTAAAAAATTTGAAACTAAACAGAATGCTTATCGATCATGGATATTATCATACCCTAACACAGATCCGATAGTATTCAAATTTATGCATATAGAAGATCAATTACAGATTCAAAAAAATATTATTATGCATGTTCATTGTGATTTGTGGATCCCCATGTGCGGTGATGATATTGAATCGAACATTCATTTTTCGGAAAGAAGAATCTGACATTTGGGAATGAAGAAGAAATAATGAATAAAGGGAAGAATAGAGAAAAATGAAAGAAAAAAGGAAATGAAGAAAAAGGAAAAAGAATAAAGATTTGATTATGAAAGGGTAAAGGTAAAAAAGTAATTTAATGATTATAACTTAACAGATGGGGTTAAGTTAACGGAGACATGGATTTAGTGTACTTTTCTAAACGTTTTATGGACATATTGTACTTAGGCCAAATGTTGGGGGGTACTTTGGTTTTTGTCCAATTATTATCATAAGAGCATCCACAATCGTTTGCTATATTTGCTAATTTCTCATTTTATGAGAAATAAGGTGCTGCAGTCGTTTGCTATTTTGTCATATTTTGCAAAATAGCTACAGTCGCTTCTTATTTTTTAGAAACGAAATTGCGATTCTCAATTTTTAATTTTTTAATGGGATCAGATGAGACAACATGTCTCGTCTGACCTTTTTTTTTTTAAATGATCCGTATGGAAAAAAAAAACCAAAAAACCAAAAAACCAAAAAAAACGCTGAAACGAGACATGTTGTCCCGTTTCAAGCAAAAATTGCTTGGACGTCCAGCAAAGGTGGGCTTGGTTTGTGTATTTAATTAGGTTTGGTGTGTAATTAATTAGGTTTTAGGGTATATTTTATTATTTAATTTATTTAATTAGCCTATTTTAATTTCTAATCACTAATTAATTAACTGTAAAAAAAAAACGGACGAAACAACATGTCTCGTCTTTATCAAATTTTAACAAACAACCACTGTAGATAAATACCCTATTTTCTATTACTGTAGATGTCATTTTCTAAAAAAATGAGAAACACCATTATGAATGTTCTAAGGATATATTTTGTATATACCAAACTTAGGATCAAACATTTAAAGGGAGATAAAACGGTCAAAATTTGTTCAACATATGTTTAACACAGTCAACTAAGACAGCTGACTTTTAACCCATATAAGATATAACCAAGGCTGTATTTGCATTGACCATGCAATAACTTAAGGTGTCATGCTAAAAAAAGATTTAACATGTGGGAGGGAGGAGAGATAACAAATTCTGCTCGAATCTATTTGCGATGCCGAGTTTCAAGACACATCGCACTTCGGCTCGGGTGAGGCTGCTGGGTCTTCAAAGGTACCCTTAAATATTGGCCATGTAAGACACGTTAATTGACCTGAGAAAGACGTACTCAGAATCAGGACCGGCCCCATCTTGAGGCAGGTGTGGTGGCCGCCTCATGTCCCCGATTTTTTTACAATTTTAGGACCTCAAATTTATATTTTTTTTGTAAATATAGATACGTATTTTGTGCGTAAAAAAATTGTAATTAGGAATTTCCAAAAATAATTATTTGGGCTTTTGCTTTGGCCCCTCGGAAATTCAGGACCGGCCCTGCTCAGAATTAAACATAGATATAGAGGCCCAAAATCCGTCCAGGCCGGATCTGGGTATGATTATTTCTACGTTTCAAGCTGGGCATGGGATTGACAAGATACGAGTATGAATACCACCTCAGGTCCACCGTAGCCATGAGAGTGACTTCCTCGGGTGATAACAGATACATATGGAGAAATGGAGAGACCAAATTCTCAGCACACGTGCAAGCTACGTGTCATTCTTTGCATGAGACTCTTAGATACAAACAGTCAATCTTATCCAGCAGTTGTAGGCCGTATCAGCCATATCCAATTCACACCAGGTTGCCATTATCGTAGACCAAGCAGAGGAGCTCAAGGTTAGCTAGCAAATAAAGAGTTGCGGCTCCCAGTACGTACAAAATCCAACATGCAGGTCAAATCCTCCAGCTCACAGGATAGAGATCGATTCAGTGGTCCAAAAGAGAATGACACACCAACTACTCCCCTTTCCTCATCTCATATTTATCTTCTTCAAAATTAGTATAAATTGAACTTTTTTTTTATCTTGGATAATGAGAGATCGATATAAAAAGTTATTTGAAGTCAGACAATAGGAGATGTTTGGTATGAGGATTAGAGAATTCCTTAAAATTGGTGAATTTTTAAAAATATGAGGGTAAAAGTCATGATTCCCATGAATGTTGCAGTACTGTATTTGATACAAGATATTGCTTTTCTCAGAATATTTTATTACTATGTTTGGTATGGACCAATTCATTCTCATCAATCATTCACTATAGTAGACATTACCCGAAAATAACCTTTTGCCTTTATTTTAATATATATATATATATATATATATATATATAATTTTGATGAGAACGGATAGAGTCTCTCGACTCCAGCCACATCAAAGCGCATATATTATAATAATAATTGTACAGAACATAGCTTTACAAGAAGTAAAACCCAGCAGGAAAAGAAAGATACAAATAAAGAAGCAAATAAACAATACAGGAGAAGCCATCAACATACAGACAATGAGACCCTAGTAAACGACCAACAACAAGCGGGCAACTATCAACTCTAAAAATTCGAACTCTCGCTAACTGAAGCTGGCAGCAGCAGCTAAAACCGAACCGGAGGCAGCGCGCAAGGGGCAGACGAGGCCGCAGAGAAGCTGACCCCCTCCCTCCTTGCCAAAAACCCAAAAGGAAACCCCCACGACAGCAAGACGAGACAAAGACCATCGAATTGGTCTCGGCCAAAACTCCAATTCGGCCAAAACTGGAGGCAAATAACTCCATCGAAGCAGCCAAACAGAATCAGAACAACAAATGCCCTGAGCATCCCAACAGGTCAAAAACCCAATAAAAACGGGATAGCAGAAGAAAAGCTATCCCGCGCAACCCAAAACAAGCTGCTCAGACGTAGCACAGGCAAGATCGCAAAATAAGCTCCATCACACCACAAACTGGCGCAAACTCAGAAAATAATCAGGACTAAGGCGAGAGGAAATGATATCAAATACCACTTCCTTCCAAATAACGAGACACCAAAGGCAAAAAAGGAAAGCATATATAACCTCAGTAGAGAAGTTCTAAGAACAAACAGATAAAGGATCCAAACCTATAGGGACCCTGAAAAAATCAATACAGATAGATTTAAAATGGCACAACAGCACAACTGAAGCCAAAACTAAGCACAATAGAGGAAAACGCAGAGGAGAGAAAAAAACAGTGCTCACAACAGCACTAAGCCTGGCCAACGAACAAAAGGCACCCTCCCACCAGCCACAAAACCAAAAAGGGGAGTGCCAACAACATAGCGCGCAATGAAAGTGCATCCCAGATGAAAATTATGCCGATGCAATCGACTACGAACAGAATACAGCCTGCTAAAACACAACAAACATATATACCAGAATCAAAGAGAAACAGCAATACAAACATCCAGAGAGAAGATGTGTTAAATATAACAGCAATCTAGTTACAAAAAATGGAGCTATTGCTGGAGCATAAACAAACCCACAGATCTCACAAAAACATCAACCAGCAGCCCCACAAAATTATAGGAGGGCAATCTAAGGTAGTATCAGCCCTGACCAACAAAAAGAGAGAGGGATCAGGCGATCAGAACAAAACACAGAACAAAGAACTGATAGCCACCACGGAAGCAAAAGTTAACCCTGCAATTAGAGAAAAGAGGAGTGAAAGCAAGGTTATAAGAAAAATAGAGAAAAGCAAGCCAATTTAAACCGCATGGAGAGAAAGAAGACAATGGTACGCATTATTTAATAAGCTGAAAGAATAATCGGCTAAATCTTTGGGCTTCGATTCCGAAGACCAAAGTTTAAAAAGAAAGAGAAATTCTTCAATAATCACAGTAGTAGAAGCGCTATGCTTCTGGAAAATTCTACAATTCCTTTCCTTCCAAATAACCCAAATAATGGTATGATATGACAAAATCCGAGCGTTACGGCACGGACTATTAGAAGGTATGGAATACCAAACGGATGCTAAGTCTGGGGGAGTAGAGTCGGTACCCCATGCCAGAGCGCAAATCTTCCATAGAGAGATAATAGTTGGGCATTGAGTGAAAATATGGTTGACATTTTCAGCGTGAAGAGAGCACAACGAACAGAGTTGGCCCCAAGCTAAGTTCCTTTTGTTAAGATTTTCGACCGTGAGAAGCTTGTTATTAAACGCAAGCCAAGACGTGATCTTAACCTTAAGAGGTGCCCACGAGTCCCAGAAAAAAGTGGCTGTGGGCGAGCGAACACCTCTCGAGTTAATGAAATGGTAAAAAGATTTCACCGAAAACGTGCCAGTCGAGGACCAGCGCCAGCCGATACCCTCGAAAGATTTCCATTCATAGCTATTGAGATAAGAAATGAAGTGTTCAAACATATCATTCAGAGGGGGAGGTAGAACAATTGAGAAAGGAATAAACCAGTAGCGAACACCATCAATCAAAGTGAAAGAATCCGCTACAGTAGCCTTGGGCAAAACTGCCAAATTGAAAAGAGAAGGAAAAGCCGTGGCAAGCGTGGTATTGCCAATCCACAAGTCAGTCCAGAGCTTGGCTCTAGAACCATCGTGGCAAATACGATAAGAGCTACACTGGAAAGCAGCTGCAGCCTTCCAAATACCTTTCCAAAAGGGAGAAGCAAGGCGATGAGTAGCCTCCGGAAACTCCCACCAAGATGAAGAGGAAGATCGATAGTTCCTAATACAACGAATCCAAGGTAAGAGGTCAGAGTTATGAAGCTTCCATAGCCATTTACCTAAAAGGGCGATGTTATGGTAACGAATATCCAGAACACCAAGGCCCCCTTCCTCTTTGGACGTGCAGATAAGTTTCCACTGACACAGGTGAGACCCCGGTTTAAAAGTAGGCGAACCGTTCCAGAAAAAATTACTCCTAATTTGATCCAATCTTTTAATGACCCATGAAGGCAAGAAGTAGAAAGACATAAGGTAGATAGGCAAGGCTCAAATCACTGAGTTAATAAGGGTCAATCTGCCTCTTCGAGATAAGAGCTTGCTCGACCAAACATTAAGCCTGGCCTCAACCTTTTCAATCAAAGGGAACCAGTCCGATCTATGGAGTTTACCCCAGCGAAGGGGAATACCCAAGTAGGTAATCGGGAAAGAGGCGACGGGACAATTGAAGAAATTGGAGACCTCTACTTGGCGGTTGGGAGAACCACCCAACCAGAGCACAGAGGACTTTTGGAAGTTAATCGACAAACCGGATGCCATTTCAAAACAGTAGAGTAGCAGCTTGAGATTACGCAAAGAGTGGGTGCTCGGTTTGGTGAAGATAATAGTATCATCGGCATATTGAAGGTTGAGCACTCCCTCAAAGAAGGGGGAACTACCCAGACCCTCAACCATTTGCATATTCCAAGCATTGCGCAAAAGTCTGCTGAAGACATCCGCCACAAGCGAGAAGAGAAGAGATGATAGGGGATCTCCTTGACGGAGACCACATCTGATTTTGAATTTGTGACCTTCCGACCCGTTGATGAATAAAGAAGAAGTCCCAGAGAATAGACTGGATTTAATCCACGCTATCCATTTGGGACCAAAACCTCGGGAAATGAGAATGTCCAGTAAGAAGTCCCAATTAACGTTGTCATAAGCTTTTTGGAAATCGAGCTTGAGAAGAATGCCTTCCGATTGGGTTCTGTGACTGTGGGATATGATTTCTTGGGCAGAAGCCACACGATCAAGAATGAAACGATCTTTGATGAAACCAGATTGAGCTGAGTCAATAAGGGGAGAAATGACTGCACTCAGTGTAGAAGAAAGAACTTTCATAATGATCTTGAAAGTAGTGTTGATGAGACTGATAGGTCTAAATTCGGATACACGGTGAGCCCCTGCTAATTTGGGAATAAGAACAATGTGGGCGTAATTAATGCGGTCAAAAGAAAAGTTACCCTCATGAAGGTCATGAAACATTTTGAGGAGATCCTCTTTGAGCAGATCCCAAAACTTTTGAAAAAAGAACGCAGGAAAACCGTCAGGGCCAGGTGCCGAATCACTTTTCAAAGCAAAAACCGCCGATTTGATTTCATCAATAGAGAACGGTGCCTCGAACGAGGAAAGATCGTGATCTTGGTTACCATAAAGATGCAGCCAATCGAGCTCTAACATACGATGTTTTTTTGAGCCGATGAGATTCTTGTAGAAAGAAAGAAAATCCCGATGAATGGATTCATCAGAATTCAACTCCACTCCTTGGGCCGAGATGGAGGAAATACGATTACAATGCTGTCTATGCGATGCAAAATTGTAAAAAAAAGCAGTGTTCGCGTCACCCTCCTTCAATATATATATATATAATTGTTATCTACTTTAGCAATCGATGAATATGCGTGACACGTGAAAAACCAATTCTGCTATATACCTTATAAAACTTGAGAACAGTAACAAATAGATGACTCAAAAAGTTATATTATGATTCTAATATATTTCTACCAGGTAGATAAAAAATATAACAAAAAGAAAAAATGAAATGCACATAGTACGAACACATGATCTTAGGTATACATGTATTATAATTATCAATGAAATATATTTTATATGACTTAGTAGACAGAGGGTTTCCCCTTAAGTTTTTTAATGAAAAATGATGGGTACTATTGTTAAAATTGATACATTATACTGAAACATATATCATACTTATTTAATTATGTTCAGTCTCTAATTGGACGTCTCTCTTTACATATAAATATGCACAAATCCCAGCATGATAAGACATAATAACAAATTTGTTGGAGGGAACATAAAGCTGCAATATGATAAGGCAGAAAGATTATCAAAAATCTGGTAGGTGTTTTGGTAACGTGATAATCTCAATTACTTTTTATGTGGAGGAATCCACAAATTCCACCCTTTTAAAGAGGAATGTATATATTTCCCAACAAAAATTTTTGATCCCTATGAGAATTTAATAATCATTCCAAAACTATATGTTAAAGAAAAATGGTTAAACCTGAGTTCACCAAATAAACCTTATGAGAATGGCTCTGGAGTTGATCTGCTACAGGAGGAAAGTGAAAAGTGGCTCGAGGCGTGGGTTGCACTTTCTTTAAGAAGCTATTTGGTCGATTCTGGAGATGAATTATTGATCACCAAAAACTTCTCCCAGGATACAACGAGCTTCTGTCTACAATGTTGCCATTGCTCCAATAGCAGCACGTACTAATTTGCACCACCAAAACCAAGACAAAACCCGCTCAAAATAGATTAGAAGAAGAGAATGACCGGTTGTTTTTCTATCCTGTTTTTTCAAGAAAAATGATACCTTTTTATAACCAGTGACCATAAAGGAATAAATACTGTATGCATTTAATAAAAAATGGCTACATAATGAAGATCCTTTAATTCTTGAAACGGCTATAACATAAAGTCTATTTATCTCTTGAAACAGTCATATTATTAATTGGAAAAAAACATTTGAAATTTGACAGTTCAAAAAATTTTAAAAAGAATTCTGATTTTTTTTCTCAAGAGACCCCTAAGGCCCGGCCTGGTCATATATATATATATATATATATATATATATATATATATATATATATATATTATGTGGAATGTAGGAATTGAACCCCCAACCTCTTGTGAACTCAAAACTTTAACCGTTGGGCCATAAGACAATGTTGTCAATAAGATGAGTGTTTTGAATGTATACTTAATTCCAACAATCCTCCACTTATATATTTAAAACACTAATTTGAAAAGAAGCGGGTTTTTTTAAAAGTACAGAACCATGCATAAGTAAGGTATCCGAAGACTTGAACCTTACATAGTGGACAGTCCCTAATATGCAAGAATAATGAGTGATCTTAAGTCTTGAACTCATTACCCGCTTTTTACGTAGTGAAGGAAAACCACATGTAATTCTACCAGGTGCAAGTTCTAAATGTCAGCACATTCCGGCCTTGTGCTTATCCCGGTATGGATGAATGTTTTAGAGAATCATCCCCATTCTCATAGAAGTGGCCACACTTCACAATCACCCCTATGAGTCTATCAAGAGTGCTCTTGTAGCTAGGCACTCATCTCATTCAGAGATATAAAGCTCATTAAGAGCCAAGCTCATCCTTACTAACGCTACAAGACATCATGCACATACACATCAGGATGGACTAAAGAGTGATAAACTCCTAGGTTGCATGATTCCAATCATAGTTTGGCTTTTTTTTTATTGAACCTGTGTCTTGGGATCTCCAGTCGTATAGGTTGGGTTCCCACCAATTATGATCCTAAATGGGCTTGAGTCCCATCCTTATCGATGTGTTCCAAACTTTGTCTCGAGACAATCCTTTCGTCAAAGGATCTGCAAGGTTACTTTCCGATCTCACAAAATCCACAGTAATAACACAAGACGTGAGGAGTTTTCTCACCATACTGTGCTTGCGACGTATCGCTAATCTCTTACCGTTATAGTAAGCATTTTGCACTTTAGCTATGACAGAAGTACTATCTGAGTGGATTAAGATTGGAGGTATAAGACTACTCCATGAAGGAATGTAAGACAAGAGGTTCCTTAACCAGCTTGCCTCCTCACTAGCTACAGCTAGAGCAACTAAATCAGACTCCATATAAGTTAAAATAATCTGTTTCTTAGATCTCCAAAAAATAATACCACCAGCGATACTAAAAATGTATCCACTTGTGGCCTTGGAATCATCTGAAAATGAATCCCAATCTGCATTGCTGAATTCCTCAAGGACAGCGGGAAACCTCTCATAATGTAGTCCTAAGTTCATGGTCTTTTTCGAGTACCTCATGACTCTGTCAATAGCATTCCAATGCTCAGAAGTAGGACAACTCGTAAATCTACATTATACCCCTACAACATATTCAATGCCAGGTCTAGTGCAGTCAGTAGCATAGCGAAGGCTGCCAATAATACTAGCATATTCCTTTTGTCTAACTGCAGCACAAGAATTTTTCAAAAGTTTAACATGAGTTTCACTAGGTGTACATGTCGGTCTACGGTCAAAGTAATTGTATTTCTTCAAGATCTTCTCAATGTAATGAGATTGATCAAGAGTAATACCAATCTCTGAACATGTGATTTTCATGCCTAAAACAACATTGGCCTCACCTAGGTTCTTCATATCAAAATTTTGACTAAGCATAGTTTTAGTCTCTAAAATCAGTTCAAGCGAAGAACCACAAATGAGTAAATCACCTACATATAGACAAAGAATAATGCAACTATCACTGGATGTTTTATAATAAAGGCATTTATCAACGTTATTAATAGAAAAACAATTTGAGAGTAATAATTGATCAATTCTATCATGCCACTGTTTAGGAGCTTGCTTAAGACCATATAAAGTCTTATTTAGCTTGCAGACTTTGTGTTCCTGTCCTGAAATTACAAAACCTTCAGGTTGATCCATATAAAGTTCATCTTCAAGTTCTTCATTAAGGAAAGCTGTTTTAACATTCATCTGGTGAATCAACAAGTTATGCACAGCAGAAATGGTTAATAAAACTCTAATGGTAGTCACACGAGTCACAGAAGAGTAAGTGTCAAAGAAATCTATTTTTTCCTTTTATACATATCTTTTCGCTACTAGTCTAGCTTTACAATAGTACCATCTGGTTTTAGCTTTCTCTTAAGAATCCATTTGCATCCTATAGTATGACTACCGCGAGGTAAGTCCACTAACTCCCAAGTACCATTAGAGGTTAGTGAATCCATCTTTTCATTAATGGCTTCTTGCCACAAATCGGCATCGGGTGAGGTTAAGGCCTCATTGATAGAACTAGGGTCAGATTCTAAAGCATATACAATATAGTCAACACCAAAATCTTTAGCAGTTCTAGCACGTTTACTTTTACGAGGCTCGGAATATAACTCAACATTTAAATGTGTACTAGTTTGAGGTACGCTAGAGGAAGTAGAGGGTTGTGAACCCCCACTACTACCCCCACTGTTCCTCAATAGTAAGGAAATTTATCCTCATAAAAATCAACATAAGTCTAAAAATCTTGAAGCCTTACTATTATCTGCATAACCAATAAAAATACACTCATATGCTCTACTTGCAAGTTTGATTCTTTTAGGGTCAGGTTTTCTGACACATGCTAAACACCTCCAAACTCTAAAATAATCAATATTAGGCTTTCTACTTCTCCATAATTCGTATGGTAAAGTATCAGAAGATAGATGCGGAATTCTATTTAAAGCATGACATACAGATCAAAGAGTTTCACCTCATAAGGATTTGGGTGCTCCAGAACTAATAAGCGAAACAACTACCAATTTAGTAAGAGTCCTATTCTTTCTTTCAGCTTTTCCATTAGATTCAGGTGAATAAGGTGCAGTAGTCTCGTAAATAATTCTAAATAATGCATATAATTGTTTAAATTCATTGGAATCATATTCTGTACCTCTATCACTACGAAATCTCTTAATATTTCTTTCAAATTGATTTTGCACTTCAGTTACATAAGTTCGGAACATGTCAATTGCTTCACTCTTATTTGCCAGAAGATAAACATGAGTATAATTTGAATGATCATCAATAAACGTAATGAAATATCTTTTACCATTTCTAGTTAAAGTTTCATCCATCTCACATAAATCAGAATGTATCAAGTCTAGAATTTTTGTTTCTCTAGCTACACTTTTATGTGAAGTTTTAATTATCTTAGCTTGACTACAAGAGGTGCATTTCTCAAATTCATTTAACTTTTGGTATCATGCCAAATTTGCTCATATTATTTACCAATTTCTTGTTAACATGACATAGTCTAGAGTGCCATAAATTAAAAGAAGACAAGGAGTAAACAGAAGCATTATTCTTATTCATTTCAATACTGAGTTTAAACATCCCATTACAAGCAAATCCCTTTCACATAAAAATCGCATTCTTAGTTATAACATACTAGTCGGATCCGATGCTCTAATGAAACCCAGCCTTGTTAAGAAGGTATCCAAAAATCAAGTTCTTCCTCATATCAGGAGTGTGCAATACATCCTTGAGGGTTATAGTCCTGCCAAAGGTAAACTCTAAGTCCACCTCTCCTATGCCCATCACATTGATACAGTGTGAATCACCAAGTTGTACTTTCTGATCTTCAGTCTCCTTATAAGTTTTGAACCAGCTGCGCTCATAGCAAACATACCTAGTAGCACCCATATCAACCCACCACCCGTTGGTTACACCGACCATGTTGATCTCAGTGATCATAGCCACTAAAGGCCCTTCGATAGTATTTGCCTGTGGTGCAGGAGTACGCGATCAAAAGTTCCTAGCAATATGTCCAAAACGAAGACACTTCCAACACTCGATAGGATCTATTCCATTGTTGTTGGTTTGGGCTTGCTGGTTATTTCTTTTATTCGGATTCTGACATCTATTCTGACCATTCTGACGGAAGTTCGAATTGAACTTCCGACTAGCATTCTTCTTGAACGGCTTGTTTTTCGGTTTCAAATGGACATTCGCTTTGTTCTGTTGAATAAGAAAGACATCTTCTTTCTGGTCTTGTTTTCTGGATTCTCCTCAACTCTATGCCTAGTTATCAAATTCTCCATGGTCAGTTCCTTTGATTTGTGTCGTAGGATATTGTTGTAGTCTTTCCAACCAGGTGGTAACTTGTCAATCATCACAGCTATTTGAAATTGCTTATCGAGGGGTATTCCCTCTGAAATGATCTCATGAGCAATGTGATGTAACTTGTGTGATTGAATAGTTACCAGCTTGTCTTCGACCATGGTGTATTTGAGATAACGACTGACTGCGAATTTTTTCGAGCCAGCCTCTTCGGTGCCATATTTCTTTTTCAGGGCTTCCCAAACAGATCTAGCCGTATCGGACTGTAAGTAATAGTCATACAGTTCGTCGGATAGCCCATTCAAGATAAAGTTTATATATTTAAAATTCGACATCCTTCCATTCTGATATGTCATCTAAGATTTGTTCATTTTCATGGACATCAACAAGTTCTGGGTTAGGCATTACATGGTAGTTGGTTGTGAGAACATAGGCAACTTTCTTCAGCGACAGATAGAAAAACATCTTATTCTTCCATCGCTTGAAGTTCAGACCAGCAAATTTCTCGGGTTTGTTGGTTTCATACTTGCGGTCAGAAACAAGAGCCATTACAGATTACAGAAAATAGCTTCTTAAAATTGTTAAAGAAAAATGGTTAAACCTGAGTGCACCAAATAAACCTTATGAGAATGGCTCTGGAGTTGATCTGCTATAGGAGGAAAGTGAAAAGTAACTCGAGGCGTGGGTTGCACTTTTTTTAAGAAGCTATTTGGCCGATTTTGGAGATGAATCGTTGATCACCAAAAACTTCTCGTGGGATACGAGCTTCTGTCTACAGTGCTGCCAATGCTCCAATAGCAGCATGTACCAATTTGCATTCAATAAATACTATATCCATAAAGGAATAAATACTGTATGCATTTAATAAAAAAATGGCTACATAATGAAGATCCTTTAATTCTTGAAATGGCTATAACATAAAGTCTATTTATCTCTTGAAACAATCATGTTATTAATTGGAAAAAAAAACATTTGAAATTTGACAGTTGAAAAAATTTAAAAAAGAATTCGGATTTTTTTTTCAAGAGACCCGTAAGGCCCGGGCCTAGTCATAGTATATATATAAAGAGACCCGTAAGGCCCGGGCCTGGTCATAGTATATATATATATGTGGAATGTAGGAATTGAACCCCCAACCTCTTGTAAACTCAAAATCTTAACCATTGGGCCATAAGACACTATTGTTAACAAAATGAGTGTTTTGAATGTATACTCAATTCCAACACTACTAATATCTTACTAAACCAGGTAATCCAGAGATTAATCCTACATTTTCTTGTATATTACCGCGTACAAAATACCTCCTTAGAGTTTGAAATTCCTCAGAAACTCATTTATTGTATACGATAGAAGTTTTACTATCTGATAAGACAACTTCTTATTTATTAATTAGTAAGACAAAAATGTGTTATGCTTATTATTGAAACAATGGCCGATGCACAAAAATTTATGTTGAGTGATCAAAGTCGCAATATGAATTATGGGTAATGCTACATTCACTATCAATTTCACTACTTTTCTTTTCACTATCTTAGGTGGCACATTCCTATTGGAAAGTTCGTGCCACCTAAGGTACTGAAGATACTAGTAGTGGAATTGGTAGTGGTTGTGGCATTACCCATGAAATATTTATCCATATCTTATTTCAATGAAACTCATGCCCCCTTATTTTATTATTATTAATTTTAGAATAAGGGCTACAAGGTAGCCTAATTTCTTTATCCATTTTAAACCATTACGATCTGAATGTTATGCCCTTCTTTCTTTCTATTCGATATAAATCATTTATACTGGAACGGAGAAGATTTTTTTACTTGTATTGCCAAATGCAATTTTTTGTGTGGAGAAATACATAAGTAACTGGTGTTAATTTTTTTCTCTAAGATATATATACAATATGGGAGAAGGACGAAATAACACCGAAATTTTATCTTAATTCTCAAATAGTACTTAAAGTTTTTTGAAATAACACCGAAATTTTATCTTAATTCTCAAATAGTACTTAAAGTTTTTTATAATATCCAAATAGAACCCGAAGTTTTTAAAATGTGACAAAAATCCCTTCTGTTAATTTCTTTGCAGAAATAACGTGAAATTACATAAATACCTCCATTATCTTCTTCTTTTTTCTGTTCAGTTTTTTTTTTGTTCATTTTTTTCATCTTTTTTCAATATTTGCAGTGGTGGTCGGTGATGGTCCGCAATGGAGATGGTGGTCGGTGGTGGTGATGAGTTTAGATTTTAAACCCGATGAGGGCAATTTCGATATTTTACACTCTTTTAACGGGTTTAAACCAGTTATTTGGTATTTTCGAAGAATATTCTATTAACTTAACGGAAAAATTAACGACATGTGCTTTTTCGTACATATTTGAAATCTTCGGGGTGCTATTTGGGTATTTTAAAAAATTTTGGGTGTTATTTGGTCATTTTTCCTATAATTAATTTCAAATTGTAGTTAGGATGTCACCACTTCTACTAAGAAACAAGTTCAGTTTTCTTGCTCTCTAAATCTGAACAGACAATTCCTTTGCTAATCGTTAAGACTAGTATCGATCAAACATACATGGACCATTGCACGAGTGGCATTGACATGGAGACCTAGACTGACGAACGTGTTATAGCTTCAGCATTGTCCAGTTGAGAGGTCCTACAGAAAGGAACAGCCCTACTGCATTCCGAATTGGATGCTATAATTGAAGACAGATTGGCTATCCACTTGGTATTAATTCAGAGTTTCATATATACACTTAATATTATCACTCTCTCATCTTAATTTCATATGGTTAGTTGGTTGGTTCATATATATACATCAATATATATGTGGCCTTTATTATGCTACGGCTAGTACGTAATGGCCACAAAACAAACATGCACTATGCACGGATATAATTTTTATTGCGACTCGGAACATGTTCACATGCAGTATATGTATGCCTGCTTGTCTATAATATATAGCCTACTATATATTGTCCAACGTTGGAGGAGAGACTCCTGTTTCATACTTCCTTAGAAAAGAGCTGTGTCTGTGACTGGGAACTAATAATTAATGGTTGAACCCATAATTCATGATTACTAAATCATGCACAATTATGTTCGAATATCTCTAAGTTGTTAATGTGTTCTTCATATATACATTTTTATTACGATAAAGTGAAAGAAAAAAAAAAGGTAATGTCGATTACCAATCAATATTTCATCAATCTCAATTATTGGCATAGGAAGTAAGAAGTGAAATGTTACCAAAATGACCCACTTTTTGAAAGTATTTACCAAACTAACCCACTTTCGAAAGTATTTATCAAAACAACCCACTCGCTATCTCAGATAGTGAGTTTGGTTAAAATCTCATCGCTATTTGAGATAGCGAGTGTATGGTTGTGTTTCTCCACACTTTGGAGAAAATTTGAAAAAAAAATACTAAGTTCAGACACGTTATTTCCGATAGCGAGTGTGTTTGTACCACACTCGCAAACTGAGATAGTGAGTGTATGGCCTTGAAAAGAAAAAGCAAGTTCATACTCGCTATCTCAGATAGCGTGTATTTTTGTATCATACTCGCTAACTGAGATATCGACTGCAGATTGGGGACGAAGTTAAAAATCCTTGCGCTTAGACTCGCAGTCTCAGTTAGCGAGTGTGTTTATACCACACTCGCTAACTGAGATAGCAAGTGTCAATTGGAAAAGTTTTTATAGAATCGTTATCTCAGATCCCTCTCACTTCATCGAAACACTCTCTCTCCCAAATCCGAAAGAAACCCAAAACCCCTGCCTCCCAATTCGTGATTTTTCAACAAAATCCGTCCAAAATCTCTCCAAATTCACTTCATCACTCTTAACCCTCTCTACTCCCACTCTCAAAATCCAAAATCCAACACCGTAGATCTCGATTTTGGTTGATTTTGTGAACGGTGAAGAGGATTGTGGTACGAACGGTAAAGAGAATTTTGTGAATCGTAAACCCTAAAGTACTCATATATCATTTGGTAAGTCTTCATACGTTTGCAATTAGATTTTGGGTTAATTTATTTGTGGGTTAATTTTGTTTGCAATTAGAACGTAATGTTGAGAAATTGTGATTTGTGTGATGATTAGTGTAGTCTGAATTATTTAATGGGGTTGAGAAATTTAGAACACAATGTTGGTTAATTATATGTGTAAGTTGTTCATAAGAACTTTTATTGTTGTTAAACTGATGATAAGAACTTTTGAAACATATTGGTATGAATGTGATTATGATTATTAAACATTTGTACATATTATTGTTGAGAGCATGTTGAATTGGTGTAGGTTTTATTGGTTTTAAACAATATTATTGAGAGCATGTTGAATGTGAAAGTCTGTGAATGTGAATGTGAAAGAATATGATTATATGAAAGAATATAATTATGTGAATATGAAAGAATATGATTATGTGAAATTATATGTGTAAGTCCGTGAATGTGAATGTGAATGTGGCTGTGAAAGAATATTGTTGATAAGAAAATGATTACTAGACATTTATCCATATTAATTTTGAATTATTCATTTATGGTGTGTGTATATTATTGCTGTTAAATTGTTTGTTTTTAGAGTATGCAATTCTACTATATGAATATACCAAAATACATTAAAATTGTAGGATTCTTATCGCTATCAGATATAACACGAACGCGGAATATTCATGAAGAATGAGAGATTAGTAGACCCCTAAGTAACTGAGGCTGCGGGGGCCCACAAACTTGTTATGGACGACCCCCAAGTAGTGGTCATGGTGGTGGACAAAGCCGCCTAAGTGTAAGATGATTGTATTTGTTCGATTAATTTGATTTTACTTTAATAAAATAGTATATTGTGAAATTGATGTGTATTGTTATTTGTTGTGTAGGTTGAGCTGGGTCCGTCTACTTCGCCAAATCAACCGAGCCCGTCTTCTTCCCCAAATGAGGCGGGGCCTTCTTCATCATCCTATGTTCCACCGGTGGGTCCCGGTCATCTCGACCCAAGGCTGTTGACATTGCAAGGCCAACATCGTTTGAAGGACGTTTGGGACGACAATCGAAGGAGTGTACTTTTTCGGGGGCACGCCACTTTGCCTATGCATCCACGTATACACGAGCTGTTAAGGAATTGCGGGCTGTACGTCATCAACCTCATTAGTTCAGTTAAGGCCGACCGTCCTCTTCTAACCGCCCTTCTCGAACGTTGGTGTTCGGAGACACACTCCTTTCATTTGCCGTTAGGGGAGATTACTGTCACACTACATGATGTTGCAGTGATCACAAGTCTTCCCGTCAACGGACAAGTTGTAACAGGAACGATGGACTTCGATCCAGAGTTTTTGATCACAGAGTATCTTGGGGTTGAGCCGGATCCTAGGGCTATTGTAAGGAAGTCTCTTCGATTAAAATGGTTGAAGGATACGTTCGCCGATAAGTTGAATGAATATTTGAGTGACTACGAATTCCAGTGCTACTGCAGAGCGTATATTATATCATTGTTCGGAGGTGTAATGTTCCCGAACTCCACCGGTATTTCTGTCCCCCTTTATGTACTTACCTCTAATCGCTGATCTCGGAACCAATAGGGGCGTACAGTTGGGGTAGTGCCGCGTTGGCTACATTATACCGGAGTTTGTTCAACTGTGCTCTTGGTGCTAGCCAGATGAATGACCCGATGTTGTTGTTACAGGTATGAAGTTGGGAACGCATACATATCAGCAGACCTGTAGTTAGTAGGACAATCATCTAAGTGGTTGCATGTTCCCGATGACCCGCACATGAGACCACCACAGGGTGTATACTGGACCGGATCCCTAACATGGGAGGCTAACCCCAATCGATGCTTGACATACTACAGAGACGGGTTTGATACGTTGACAGATGAGTGTGTCAAGTGGGAGCCTTATACAGAGGAACATTTAGGGAGATTTCCACCTGTGTGCACGGCTACTCGTGAGCTGTGGTTGACAAGAGCATCTCTCGTCAACTTCAGCACAGTAGAGTCCAATTATGTCGATAGAGTAGTTCGATAGTTTGGCCTCCGTCAAAATATTTTGGTCGCGGAACCTTTTAATGCAAATTTGCACGGTATTACCGGTATGGGTCGACAGCTCAGGCACAGTTAGGCCGCTTATTTGTATACCCACGTAGATATATGGAACAATCACTGTTTTGATCACGTGATTGTTAATATTCCACCATTCGATGCTGGTTTTCATGGAATGTATATGATGTGGTATCGGAGAATGACTAGGTAATATATATTTCCTACATCCCAAATGCCTGTGGGTGTGCAAGTACCGACTCGACGACGAGCCGCTAATCCAGCTAACGACCACTTCGTTCATTTGCCAATGTTTCAACCGAAGTCAACATTGATTTCGGATCTCGTAAGTTTTAGTTTGTGTATATTCGTTTTACATTACACATATACATTGTGCTTTAAATTGATTATGCATTTAACACATGTTATCTGTTTGAATGCAGATGGTCCAAACATGGATGCAGGCAAAAGAATGTGCGAAGGTGTTAAAAAGCAATGTTTCCGAACCATTGAAGGAGTTTGCATGAAAAATGATAAGTTCTTGTCGGGCACAAGCTGACATTGTTATCGAAGGAAATAGGATGAACATCCTATTGTCGGGTCCAGTGCACCGAACGGGTCATTAAAAGACAATGGCCACAAGACCTCCGTATCGTCAAAGAGTATTACAAGAATGAGGAGGAGCCTGTCATTGAGCCAGAAGAAGATGATGATGATAACATTCTTCTTTCCAGGAATTACTCAAGCAACTCCAAGGCGTCCTAAATGAATAAGGAGACCCCCAGATTTGTTCACCCCCGATCCATGAACTGTTGAAGATTTGTTGTGTAAGTTTTATTTGAGATTATTATCTTTGTTAAATTGTACAAATTTGGGACTGTGAGATGGACTGTCAAACTTTATTTTTTCTGTGTCTGTGTTTGTATAACTTGTATAACTTAAAGTCTGTGGTTGCCACTTTTTTTTCCTGTATCTATATAATTTGTATAACTTCACGTCTGTGTTTGCCATTTTCTTTTTTTTTGTGTGTATTTGAGAATGTCTGCATGTTTGGCAACCTGACCTTCATGTTTGTATAATTTGAGAATGTTTTCATGTTTGTATATCTTCAATTTTGGGTTTGAGAATATGAATTCCGAGATTGAGATGATATGAGATGTGAATTCTTTGATTTGAGATTTGAGATTTGAGATTGAGATTGAGATGATATGAGTTGTAAATTCTGTGAAATCTGAGATATGAGATTGAGATGATATGAGATGTGATTTCTGTGAATTCTGAGATTTGAGATTGAGATGATATGAGATGTGAATTATGTGAATTCTGAGGTTTGTCCATGGGTTTGAGATGAATTCTGTGATGAGTGTGTGTATACAGAAAAGAGTTTAAGAAGTTCACAAACTATTTATGAAGATAGCTAGGCTCGCTATCTCAGATAGTTACCCTAGTTCAAAGAGGGTCGCTAACTGAGATAGCGACTGTGGTCGTTATTCCAAATTTTCCAGAGACTTTCAAGTCTCTGGAAGTTAGAACTTCTCATAGTTGTTATCACAGATAGTGACCCTGGTTGAACCAGGGTCACTATCTGGGATAGTGACTGTGAGGAATTTCTATTTTCAAGAGACTTCAAAGCCTCTGGAAGTTAGAACTTCTCACAGTTGCTATCTCAGATAGCGACCTTGGTTCAATTAGGGTCTCTATCTGAGATAGAGATTGTAGGAAGTTCTAACTTCCAGTGACTTGAAAGTCTTTGGAAAATTTGACATAACCACGGTTGCTATCTCAGTTAGAGACCCTCATTGAACTAGGGTCGCTATCACAGATAGCGAGCCTAGGTATCTTCACAAACAGTTTGTGAACTTCTTAAACTCTTCCCTATATACACACACTCATTACAGAATCCATTTCAAACCTACAGACAAACCTCAGAATTCACATAATTCACATATCATATTATCTCAATCTCAATCTCAAATCTCAGACGTCACAGAATTCATATCTCATATCATCTCAATCTCAATCTCAAATCTCAGAGCAGTCTTCCTTGCATTCAAACACTCAAACAACCAAAATAGTATATAATAAAAGTCTACAAATGTAACGACTTTGTTACAAAAAATATACATAACAAAATTCCATTACCATAGTAATACAAAAGACAATAACCCGAAACAAGAGTTTGAAATAAATACAAAATTTAATTCATACACGGCTTTGTGAAGTTTGACTTGAGTTTTTCTGGCATTGGCACATATTGTGACATTTCAAACCACATTTGGAACAAGTCATCCCCGTACTCGTGCTCGACCCGTCTCTTACATCCATGTCATTATGAATTCTCGTGGTCGTCGGTCGTCCTTTCCTACAACAACATAGGCTGGTATAAGCAATGAGGCGTGGTCCACTAAGCACAGGCCAATATGCTGGATCTAGTGTTGGGTGAAAGGTGGGAGCCCATGTCTGTGCTAAGGCACTAGTAGAATAAAATATATCGACATACGGCTTGTAATCAATTGCACGATATGTAAAAGCCGCCAACACGTGGGAACATGGAATATGATACAGCCGAAATTTTTGAAAAGTGCATGTTCCAGTACCCAAATTCATGTTGTGCAGGTTCCCACCTTTTGAATTGCCACCTACTCTTCGTATACCTGTTTTGACTGAAAAAACTCCAGGTTGATGATGAAACATTATGAACTCATGCAAGTTTGCTCTCTCATGCTGGAAATCGATCAAATCCTGAACCCTTGGAGCGAAAATTTACATATTCATCTTCTTCCACTTCGTCATCATTTTCTACTCTCATCAAATTCATCGTCGGTTTCTTCATCGTCATCATCATCATCTAATAATTCATTGTTGATGGTAGCATTTTGAAATATTCCATAGACATTGGCTGATTGAACATAATCTTGAACCCAACTAAGTTGACATGGCAACTCAACTTCTGTAGGATCTGGGCTTTCTGTATTTGTGAAAGTATTTTCTTGTGGGGATGGTGGGATTGCATGTGATGTTTGAACTGGGTTAGAACTCATTCCATGTGTCGGTACTTCTCGTACGAAGCTTGAACTAGAATTAGCATGTGGCTGGGCATTACTAATTTGGATTTGCTGAATATATAATTCCAATACGCATCAACTATAATTTGGATCAACTGTCCTAGCAATCATGGACTTCAGAGCGTTTTCATTTGCTACGGGCACAATCATAAAATATTGACCTTCACCTTTACCCGCTGCATATCGAGCTAAAATTTTAAAATTCAATTGATCTCTAGCCCAATTAGTAACCTCATAATTTTTTTCGACTAATTCTGTGATTGTAATTGTACGGGGTGCCCAAATTATTTTAGGATCAACAGAACTATAACAACAACCTATCTTCGCGTCACGAATAATTTCACCACCAAAATAAATCTATATAGGAATATCGTAATCCATACTTATACGTATTTATACAAAATGAGACATATAATCTAATCTACCCAAGTGTAGAAGATAAAAGATTATACAAATCATACATTCAAATCTATGATCGGGAATATTGAGCAATTCGGGATCTTCGATGATGAGTTTAGGGTTTTGAGAGTGGGAGTAGAGAGGGTTGTGAGTGATGAATTGATCTCAAAAAATTTTGAACGGATTAGTTGGTGAAATAACGAATTTGGGAGGCTAGGGTTTTCTTGTTTTTGGTTTCTTTCGGAGTTAGAGAGAGAATGGAAAGAGAGAAGTGAGGGAGAGCAAAACAGCAAGTCTTTAAAGATTTTACAATCGACAGTCGCTATCTCAGTTAGCGAGTTTAATACAAAAAGCACTCACTAACTAAGATAGCGAGTGTCGATTGGAAAGTTTTCTTCAAGACCTTACACTCGCTATCCCAGTTAGTGAGTGCGGTATAAATACACTCGCTATCTGAGATAGCAAGAGTCGATTGGAAAATTTTCTACACAACCATAAACTCGCTATCTGAGATAGCGAGTTTAGTACAAACACCCTCGCTATCTGAAATAGCGAGTTTATACTTGATATTTTTCTTCTAACACATAACCATACCTCGTTATCTCAGATAGCGATCAGGTTTTAACCAAACTCGCTATCTGAGATACCGAGTGAGTCGTTTTCGTAAATACTTTTGAAAGTGGTCAGTTTGGTAAATACTTTCGAAAAGTGGATCATTTTGGTATGAAATCGTAGATAGTACCAAATACTGACTACTGACCTACTAGTAGCGTCTCCAAGGGTGCACTGGACATGTATGTCTCTTTTGTGAATTCAATTAATAGGCCTAACTGGATGTACAATATCACAGCAGATGGATCCTTTGAACGGTACAAGGCATACTTTAAGAATCATCCATCAATTCCAAGGGGACCTCTTCTAGACTTCTTCCAAATGCTATGCTCAAAACAGCTAATTTGAAGGTGATATCCAGAAAAATAATAGTAAAAATTTCTGTAAATCAGGACCTGTACAATTCCAACATAGATTTTAAAATTTCTACAGACAGATTAACATTAACGGACAACTTTAATAGGTATGAGTCCTCTTCAAACTCATTAACAAGACATGTACAGCTTTTAAGCCCATTTATAGCGACTTGCCCACCAAAAGAGACACCAGCCCATAAGTGCTGTAAGTCAAATCTCTTGTCCTCATCAAAAGAGTAACTAATTCTATCCCCTAAGAGAGAATCAATGGGAGATAACAAATTTATATCAATCTCCTAACTGTTTATCAGGCCTATAAATACCTTTCCCACCATCAGTCAGAAGGTAATCAGAATTTTTTCTCTCAAACTCTCTCTCTCTCTCGTTCTGACTTGAGCGTCGGAGAGTCTGTCACCGGGGCCAACCCCGGTGTCTCAGGCTTTTTGCAGGTCCATCGGTCGCATCAACAATTGTCAGATTCAGATCAAGGTACTCTTTCAACAATCTAGATTCAATCTCAGGAGCTCTAACCACTTTTTACGGTGATGATCAAAGATTAGATTTTTAGTAGTTTCCTTCAAAATATAAACTTACTATCTCTTTGCTCCCACACCAAAATAAGCAGCAACAGATTGACACCGTCTGTTAAAAAGTACATAGATCTGTCAAAGATCAGACTTTGCCATGAGAAACACCGATTCTTCACGTCATGCCACCGAAGTTATGAGGGGGAGCAACAAAATCAAGCCGTCTAGCCAAACCTCTTCATCACCAAGCTCCTCCTTGTGGAGGAACCTATTCCTCCTTATTAGCCGGATCAGCCTCAACAGCCTAATCAATCTCATCTCAACGAAGATGCAAGTGGGGGATCCCGACAGAGCCGTCATGAACCTGCGCTATGAACACACCCTCTACACAACCATGTCTCAGTCTATACTATCACAAGCCACTCGACTCCCTCGAGGGGTCCCTGGGGGGTCAAGAGATCTCCGCCAAATCATCAACGCCAAACAACAAGGGACCAATTTACGGATCTGTTTGGTTGGGAGGCACACCCGGGGCGAGGCCTCCCGCTCAGAACGTCAGGAGAACCTAAGTATCAAATCTCCTAAAGGCAGCGATCAAGATGTTAATCATCTCACAGGGGGCACAATGTAGAACGAAGCCCGATTCGTGAGAGTCAAAATCATCTTGAGAGGAACAAAGAGCATGTAACCCATGTTTTTCGTTTTTCGTATTCTTGGTGTATTTTTTCTTCTTTCTGGAGTATTTGTAATCTCTTTGTATTTTGGACCGTATACTGGAGTTTTTTTTTCAAATATATTCATTTTGTTCATTTTTGATCTTCTTGTGATTTATTTTTCTGTCCCTTGATTTGTTCCTGATCGTTATTATTATTTCACTTTTCTTTGGTTCTTGTTCTCTTTATTTTGTTCTTGGGTGCTCGTGTTGTTTTGGTTGCTAATCCTATTGCCTTTGATCCTAATTGACTACCAAAGCCAAATTCACCTAAATCCTATACAAATCGTATTAAACCCAATCTCCTACTACTACTCCTAAACTACCCATTAACCCAAATACCCACAACCCACTACCCTATATCTCAACCCTATATAAATACCCACATCTCTCTCTCTCTAAAACTCTAACCCTACTACCCCCGGCCTCCTCCCTTTCGCTTTCTTTTGCGCCGTCACTCTAACACCCCAAATTCCAAAATACAACTAAATTCGAAGTTCCACAGGATCTTTGCACTTCTTTCGTACAACTTTACAAGGAAATAAAAACATTTCTTACATCTGAGTTACATTACACCTTTACATTATTACAGCGAAAGCAATTATACAGTAATTACATAAAACAACAATTGAATCAACCCCTGAGCAGCATGTATACTTCAATTTGTCAAGCATCTTTACCCTGCATGTAAAACTGTGGGCGCGTCAGTTCATTCAACTTGCAAAATATTATACACGGTCATCCTCTCTATGCTGGAAACAGTATAACAATTCTCAATACTTAGCAAACCACACACTTGTTCACAAACAAAGCTAAAGGGACTATCCTATTGATGTCGTGTTGTGAAAGTGCACTTAGTCCTTAATGCAATTATTTGTATTACATGATACTAATGCGCACTTGTTCAGAGTCTATGCAGCCCATACTACATAGGTCCGAGGGCAAGTCCTTAACCGTTCTTCATCTTGTAGGGTTCAATCCCTCGTCATGATTTAATCTACTACTGTAACTACGGTAAGTATCCTATATGTTTTCTGACCTATGAACTCATGTCTAGGCACCCTGGAGGAAATCCCAACGCACTGACACATGACTCATCATGCAGGCATCCTGTGGTGATTCAGCTCCTACCATAAATATGACACCACCCGCAGTCATCAAATACCCCACGAGCATCGCCACCGGGACGGTACTCTGGAGCAGTATCCACGCCCTATCATGACGCATCATGGGACATCCTGTGAATACTTTCATGCCGCCAATCCAATGGCCCTCATAATCAATATTTTTTTCTTACTTTCATCACATCTTTACTATGTATCTAATCCTTATTTCAATTGAATCATGAATAAAATCAATCCCTTAGGGTTAACACTCCCACTATACCGGTCTTATTCATTTATTTCACATGAACCAAATCTTGGTCTTTTCATCTCAAATATCATTTTCACATTTCTTTGATTACCGGTATAAGGCTTAGCTACACCCTAGTTCTCAATTTCAACTCATAATTACAACATAAAACTTTTCATACTCATAAGGACGTCTTTTCATGATTAATCACAATTCACATTTCATAAGCATAGTATTCATGTATCCACATCTTGCATAACTCATCACAATCAATAATTCAATTTCATGTACAATTTATGCATAAGAACAATAAGTTTCAACTAGTAGTATTCCATAGTTTATTTATTCCACGAATCTATTATTCTCATTTCAGTTCGTACTACAAGCACAATTTATAAGTCCAAATAATTACATGAATCACGACTTTCAGAAGTTCTCATTACTAATTCTCATCTTACAACTCTAAAAATCTCATTTATTTTTCCTTTATTTCAAAAGATCATTTAATTTAAAAAAAAGAAGTCCTTTCTTGCAAATAGTCTCAATTTCTCAATTACGCTTTATCAAAAGTTACACAAATTTTTCTCATAAAGTCTAAATAATTTCAGTAATTTATTCCATATTTTTCTTGAATTTTATTCTATTTTTAAAACTCAAAATAATATTAAATTCCCCAAAAAAAATATTTTTTTTTAAAATCCAAACCCCCAACCGGATTCGAACCCACAACCAGCAACCCAAAGGACAGCACAGCAGACCATTGCGCCAAGTTACCAAGGCGGTATGAATAGGGATTATTATCCCTATGTATCAACTCTCGGTATTTTGGATTTTTAACAAAAAAACACAAAACGAAAAGCTCCATTCCCAGTATCGAACCCGAGACCTAAAGACTAGCGCCCGCTACTGTAGCGACTGAAGACTCTACCAACCAATTGATCTAAGTGGCCATATTGATTTGAAAGGAATTTAATTGGGTTTTGAGTTAGCTCTCTGTTCATATCTACAATTCATGAATTCTCACAACAAATTGTTTCTTTTTCCTCTCTTTTGAAAGCAAAATTTTCCAGAATTTATTATACATAAATCTACAGTAAACCAGTAATTTCATAAGTATTATTTGCTTTATAAAACATGTATTTTGGTCCTAATTTGTGTTGCATGTCCATAATTTCGACATTGAGAACAATAGCACATTTCTTCGAAATTTAAAGTTAGGCTTCCACAAATCACTACATTTTTTTTGTTCTCTTTCTTATTGACAAACTACCATATTTTTAGAACACAAAAATCTCAACTTTCTACAAAATAAAAATCTATTTTTTGTCAACTAATTACACATGGTGCATTCAATCATTTATTTGCAAATATAATTCTTTTTATTTATTATAACATTCATGTTGCACATACAAAATGGAGATTTCTAACACATTAATTAACAATTATCCATCAATCCATCAATTAATCTCTAAATTTCCACTATACTTATCAATTAACAAGCATGGTTCTCATTTCTCACTAGTTGATTCATATAATTTCATTAGAATCATACCTAGCATGATGTCTACTCCTAGAAGTACGAGAAACATCCACTTTCATTCATAATTAATTAATCTAGCAACCATTTTAACACACATCTACTAGATTATTAATTCTCTCTCTAATTAGGCAAACATGAATTTAGTTTCACTAGTTGCTCTTTAGTAATTACTCAATTCATCCCTAGCATAATTTCTAATTTAGAAGCAATGAGAAACACCCGCCTCTTTGGAGAAAAACGAAATAAAAGCTCCTAGAGTCTCCTAGAATGCAAGAGAGTAGCCTTGTCCTCCTAAATTGTGTTGCAAAAGCTCTCCTTCTTGTTCCTTGTGCAAAAACCGATGCTTCTGTTATGTGGGGATGGGGTCGGCCTCCTTGCTTGGGACACACCAATGAACACTCAATCTTTATACTCCCTAATGTATTTCTCTCCTATATAATTTCTTCCTTTCAATTATTTCTGAGTGTTGTATACATAAAGGTAGGGGGTATTTATACTAGTTCTAGGATAGACTGGAGGGCTAGGATTTCATTAGATGGTTGGAGATGGATGGCTAGGATAGGATGGAAAGTTGTAGCAACCACCCATGCACACACACACCCACTCTCCCATCTCCTTAAGCATAACCCGGTCTCCCTAGGTGTGCAAAGCACACTACGTGCATGCACGTGCCCTCTAGTACCCCCTTATTTGAAATTTGTACAAATTTAATTAATCAATTGTTCACCATTTGTGCCTACATGACAAGTTGTGACAATTTAAAGGATTAATTAAGTTTGTGGGCTTCACAAATAGTGGGCTCAGGTTTATGGGCTAAATAATAAAATATTTAATTATTAAAGTGGGCTCAAAATAAGAAAACAATGTTTTAGGCTTTACAAAATAGGGTTTTTAGAAAAATAAAGGAAAAGAAAGGAATAATTGTTCATACTACAAAAATGAAATTTTTATAAAAAATAAAATAAAATAAATATACATACGAAATTTTGCACGTGCACAACACGTGAAAATAAACATTTTTTTATTAAAATAAATGTTTAGGGTATTACAGTCACCCCCAGCCCGAACACCCCCCGACCTGCACCTCCCTCTCCCGACTGCCCTACCCTAGTCGCCATCTCGATCCCCCTAGCCGACCACCATCTCCCGAGCATCTCCCCACCTCTCCATCTCTCTCCCTCCGTCCCTCGTTCCCCGACGTCGTCGACAGCAGCAGCCGGAGCAGTAGTGCCAGCACAAGGCCAGCGCCGCCACTCCCGACCGTTCCCGATCTCTTTCTCCCTCTCTTGGTTTGCAAGGGCACGTGGGTTGCACGTGTGGTTGTGTGATTGCTTTGGTTCGTGATCTTTGTTCGTGGGTTTTGTTCGTTGCCGGTATCCGTTCCCTTTGTTCTTGGTATTTGTTTCGTCTTCGGTTAAGGCAAGTAACTTGTACTCAATTCCTTTGTATGATACAAGTCATAAATTTTGCTTATAGTGTAGTTGGGTTCTAGCAACAACTCGTTTGTGATGTATTTTAATGAGTATTGTCTCTATAGTGCTATTGACCATAGTTGCCTCACGACACAAATTTTGATATGAAACAACTTAGGTTTTGACTGTTCTTGATGTGATTATATTTGTGGGATAATTATTAGAAATCATGTGTTTGTTTGGATCCATGTGATATACTTGTTGTGGACATGCTATATACCCTATTTCATATTAATTGGATACTTAGTAGACTCTGTAACATGTTTGGTTGTGTTTGGAACGAGTTTCGTATGTTGTATGTTGATTTGTTGTTAAGAGGAAAATTTGTACTTTATCGATGATCTGTTTTGATTGCTATTTTAGACCATATTAAGGTCAGTATCTTAACTTCAGTATTAAACATTATTTTTAGAGAAATCCGTCTTCTTTCCAAACTTTTTGACCTTGATCGATTTTTTTTTCGTATGTGTGAGATATGATTGTTTTACTACAGAGGTGTATCTTATTTCCAGATTTCATTTTTTGATGATTTTGAAGACTAAACTATTTTGATACTAGTGCTAAGAATATTATTTTGATCTGAAATTTTGCACAGTATTTCTATACCTATTTAGAGATTACCCAGAATTTTGGTGGATTTTATTGATGAGTTTTATATATCGTTTCATGCTTATTTATAAAGACTATACTTGCTGAATTTCGCTCACTGTTCTGAAAAGATTTATATTTTTACCTTAATTCCTTTTAATGTTTGGAAAATCTTTATGAAATATGAAAGTTAGATTATTTTGTCTATTTTCATCTCCCTTTGGTGGATTTGGATTTCGTTACACGGTTTGCCAGATATTACAGTTTTCGTACAACAGTGTTGGGAATTCCAGATTTACCAAACTAACGTTTCTTGATGTTTTCTAATTTTTGTTGGCTAAACTAATCTTACTGAAAAATTATGAAACTTTATATTCTGATACTAGACATGTAGGGGAATACCCTAGATTTTTCCTGAATTTATTAGAGGTGCTTTGATGCTGTTTTTCTGACATTGAATTCGATTTACTGATTTCTGGCTGAACGTATTTTCTGGTTTCAAATCAGTTTTGAGTTATGTTTTTCTAAAACACTATATGACTTATATGTATCTGCTGGATTCGGTTGGAAGTCTATTTTTCAGATTCTCCGACGGATTCAGGTTTCGATATTTTTGAAAACGGAAATCGCTGTTTTAGTACTGTACTGTCGTGCTGTCCTGAATTAGGAAGTACTCTATTTTGTTCTGTTATGTGACTATCTTACCATATGTACATGCTTATCTGTTATTCTGAGCTTGTGGGTCATTATATCATGCTAGATTTACTCTATTTCATGCACATACACATCTGCCTGATAATAATTATAAAATGATCAAGCCGAAGTTTATGAGAAGATCTAGTAGTGGGAAAGCATAGAAATGTGTACTTAGAAGGGGGGCCGTGTTTTCCTATATGATTATCTGTTATCTGTTATTCTGTACCCTGTCTACATTACTTCCTATAGGAAGGTGTAGGAAAGAAGAGAACCACTAGGCTCTATCTGTCTTTCTGGATTTTGCATATGATATCTGTCTGTCTGAACCCTGAGTACATGGCCCTATATGATCCCCTACGAAATCTATAAACTTAACTGTTTTGAATGTAGCAACTATGTGATAAAAGGATGGCACATGAACTGCTACCTAGTTAGTAATTAATACAAGACTTATAAGAATCTGTATCTGACATCTGTATCTGAATCTGAATCTGTTATCTGTATCTGCTATCTGGCTATCTAGTTATCTGATTATCTGTTATCTGTCTGATACTATCACTTGACACCATTATTTGACACTATCTGTATATCTGTCTGCATGCTATTTGACTTTTAACACTCGACACATGTTAGTATACCATACTAGTTGATTCTGCTATACCATGCTATATATATTTCTGCTATTATTTAGATTTGTTAGTTTTCCATTTACTTGTATCCTGCATTACAAGCGGCCCATAACTTGTATTGATGGGTACTTATTTTCTTTTTCATTCTCCTGCAATTTATTGATTACAGATCAGGATGGTCGTTTGCCCGATGGCATTAGAGAAATGAAATATTAGTGCTAGGACTTCTTTTGCTATTATTATTATCTGTTGCTTTTGAACAATGTATTTGAGTATTTGGATTTTATTTGTATTTGGACGATGTGGCCCAGGATATTAACTTGTTCGGATCTGTTTATTTTAAACTATTATATTATTGGTTTTCAATTAATTTCTGTTGGCACTTTGTTTTGTTTTGAGATATATATGTCTATGTGAGGATGATTCTTTTGGTTTCCGACTCTGATTATTCTGAGATTTGTTGTAAGATTCTGAACAGCTTATGGATGATGCAAATCATTCGCTGGATTGAGTCGCATATCCATATTCCGTATTCTTTTTGGGAAGCGGGACGTGACAGAGCAAGAGGCCCCAGTCACTAGGGCTCAACTGGACAACTTCAAGCATGACATCCTCCGGTCCATCCGATGTACTCATGATCAAGGCCGACGCTAATGGAGCATCCACTCTACTCCTTCGTGAGAAGAAGAATGCAGCGACTCAACTAGATCAAAGGGGAAGGACGAACAAGTCCTTCGCCGCATCCGAGAAGTAGAGGACCGCCTGAAACAAATAAAGCATGAAGGGAACCGCTCTAGCAGGGCTTACTGCCCAGTCGACCTCCTTTTAGCAAATCCATCATTGAAGCACCCATTCCAAAGAACTTCAAAGAACTTCAGTTTGAATCTTAAGATGGTGAATCTGACCAGGTTGACCATATTATGAGTTTTAAAACTCTCTTGATGCTCTATAACGTCACCGATGCGCTCATTTACTGAACATTCTCTGCAATTTTCAAAGATCAGCAAGGGAATGGTACTCTCGTCTTACTCTAGAATTAATATTCTCCTTTGACCAGTACGAGGAGCTCTTCATAGCGCACTTCGTTACTAGCCGCAATGTTGAAAAAACAAGTACTTCCCTGTTGGAATTGAAGCAAACAGACGAAGAACAGATTAAAGACTTTGTCAAATGCTAACAGCCAAGACAAGTTCCATCTCTTCCTTGAACTCGTTGGTGGCGGCTTCCGCCTTCTGCCACAACGTCACTCACAAAGACCTGAAGGCCTTCCTCGCGAAGAAGCCTCCTAAAGATTTCACCGACCTTTAGAAAAGGAGTGACAAGTATATCAGAGCCAAAAAGCACTTCATCATCAAGGTTAGAAGGATTGACCTTCCAGGATAAAATGGAAGAATACAAGTGCGGAAGGACCTAGGAAGTTTCAGAGTAATGGCGCAAGCCAGCATCGTCCTCCTCCAACACCATGCTTCGACAAGTTCACTCCCTTTAATGCAAGTGTGTCTGCCATCCTCATGGCATTTTAAAATGACGGAATAGTCTGTCTTCCCCCCCCAAGATAATCATAGACAGCAAGAGAAGTGATAGAAACAAGTGGTGCGCGTTTCACACCGATCATGGACGCACCATCGACAACTGCAGAGCCCATAAAGAAGAACTTGTAGTTCTGATTCACCGTGGCTCTCTCTCTCAATTTGTCCAACAAAACAACAATGCTGAAACCCCTTCGACACAGCAAAAAAAATAAGAGTCAAGAGAAACCCAACAAATCCCAAGACTAAGAACACATGGGCATTCTCCACTCCATTCACGGAGGTCGATGGGAGGAGATTCCAACTCCTCCTACGAAACCTTCATTAGGAAATTCAACTCAGTACACAACATCCCGCCTGCCAAGAGCCTAGGTGTCCCAGTGTCATTTTTTAATAAAGATCTAGAGGGTGTCAAGACACCTTACTGGGACGCGTTGGTCATAAACTTGTGTGATATGGACAAAAAAAGAACCAAATCGAGACTGTTTAAATCAGGCACGAATCTCAAAGCTCTCATGGGTAAAATGATAATTTTCACTACAAACGGATCCGAAAATGGGAACTGGGTCTTTTCCAAGCCCAATAACTAAAAAACGGGTCTGCCTTACTGGGTTAGGGTGATAGCCCATTATAAATAAATCCAGGTCATTTAAATAAGGATTTGAATTCATGATTATCCTTAAGAGACGGTTTAAACCAAATATCTTATCATGAAGGAATTTAAACTCCATTTCTTATCCAAAAAACACCGGGAAGTAGAGATAAATGATTATCTCGAAACTGTTCCAAAAGGCGACTATAAATACCACCTACCCCCGTCAGAATTAGGTATTCAGTATTCCCACAAGAAAGCTCTTTCATATTCTTTCATATTACTCACTTGAGTGTCGGAGGGTTCGTCACCGGGATCAATCCCGGTATTTTGAACTTTTTTCAAGTCAGCAGCAGTGATGGGAACGGTCAACGTCGGCAAGTAATAAAAATATTAGCTTTTATTGGTTCCAAAAGAATTCACAAATCATCTGTTTGCCCACACACCAAAATTAGCAGCAATAAATTTATGCTGTTTGTGGGAATTAAAAAAGGCAATCCAACCATACTCATCGGTAAAAGCAGTTTTTAGCCATGCCTCCAAAGGAAAAAGGAAAGGTGGCGGCATCAAGCTGAAGAGCCATCCCTCTTCCTCCACCTCCTCCACTTGAGGATCTTCCCCCACAACAAGATCAAAAAGTTTAGCAACATCAACTTGAACAGCCGCCTCCCCATCAGGCTCGCCCTACGTCCAGAAAGGCTGAGCCGGGGGGCTCCTATCGAAGTCGTCAAGAACAACATCCTCTCCATGACCATGTCGTGGTCCACAATCCTTCCACCGACTTGATGGCCTCGCAAGGTCCTCAGGGGTCAAGTGACCTCCGTCAAATCATCATCAACCGCCAACAAGGGATTGACCTCCGAACCCGGTTGAATAAGAGATGAGCCCGTGATAAGGTCCCTCATCCAGAACACTAGAGAAGTCAGATGAGTCATTCTCCCCGAAGGTTGAGATTTAGAAGGCATGCCTCCCCAAGGAGGCAAAGAAGGTCTCCTCCCCGTCGACAGCAAAGAAGCCACACTGTGGCGAGCAGATCAGCCCCAAGGGTTCACCAGGATGGAGGGGCACCGGTCACCCAGGTAGAATTATGAAATTCCAAAGATGACATCCTACGAGCTCTTAACCTCGCTCCAAATCATGACCGACAAGCACATAGCCATCACCATGCCACCACTCATGAAGGGAGTCCTGAAGGTCGATTAGATCCGTCCATAGGGACGACTTGGTTCATCGCCGCCTTTGAGAGATGGAGAAGCACCTCAGCAAGATCAACCCCAAAGAATGTCAACAGACCAAGAACTTTTGCCCGAGAAGACCCCCCTTCTCTAGGACCATCATGGAAGCATGTTTCCTCGAAACCTTCAAGCCGCCTCATTTTGAATCCTACACCGGGGAGTGACTCAGCTGATCATATTGAGAGTTTAAAAACCTTCATGATGATCCTTCAAGCCTCTGACAGGCTCCTCTGCAAGGCCTTCCAAGCAACATTGAGGGGACCAACGAGAGAATGGTACTCTTGTTTATCCCCAGCCTCCATCTTCTCATTTGACCAGTTTGAGGAGCTCTTCCTCACCCACTTCGTTAACATCCACCGAGCCAAGAAAAAAAGTGCATCATTGCTAGCCCTCAGGCAAAGAAAATTTGAATTCCTAAGAGATTATGTTTAGCATTTTACCACCGAAGCTCGATCTATTGCCTCTCTCGACCAACCAGTGGCCTCTACAGCATTCAGACACAACATTAATAACATTGAACTCAAGGCATCCCTTGCCAAGAATCCTCATCAGGACTACTCGAAACTCCTACTTAGGGGTAAGAAGTATATCCGAGCTAAGGATGCTCTCAAACTCCCCCCTAGTCAAGAAGAGCTCTCTTTCGAGAACAAACGGAAGAATGCAAACGAAGAAGGATCCCAGAAATTCCAGAAATATGACAATGGTCAGTGCCGCCCTGCTCCTCATTTTGAGAAGTTCACCCCCCCCCTCAATGCTAGTATATCAGTAGTTCTTATGGAGGTGGACAAGGAAGGACTAATCCGTGCTCCCCCTAGAATGAATACCCAAGCGAAGAGGAGAAACAAAGACAAATGGTGCCGCTTCCACAGGGATCATGGTCACAACACGGATGACTGTCAGACTCTCCAGGAAGAATTCGAAGAGCTCATACAGCGGGGGCACTTAGCCAAGTTCATAAGAAAAGACAAAGTTGATCATCCTCCACCTCGAGGAGCTAACAAGAGGGCCAAGAAACCCTCTAAGTTCCAAGACCCAGAGCTTGGAGCAGTCCTCTCTATGGGGGGAGAATCAAACTCCTCCCAAAAGGCCTTCATCCGAAAAGTTAATTCAGTACAAAACTTCCCACCACCCAAAAGCCTTGAAATTTCAGTGAAGTTCTCAGATAGGGATTTAGAAGGCATCTGAACATCCCACTGTGATGCCCTCATCATCAGTATCAGTCTGGTCAACCCCGAAGTGCACAGGGTCCTGGTCAATAATGGCAGTTTCGTCAATATCCTATTTCTGGAAGCCTTCCAAGGCTTCGAGCTTTCTCGAGATTGTCTCAAGCCTACCGGATACACACTTCACGGGTTCTTTGTGGTTCCAGTATCAATTGAAGGAATATTCACTCTTGATGTGACCACAGGAAAACCCCCTACAACCCGCACAGAGACAATGGACTTCATGGCCGTCGATGTGAAGGCCGCTTACAATATCATTTTGGGTCGACCAAGCCCAATAGTATGCCATATCCGTAGCCTTTCACATGAAAATGAAGTTTCCAACCTCAGCAGGAGTAAGGGAAGTCAAAGGAAACCAAGAGACAGTGCAGAGGTGATACACAACTACAATGGGGGATTTGTTCCTCCCACTTGAAGCATTAGAGCTCCCACAAATAAACAGTCAAGTCTTTCCTAAACTAGTTGATGAACTCAAGGAGATCCCCCTCTTCTGGGAAGGCAGACTTGGAATAAAGAGCATCAAATGAAGTACCACAAGGTTGCCTAACACCCTCTCGTAGAAGTAAGTTTTTAATTTTCATTAAGGCTGCTGCTTGCGATACGGCCAAAGCATGTAATAATGGCTCGTCCCCTTCAAGGCAGCTACTTAGTTTATTTCAATAAAACTTAGCTTTTTCTTATAAAAATTATTGCACTGGCCTCATGTCATCTCCCTGAGTCACATCTACGACTCGTTAAACGATAAGTTCGGAGTCCAGCTTGTCCCCAGGGCTGCTCCCACGACTTGCTAGGCTCAAAAGACGAGTTTGGAATCCAACACTTGGTTAGACGCCGCTTTAGCCTCTTGCAAATAAGCAAGTGCGAAGCATCTCACCATTCGGAATTGCTCCTACAACTCATTGAAACTATCAAACAACAAGTTTGGAGTCCAAAACTTGGTTCGACGCCGCTTGCAAACAAGCAAGTACAGAGCAGCTCACTATTCGGAATTGCTCCTACAACTCGTTGAAACTCTCAAATAACAAGTTTAGGGTCCAACACTTGGTTTGACGCCGCTTTAGTCACTTGCAAACAAGCAAGTGCGGCATGACTCACCATTCGGAATTGCTCCTATAACACGTTGATAACTCCGAAACAACTGGTTTGAAGTTCATAATCATGATTTGAAATTGCCCTCACAGCTTGCAAGTATGCGATTTCGGGGCTCGAAACGGCCATTCAAACTATTCCCACCACTAGTTAAATTTTTCAACAAGCAAGTTCGAAGACTAGCTCTTTCTAAGGCTATATCCAAAATTTGACTCAAACATACTGAATCTAGGGCCTAGCTCACCTCTGGAGCTGCTCCCTTCGGCTCGAAAACCCTCATCAATGAGCTCCGTGCTCAGCTCCTCTTCCAAGCCACACTAGCATCTCCTTAACTCCATGCAATGGTGTTGGAGTCCAGCCCGTCCGAAGAGATTCTCCCGCAACCAGTTCACCTCCAAGCCTCGGATATGACATCCAACTCAATCCTCAATTTGCATCTACAAGCTTGCTGGGTTCAAAAAGGTATGTTTGGATACCAATTTTCACCTCAAGATTGACTTCCCAAGCTTGCAAGGTTCAAGCAGAAAGTTTGGAGTCTAACTCCCTTTTCGGGTCACCTCTACTAGCCTGTCGGGTCCAAACGGCAAGGTCAGCATCAACACCCTCCCCGGGTTACTCCTACCAGCTTGCAAGTCTGCCGGGTCCAAACGGTAAGGTCGGTGCCAACTCTCTCATGGAGTCGCCTCAACAAGCCTGTCGGGTCCAAACGGTAAGGTCGGTATCAACCCCCTCCTCGGGTTGCTTCTACAAAATTTTTAGGCTCAAAGGGCAAGTTCGACGTCCAACTCACCCATAGAGTTACTCCAAGAAATTGCATCCCGAGTGACCTTCTTCCACAACGAGTTCAGATCTCAACTCACCCTTAGAGTTGATCCTCAAACTCGCCTCCCGAACGGCTCTCTCATAGAGATCAGGGATGCTCTTCATCCCGCTTGCCTCCCGAGCGGTCTACTTCCAAACGAGTTCAGAGCTCAACTAACCCCTAAAGTTTCTTCTCAAACTCACCTCCCGAATGACTCTCTCTTAGAGCCTAGTTATGGTCTCCGTCCTGCTCGCCTTCCGAATGACTCTCTTCTAGAGCCTGGTGATGCTCTTCATCTCGCTCACCTCCCGATCGGACTTCTTCCAAACGAGTTTGGAGCTCAACTTACCCCTAGAGTTGCACCCCAAACTCGCCTCCCGAACGGATCTCTCTTAGTGCCTGGTGCTGTTCATCTCGCTCGCTTCCCGAGCAACATTCTTCCAAACGAGTTCGGAGCTCAACTTACCCCTAGAGTTGCTCCCCAAACTCGCCTCCCTGAACGGCTCTCTCCTAAAACCTAGTGATACTCTTCATTGCACTCGCTCCCCGAGTGACCCTCTTCTTCACCAACAGCAAGTTCGGAGCCTAACTCGTTTAGAGATGCTCCCAAACTCGCCTCCAAGAATGGATCTTCCTGAGAGTCATACAAAGCTATTCTCAACTTCATGGAGGCAAAGATATTGAGGGCCTGTTTTGACCATCAACAATGATAATTCTGCAACTGACTTCGGAAGAGAAATTGTAGATCTTCGAGTCAGCTTTGAAACGAGGGGTCACACGCTCTATCTAGATTTTTCCACATCATCAAGGTAATTTCTTTTTTACTTTCCTTGTTTAATTATTAAATTGAATATATTATTCAAAAATTCTGAAAAATTAGTTAAAATCGACAAAAATTAATTAAAAATTTCTTAAAATAATTATTATTTAGGAAAAATATTTTGTAATTCCGAAAATTAATTATAAAATTAGAATATTTAATTATAATTTTTGAAAATTAATTATTGAATTTTGGAAATTGAATAAAAAAATTCGAAAAATGATAAAAAAAATTGGAAAAAATATGCAAAAATCACAAAAAATACAGAAAATAATAAAAATAATTTTGAGTATTTTTCAAACTCAGAAATGCATAATTCAAGATTCAAAAGTCCCCGAAAACTCCGATAAACTCTTTAAACCATTAAAAACAGGTGAACTACTCCTCAATGGCTGTGAAACTCAGTTTTCGGGAGTGGGGGGACTTTTGATACGGACTAAAATAGAACCAAATTGAGACCTTTAAAATTGGGCACGAATCTCAAAGTCCTCAGGTGTAAAAAGGTAACTTTCACTACAAACGAGTCCGAAAATGGCAACTGGGTCTTTTCCAAGCCCAATAATCAAAAAATGGGTCTGCTTTACTGGGTTAGGGTGACAGACCATTATAAATAAATTTAGATCATTTAGAGAGTGATTTGAATTCATGATTATCCCAAAGAGATGGTTTAAATTAATTACCTTATCATGAAGGAATTTAAACTCTATTTCTTATCCAAAAATACCGGGAAGTAGAGATAAATGATTATCTCGAAACTGGTCCCAAAGGCGACTATAAATACCTTTACCCCTGTCAGAATCAGGTAACCAGTATTTTCCCACAAGAAAGCTCTTTGATAATCTTTCCGATTACTGACTTTAGTGTCGGAGGGTTCATCGTCGGGATCAATTCCGGTGTTTCGAACTTTTTGCAGGTCAGCAGCAGCGTTGGGAAATGTCAACGTCGGCAAGTAGTAAAAATGTTAGGTTTTATTGGTTCCAAAAAAATTCACAAATCATCTGTTTTCCCCCTCACCAAAATTACCAGCAACATTGTGCATGGAAAACCATGAGGTACGACGCATCCTTGTAGACAATGGCAACTCCATAAACATCATCTTCATGGACACATTCGATGCTTTCAAGCTCTCCCGGGACCGATTCAAGCTAGCCGACTATACACTCCATGGATTCTCAGGTGTCCCTGTTCAAGTCAAAGGAATCATCACACTCGATGTGACTCCAGGAAAAGCCACTGTAACTCGAGCAGAGGCACTAGACTTTATGGTAGTCAACATAAAAGCTGTGTACAACACTATTTTTGGCCGCTCGGGCCTAGTGACTTTCCATGCGCTTGCCTCCGCATTTCATGTGGAAATGAAGTTTCCCACAACAGCAGTCATAGGACAAGTTGCAGGAATTCAAGAGGCAGCACGAGCATGCTACACTGCCACAATAGGGGGCTCAGTTCTTCCACCCGATGCCATCAAACTACTGCCGAAAAGGAGTCAAATAAAATCCGAGCTCGTGGAAAAAATGGAAGATTTCCCTTTATTTCAAGGGGATCAGACCAAGTGTTTCCAAGTATGCAAGACCCCTTCATCTTCAACTCAAAGAGCGACTCATTGCTTGTATAAGAGGGAATCTCGACTTGTTCGCCTGAACCGCAGTCGACCTGCCAAGAATATCTGGAGATTTAATCATGCACCACCTTAGTGTGAGCCCGGATGCCAAGATCGTCCAACAAAGGCACCACAAGTTCACTCCCGAAAGACTGCAGGCAGTCAAAGAAGAAGTTAACAAATTCCTAGCCGCACGCTTCATCCAAGAAGTTCGCTACCGTGAGTGGATAGCAAATGTGCTGGTGGTTATGTAAGCTAACAATAAATGGAGAATGTGTATAAACTTTACTGATCTCAATAAGGCATGTCCAAAAATTCCCTCTCCCAAAGCATAGACGCACTGATCGACGCCATGTATGTGCATGAACTCCTAACTTTCATGGATTTCTTCTTTGGGTATAATCGATCTAAATGTTTCCACCTGACACACTGAAGACATCTTTCATAACAGATCATGGCCTCTATTGCTATCGAGTCATGCCTTTCGGCTTGAAAAATGTCAGTACCACCAATCAGCATTTGGTAAATAAAGTCTTTAAAAGTCAAATCGGCAAGAACATGGAGGTGTACGTAGACAACATGTTAGTCAAAAGTCTTTGGAAAGAAGATCCTGTAACCAATCTCCAAGAAGCGTTCGAAGAATTTTGCATGCATAACATGTGATTGAATCCTTCAAAGTGTGCCTTCGGGGTCTCCTCTGATAAGTTCTTGGGCTTCTTGGTTAGCCAGAGGGGAATAGAAGTCAATCCCAAAAAGGTCTAAGTTACTCGCAACATGTCTCCCTCAACTACTGTTAAGGAAGTGCAGAAGCTCACCGGGCACTTAGCCGCCATCGGTCGATTTCTTTCTAAGTCTAGGGAGAAATGCTTGCCATATTTTCATGTTCTACAGGGTGCAAAAGGTTTATAATGGGGATAAGAATATCAAACCTTCTTTGAAAAACTCAAAGAATACCTCGACAATCCCCCGCTCCTAAGCAAGCTCGAGCTAGGTGAAATCCTTTATCTTTACCTAGCCACCTCAAACCAAACTTTCAGCGTCATCTTGGTTAAAGAAGAAGACAGGGTTCAGAAGTCGATCTATTATGTGAGCAATGTACTCCATGATGCCGAACTCTGTTACGCTAAGATGGAAAAGATGGCATATGTATTCGTCACGGCTGCTCGCAAACTCTGCCCCTACTTCCAGGCGCATCTCTATGCATCCTTATTGACCAGCCGCTCAAGCAAGTGCTCCATAAACAAATGAAGTGGTCAATCGAACTAAGTCAACACGACATCAGCTACCGTCAAAGAACGACCATAACGGCCCAAGACTTAGCTGAATTCATCGTGGAAACCACTATTCCCAACTCTGCTGAGGTAGAAGAAAATCCCCCACTCTGGAAGGTATATGTGGATGGGTCCTTTTGCCTTGAAGGAAGCGGAGCCAAAATCATCTTGCTCAAACCTGATAAGTTCACACTCCAATACTCATTAAGCCTCAACTTTCCCGCCTCTAATAATGAAGCCGAATACGAAGCACTAATAGCCGTTCTATGGTTAGCACGTGAAGCAGGCACACGAAGGGTTGAGATGTTTAGTGACTCTCAGTTAGTCGTCAACTAGGTCCAAGGAGATTATAAAGCTAGAGATGGCCGTATGGCCAAGTACTTGCCACATGTGAAGAGACTCCTGTTGTGCAATCTAGATGATCTAAATAAATAGATAATCTGGACACAAATTAGAAACCTCGCAAGTGTACGAATCGTTTATAGAAGCGTAGTGACGAGCAAGGGTCGATCCCACAGAGATTGTAGAAATTAACTTACTAACCAATAAAAAAAATAAGAATCTTGAAGTGTTGTTCTAAAAGAAATGAAAAAATTAAAAACTAGATCAAGTAGTTCTGAATTACAAATGTCTATTAAGTAGTTGGGATTTGATTTCCACCTATAGTCAGTAATGCTAAGTCACCTTCTATCCTACTCTAATTACTCATATTTGTTCCTTTAAGGGCATGGTATCTACTCCTTAAAGTTATTGTTTCCCTAAGCCAAGAATTAGGCATGGTATCTACTCTAATTCGTTTCTTTCCTTAAGTATTTAGCATGGTATCTACTAAGTTGCACTTAAAGAAAACATAAGAACAATAGAAATGAACAAACACTCGAAGTTCTAGAAATTGGTATAAGATCTAGATCCTTCAAGTTGATTAAACCAAGAACCCCTAAAGATTCCTGTGTTACAAGTTATGAACACGAGATACGGGTCGTTTCTATGCTCATGTAACAGATTCAGATTTATAATACGCATCTTGATAAACTCAGGTTCTGTATGGCAGTCGACTTGCTGTCACTCTCAGTCGACTGCACTTAGAACTTCTGAACAAGTTTGATTACTATAAATCTATACCAATTCAATCAGGTTTAATCAATAAGTAAAAGAGAAGCATTCAGAAGAATATAGCATTACATAACTGCGGTTTCCATCTACCCAACTATGAAATTAGTTCCACATAATAAGACTTTTATTGACTAAAAGGTTCGAATACATGATTAACATAAAACGAGAAAAGAGAAGAAATAAACTGATGATGTCCGACCAAATAAGTCGACTGGCTGTCACTCAGTCGACCGGCTCGTTCCCCTCTTGAGTACTTGATCTCCTCTTACTTTTATGATGCTCGAATACTGCCTCTTGGTTGATATTTATAGAACGCGGAAAGAAAATTAGGGTTTGCACTTTTTGCGGAAAAATCCTCTTTTTCATTTATTTCTTTCCTTATTTGATCTGCGTTTTATTTCTTTCTATTTTCTTCTTTTCTTCCTTTTCTGCTTTGATTTGGATTTAGATGAGGATGGATCTTTAATTATCGTATCTTTTCACTCCGCTGGATGCAGTCGACTGGTGTTGGATGTAAGTCGACTGATGTTGGAGAAGTCGACTGTGCCGAGCCCCATCAATCTCTCTGTCCAGTCGCCTGTTGGTGGAATCAGTCGACCTATGCTTTGCAGTTTCTGTGTATCCTCCTCAAAATCCTGAATCTGGTTCGTTTTACTGTTTTAGGCTGTTTCCTGTGGAAAAGAGAAAATAAGAGTAAAATACCACATATAAAGCATTTAAATGTCCAATTGCATTAAGATTATTGCTCCTAAATGTGAATATTATTGAGTTCAACAAATACCCCCAAACTTAGCCTTTGCTTGTCCTCAAGCAAAAAGTAAAATTATGAACAAGGGAAAAATACTAGTTTCAACCCATCACACCAAGAATTCTTATTATGCAAGCATCAAAAGTGCAATTAAAAATATAAACAATTGCAAATAAAGTAAAAAACAAGCACACCCACTTTCTCCAGTGCAATTGTCTATTCATAGCTCCAAACCCAATCATATTTGTCATGCAATTAATTATAGTTATAGTATGTAACTACCCAATCTGTGATTATCCCTTTTCTCTACTACAAACCGAGTAGCAAACTAGAGTTTTAGTTTTTTTTTTTTTTTTTTTTTTTTGTTTTTTTTTAAGTCTCTTCTTTAAGTTGTCACTTGCCTTTTGACGCGAATACAAAACATTTGTGATGAATTCACCCGGTTACTCAACAAGTCACAAACTTTAAGTGCTTTGCATACTCATATTTCAAGTTGCCGTTTGACGTAAAAGTAAACATTGGTGATGAATACCCCTAGTTACTAAGCAACTCGAAACATTGGAGTAGATTGAATTTATTTACTAGATTTGTTATTACTCTTTTTACTTAAACTCAGTTTAGGACTAGATCAAAGGGAATAATCACCAGAAAAAGCATCACATTTATTTTTATGTATAATCGCATGACCCATACAATTTTGTAAGGAATTATGAACTCAACAATCCTAAAGTAAATAAGTATACTTACTCCTACTTTATAAGAAATTGTTTATCCCAAAAAATCAAAAGACTCCAAATGTAAATAACTACCCCCAAACTTAGATGGAATATTGTCCTCAATGTTTGCACAAAAACTTAAAATAGGCATGTGTTACCACCAAGTTTGAAGGAAAGAAAATAAAGTAAAGAAATAAAGAAATGATTAAAGAAATGAATAAAGGAAGAGAGTGTAAGTACTCCCCTGAAAAATTGGGTTGCCTCCCAATAAGCGCTGTGTTTTCTGTCTTCAGCTAGACTTGATGAGTTCATGCAATGTATTGAATGGTTTGAAGATTCACATCTTCCTCATGCGGCTCTAGACTCATCTCAGTGTACGGCTTTGCCCTATGCCCGTTCACCTTGAATGTTTGATTTTTCTCTTTGCTATGAACCTCCAACGCTCCATGTGGAAAGACTTTTGTAACAATGTATGGGCCATACCATCGTGACATAAGCTTGCCTGGAAAGTGTCTTAATCTCGAGTTGTATATTAATACCTTCTGTCCTTCATAAAACTCCTTCCTTGCTAGCTGTTTATCATGGTATATCTTGGTCCTTTCTTTGTACAACTTTACATTTTCATATGCGTCATGCCTCAATTCTTCAAGCTCATTCAGTTGCAATCTTCTTTTGTCGCCTGCTTGTTTCATATCAAAATTGAACCTTTTAATGGCTCAATAGGCTTTGTGTTCCAATTCCACTGGCAGATGACAGGCTTTTCCAAAAACTAGACGGTATGGTGACATGCCGATGGGTGTCTTGTATGCTGTCCGGTAGGCCCATAATGCATCATTCAAGCGTAGCGACCAATCCTGTCTCCTTGTATTTACTGTCTTTTTCAAAATGCTCTTGATCTCTCTGTTGCTAATCTCCACCTGCCCACTGGTTTGAGGATGATATGGAGTACCCACTCTATGTGTAATCCCATATTTCTCCATCAAAGAAGCAAATGGAAAATTATTGAAGTGACTCCCTCCATCACTAATTATTGCTCGTGGTGTACCAAACCTAGTGAAGATGTTCTCCTGCAAAAACTTGACAACAACTTTGTAATCATTAGTTTTTGAGGGGACAGCCTCAACCCATTTAGACACATAATCCACACCCACAAGAATATATAAAAAACCAAATGAGTTAGGAAAGGGACCCATGAAGTCGATTCCCCAAACATCAAAAAGCTCGATTACTTGGATGTTTTGCAGTGGCATTTGATTTCTAGAAGAGATGCTGTCTGTCCTTTGGCATTTGTCACAAGTCCTGCAAAAAGAAAAAGCATCTTTGAATACATTAGTGATGAACCAAATATTATTCACTTTTAGGAGCAATAATCTTAAGGCAATTAGACATTTAAAAGCTCTATATGTGGTACTTAACTCTAATTTTCTCTTTTCCATAGGAAACAGCCTAAAACAGCAAAACGAAGCAGATTCAGGATTTTAAGGATGATACTCAGAATATTGCAGATCATCAGTCGACTAATTCTCCCACACAGGCGACTGAACAGAGAAATCAAGTTTACGCAGAAGTCTCGACCCAGTCGACTTACATCCAACACCAGTCGACTGGTATGCGGCGAGTCAGAAGATAAGAACAGATGCATCCTCATCCAAATCCGAATCAGAAATTAAGTTATCCAAACCCATGTGTTTTCTGCGAATAACAACTTCTCCAACAATCAAAGCAAGAGCACGTGGTGAGCAGATAAGGAAGAAAAGAAGAAAAGAGAAAGATATAAAAATGCAGATGAAAATAAGGAAAGAAATAATCAAAAGAAAAGGACTTCTCTGCAAAAAGTACAAACCCTAATTCTCTTCCCTTGTTCTATAAATACCAATCAAGAAAGAAGCGGCTGATTATTATCTATCTCTTGGACTATCTCTGATCGGTCAGGAAGGCCATCGACATCAGCATCAAAGAAGGAGAACAAGTCGACTGCTGATTAGGCTGAAGTGCACATCATACAAATCAGCGTTCTTCTGTTCTTTCTCTTTAGTTTTTATTTCTATTGTAGTCATGAACTCTATTTTTGTCAATCAATAAAAGTTTTATTATGTGGAACTAACTTTCATAGTTGGGTAGATTGAAACCGTAGTTATGTAATGCTTATATTGTTCTGAATACCACTCTATTACTTATTGATTAAACCTGAGTGAATTGGTATAGATTTATAATAATCAAACTTGATCAGAGCCCTAAGGGCAGTCGACTGAGGTGACAGCAAGTCGACTGGTCCGAATCTGAGATTATAAGTTTGTGTAGTATAGATCTGAATATGTTATCTGAGCATATTGAGACGACCCGTATCTCGTGTTCATATCTTGTAACAAGGGAATCTTTAGGGGTTCTTGGTTTAATCAACTTGAGGGATCTAGATCTGATACCAATTTCTAGAACTTCAAGTGTTTGTTCGTTTCCATTGTTCCTATGTTTTCTTTAAGTGCAACTTAGTAGATACCATGCTAAATACTTAATGAAAGAAACGAATTAGAGTAGATACCATGCCTAATTCTTGGCCTAGGGAAACATTAACTTTAAGGAGTAGATACCATGCCCTTATAGGAACAAACATGAGTAATAGGAGAAGTATACAACTTAGCATTACTGACTATAGGTGGAAATCAATGCCCAACTACTTTAATAGATATTCGTGACTCAATTTGTGATGCTATTTAATTTAGATTTTTATCCTTTCATTTCCTTAGACTTTTAGATCAACACTTTCAGATTCTATTTTCTATTTTATTGATTAGTAAGTTAATTTCTACAATCTCTGTGGGATCGACCCTTGCTATTACTACGTTTCTATAAACGATTCGTACACTTGCGAGGTTTTTAATTTGTATCTAGTTTAGATCATCTAGATAGCACAACAAGTTTTTGGCGCCGTTGCCGGGGATTGTTAGTATTTTAACTTACAAGTCATTAAAATTCCTTTTCCTTTTTTTTTTATTATTTCTTCTTTTTCTTTTATAACATTTTCTTTCAGGATACACTCTGCACAGATTCAGATCAGTCGACTGTATCCACGGACCAGTCGAATGTACAGCGAAGATTTCAAAAAAAAAAAAGCAATAATGGGTGAGAAATTATCAAATCGATTACCAATGCAAGACAAATTCATTCCAAAGAATATTGAACAACCATCTTGCATAGCTTTTCAACCTAAAGTCACAGGGAATATGCACCTATCACCTCAATTACTCAGCATGGTTCCCCACTTCAATGGTAGACTAGATGAAGATCCGCACCTACATCTGCCAGACTTCTTTGATCTTTACAGGACACAAAGCGTCCAAGGGCTTACCCCTGAACAAATCAGGTTAATCTTGTTTCCTTTTTCTTTAAAACTTAATGCTAAGTTGTGGTATAATTCTTTGGAACCAGGATCAATTCAGTCATGGGAGCAATTAGCAACAAAATTCTTGAAGGAGTTCTTTCCAGCTCAGAAGACCAGACAACTAAAAAGGGAAATTCTACTTTTCCAACAAAAAGAAGGTGATTTATTCTTCGAGGCATGGGAGGACTTCAAAAACAAGCTTCTCAAGTGTCCTACGCACAACATACCTAAGGATGATCAGGTACAATCATTTTTTGAGGGTTTAATTGACGCTAACAAAGCAATTGTAGATGCAGGATGCAATGGAATGTTGATGAGGAAGAGTGCTGAGGAGGCCATAGAGCTATTTGAAGAACTCAGCGAGAACTCACAACAATTCTCCACAAGGAGGGGTCTTTCGAAAAAACAGGGAGTATACGAAATTTCTCATAATAATAACATGCAATTAGAAATGGAAACCATGAACAAAAAGATTGATATGCTTGTGAATTCAACGTTAGGTGGCATAAAAAGCCAACCAAAAGAAATTTGTGCAAATTTTTTTCATTCTAATCATACAACTAATTCATGTCCCATGTTTTCTTTCGCAGATCAGGAGCACACAAACTACGCAGAACAGGAAATGTACCCGCCCCAGAACAATTTTTTTTCAAACACATATAACCCAGGGTGGCAAAACCATCAAGGCAATCAATTCGCACCAGGGCATACGCAGCAATTCCAGGGTGGGAATGGGTATGATAGGCCAGCACAAGAACAGGAGAAGTTGGATTTCGAATCAACCATTCTTCAATTACTCCAACAGCAACAGCAAACAAGCAATCAACAAGGACAGGCCATTCAAAAATTGGAATTTCAAATTGGTCAAATTGCTGCGGAGTTAAGTGAAAGAAAGACAGGAGAATTCCCATCACAAACCATACCTAACCCTAGAGGACACGAACAGCTCCAATCAAGGACAACACTAGAGGAAGATATTGAGTGTAAAATGTTTGCTGCACCACAATTTCCATACGATGATCATGAATGTTATAATGTTGATGTGGTTCAGGAAAGTTGTGACCAAACATTGCAGGAACATAGTGTTGATCCATTACAAGAAACAATTACCCATCCTCCACTACTATCTCAGGTTGAAATGGAATACGATGACTGGAGGATTGCAAAAATAGACAAGTCGACTGGTGAACAGGACAAGTCGACTTATGAACAGAACAAGTCGACTTATGAACAGGACAAGTCGACTGCTACCAGGACCCCAGACATGGAGCTGAAGCCACTACATGACCATTTGAAGTCTGAATATGTGGGAGAGAACCAGACATTACCTGTGACGGTTGCTGCAACTTTCAGGATGCATGAAGAAGCAAGGCTGCAGGGAGTCTTGCAAAATCACAAAGGTACACTAAGATGGACCCTTGCAGACAGGCTTATGTCAAGATGGTACGGTCCAGAAATTGTTGCAAAGGTTTCCCCACATGGAGCGTTGGAGAAAAGTCAAACGTTCAAGGTGAATGGGCAGAGGGGGGAAACCTTATAATAAGATGAGTCGTGAGCCGAGAGCCATTCAATACATTGCACAACTCATCAAGTCTAGCTGAAGACAGGAAACACAGCGCTTATTGGGAGGCAACCCAATTTTTTAGGGGAGTACTTACACTCTCTATTTATTTATTTATTTTATTTATTTACTTTTATTTTCTTTCCTTCAAACTAGGTGGTAACACATGCCTATTTATCTTAAGTTTTATGCGAACATTGAGGACAATGTTCCATCTAAGTTTGGGGGTATTAGTTAGTTATATTTGAAGTCTTTTGAATTTTTTTTAGGATAAACAATTTCTTATAAAGTAAGAGGAAGGACACTTATTTACTTTAGGATTGTTGAGTTTCATAATGCCTTACAAAATTATATGAGTCATGCGATTATACATAAAAAAAAAAAACAATTGTGATGCTTTTTCTAGTGATTATTCCCTTGGATCTAGTCCTAAACAGAGTTTAAGTAAATAGAGTGATAAAAGATATATATATATATATATATATATATATTTGAATAAAGTCAATCTACTCCAATGTTTTGAGTTGCTTAGTAACTAGGGGTATTCATCAACAATGTTTACCTTTACGTCAAATGACAACTTGAAATATGAGTATGCAAAGCACTGTAAAGTTTGTGACTTGTTGAGTAACCGGGTGGATTCATCACAAATGTTTTGCATTCGCGTAAAAAGGCAAGTGACAACTTTAGAGGAAAAAAAAAAAAAAAAAACAAACTAAACTCTAGTTTGCTACTCGGTTTGTAGTAGAGAAAGGGATAATCACAGATGAAGTGTTACATACTATAACTATAATTAATTGCATGACAAGTGTGGTTGGGTTTGGAGTTATGAATAGACAATTGCACCAGAGAAAGTGGGTATGCTTGTTTTTACTTTATTTGCAAATTGTTTGTAACTTTGATTGCAAAAATTTTGATGCCTGCACAAAGAGACATTTTCTTGGAGTAATGGGTTGAGACTATTATTTTTCCCTTGTTCATAAATTCACTTTTTGCTTGAGGACAAGCAAAAGCTAAGTTTGGGGGTATTTGATGAACCAAATATTATTCACTTTTAGGAGCAATAATCTTAAGGCAATTAGACATTTAAAAGCTCTATATGTGGTACTTAACTCTAATTTTCTCTTTTCCATAGGAAACAGCCTAAAACAGCAAAACGAAGCAGATTTAGGATTTTAAGGATGATACTCAGAATATTGCAGATCATCAGTCGACTGATTCTCCCACACAGGCGACTGAACAGAGAAATCAAGTTTACGCAGAAGTCTCGACACAGTCGACTTACATCCAACACCAGTCGACTGGTATGCGGCGAGTCAGAAGATAAGAACAGATGCATCCTCATCCAAATCCGAATCAGAAATTAAGTTATCCAAACCCAGGTGTTTTCTGCGAATAACAACTTCTCCAACAATCAAAGCAAGAGCACGTGGTGAGCAGAAAAGAAGAAAAGAGAAAGATATAAAAACGCAGATGAAAATAAGGAAAGAAATAATCAAAAGAAGAGGACTTCTCTGCAAAAAGTACAAAACCTAATTCTCTTCCCTTGTTCTATAAATACCAATCAAGAAAGAAGCGGCTGATTATTATCTATCTCTTGGACTATCTCTGATCGGTCAGGAAGGCCATCGACATCAGCATCAAAGGAGGAGAACAAGTCGACTGCTGATTGGGCTGAAGTGCAAATCATACAAATCAGCGTTCTTCTGTTCTTTCTCTTTAGTTTTTATTTCTATTGTAGTCATGAACTCTATTTTTGTCAATCAATAAAAGTTTTATTATGTGGAACTAACTTTCATAGTTGGGTAGATTGAAACCGTAGTTATGTAATGCTTATATTCTTCTGAATACCACTCTATTACTTATTGATTAAACCTGAGTGAATTGGTATAGATTTATAATAATCAAACTTGATCAGAGCCCTAAGGGCAGTCGACTGAGGTGACAGCAAGTCGACTGGTCCGAATCTGAGATTATAAGTTTGTGTAGTATAGATCTGAATCTGTTATCTGAGCATATTGAGATGACCCGTATCTCGTGTTCATATCTTGTAACAAGGGAATCTTTAGGGGTTCTTGGTTTAATCAACTTGAGGGATCTAGATCTGATACCAATTTCTAGAACTTCAAGTGTTTGTTCATTTCCATTGTTCCTATATTTTCTTTAAGTGCAACTTAGTAGATACCATGCTAAATACTTAATGAAAGAAATGAATTAGAGTAGATACCATGCCTAATTCTTGGCCTAGGGAAACATTAACTTTAAGGAGTAGATACCATGCCCTTAGAGGAACAAACATGAGTAATAGGAGAAGTATACAACTTAGCATTACTGACTATAGGTGGAAATCAATGCCCAACTACTTTAATAGATATTCGTGACTCAATTTGTGATGCTATTTAATTTAGATTTTTATCCTTTCATTTCCTTAGACTTTTATATCAACACTTTCAGATTCTATTTTCTATTTTATTGATTAGTAAGTTAATTTCTACAATCTCTGTGGGATCGACCCTTGCTATTACTACGTTTCTATAAACGATTCGTACACTTGCGAGGTTTTTAATTTGTATCTAGTTTAGATCATCTAGATAGCACAACAATTAGGCCAATAAAAACCAGATTGTAATACCTTAAGTGCTGTTCTTTTTGGTCCAAAGTGTCCTCCACATGCATATTGGTGGCAATGTTGTAGAATACTCATTTGCTCTTCTTCTGCCACACATCTTCTTATAATTTGATTAGGGCAGAATTTGAAAAAATAAGGATCATCACAATAATAGTGCTTGCACATGGCCACCAGTCTCTTTCTTTCCTGAATTGTCATACCTGGAGGGAAAACATGAGCAGTGGGATAATTTACAATATCTGCAAACCATGGAAGTTGTATATTTATTTCAAACAAATTTTCATCTGGAAAATTTTCATTAAGTGGGGGCACAATTCTTTCTTCCTCATGCAGTAATCTGGACACGTGATCTGCCACAACATTGTCACTTCCTTTCTTGTCTCTAATCTCAAGGTAGAATTCTTGAAGCAACAACACCCATCTGATCAACCTAGGCTTAGCATCCTTTTTAGCAAACAAATATCTCAAAGCAGCATGGTCAGTGAAAACAATGACTTTAGAACCAATCAAATATGATCTAAACTTCTCTACAGCAAAAATGACAGCTAACATTTCTTTTTTAGTAGTGGAATAATTAAGCTATGCATCATTTAAAGTTCGAGAAGTATAGTAAATAACATGGGGTACCTTATTGATTCTCTGACCTAAAACAGCTCCCAAAGCATAATCACTTACATCACACATAAGCTCGAAAGGATGGTTCCAATCTGGTGCCATGATAACAGGTACAGAAATGAGAAGGTTTTTCAATGTAATGAAAGCATTTGTGCACTCTTCTGTCCATGCAAACTCAACATCCTTAGCCAACAATTCACAAAGGGGTCTGAAGATTTTTGAGAAATTTTTTATAAATCTTCTATAGAACCCTGCATGTCCAAGAAAACTCCTAACACCTTTGACTGTAGTAGGAGGGGATAGCTTTGATATGATGTTTGTTTTTGCCTTGTCCACCTCTATGCCTCTTTTTGACACCACATGTCCCAAGACAATACCTTGTTGTACCATAAAATGGCACTTTTTCCAATTCAGCACTAAATTGCATTCTTCACATCTCTTAAGTACAAGCTGCAAATGGTTAAGGCATTCATCAAAACAAGATCCAAAAATACTAAAATCATCCATAAATACCTCGATGAACCTTTCCACCATGTCTGAAAATATACTCATCATGCATCTCTGAAATGTAGCTGGTGCATTGCACAATCCAAAGGGCATCCTCCTATATGCAAAAGTACCAAAAGGACATGTAAAAGTGGTTTTTTCTTGATCTTCTGGAGCAATAGCAATTTGATTATAGCCACTATAACCATCTAAAAAACAATAATGACTATATCCTACTAATCTTTCTAACATTTGATCAATAAAAGGAAGAGGGAAGTGATCTTTCCTGGTTTCGTTATTCAGCTTCCTGTAGTCAATGCATATCCTCCATCCTGTGGTCACTCTTGTAGGGATAAGCTCATTTTCTTCATTCTTCACCACTGTGACCCCACTTTTCTTAGGCACCACATGTATAGGACTCACCCATTTGTTATCTGAGATAGGGTAGATGATGCCAACATCTAATAGCTTCAAGACCTCTGTTCTTACCACTTTCTTCATGTGTGGATTAAGCCTTCTCTGTGCTTCCCTGCTAGGTTTTGCATTGTCTTCAAGAAGTATTTATGCATGCATTTGGATGGACTTATTCCCTTGATGTCTGTAATGGTCCATCCTATTGCACCTTTGTGTTCTCGCAGTACCCTCAGCAGCTTATCTTCTTCTTGTGCACTCAAATTTGCCGCAACTATCACTGGTAGCATCTGGTTCTCACCCAAATATGCGTGCTTCAGATGTTCAGGCAGTGGCTTAAGCTCCACGTCTGGCGTCCTGGTAGCAGTCAACTTGTTCCGTTCACCAGTCGACTGGTCTGAGGAAACACAAGTGTTATCAGACACAAAATTTTCAACTGCAGGTGCAAGCGTACCTGAATATGACTTTGGAGTTTCAAGGTGATGTACTGTCTCTGCAATCCTCCAGTCATCGTATTCCTGAAATGTTTGATCAATAATCTCCTGTACCACATCAACATTATAGCATTCATAGTCATCATGTGGTAATTTTAGTGTATCAAACATTTTAAATTCAACCTTTTCTCCATTTATTTTCATACTTATAGTACCCTTTTTAACACAAATTTTTATATCAGCCGTACTCATAAATGGCCTACCCAAAATGATCGGTAAAGAAGATGGCATTGAAGAGTCCTCCATATCCAGCACAATAAAATCTGCAGGCAAAATGAAATCATTTACCTGAACTAGGACATCTTCCAAAATACCTCTAGGTCGTTTGATGCTGCGATCAGCCAGCTGCAAAGTGATGGATGTTGGTTTGAGTTCTCCCAATCCTAGCTTTTCGTAAACAGAGTATGGAAGAAGATTGATGCTTGCCCCCAAGTCTAGCAGTGCCTTTTCAAAGAAGTGCTCACCAACCCTGCAAGGAATGGTAAAACTACCTGGGTCCTTCAATTTAGGAGGTAATTTCCTTAACAAAACAGCGCTCACTTCCTCTGTCAAAGCCACATCCTCCCTAACCTGAAATGTTCTTTTGTGAGTACAACATTCTTTCAAGAATTTGGCATAAGAAGGAATTTGTTTTATAGCATCAAGTAGGGGGATATTAATTTCTACCTTTCTGAGAGTTTCAAAGATATCAAATAAATGTTGTTCTTTCTTTTGCTTGACTAATCTTTGAGGGAATGGTGGAAAAACTGTCCTTTCTTTTTCACTTACCTTGTTGGAACCCAAAACTTTTGATGGTTGTGTATCTGCTTCGTCTGCGTGTGTTCCAACCTTATTGTCAATTGTCTTACCACTTCTCAGAGTTGTTACTGATTTGAGCTGTTCTTGGCCTCTAGAGTTTGGTATGGTTTGTGAAGGGAGTTCTCTTGCCTTTCTTTCACTCAACTCCTTCGCGATTTGCCCGATTTGAGTTTCCAATTTCTGAATTGCCTGCCCTTATTGGTTGCTTGTTTGATGTTGTTGTTGGAGCAATTGAAGAACGGTGGATTCAAAATCCAACTTCTTCTGTTCTTGAACTAATCGATCAAACCCACTTCCCATCTGGAAGTTCCGTGCATGTCCTTGTGAAGTTTGAGTGCCTTGATTGTTGCTCCATGAGAAATTTGGATGGTTCCTCCACCCTGGGTTGTATGTGTTCGAGAATGGGTTGTTCTTTGGTGGAAACACTCCTTGTCCCACATAGTTTGCATGCTCCTGATCTGTGAAAGAAGACATGAGACATGTGTCAGTTGTATGATCAAAATGAGAACAAATTACACAAATTTCTTTTGTTTGATTTTTTACATTGCCCATTGTTGTCATTGCATTAACAAGCATATCAATTTTTTTGTTCATGTTTACCATTTCTAATTGTATGTTATTACTGCCAGAAATTTCGTAAACTCCCTATTTTTTAGAAATGCCTCTTCCCCTTATTGAGAATTGATGTGAGTTCTCGCTGAGTTCTTCAAATAATTCGATGGCCTCCTCACCACTTTTCCTCATCAAGATCCCGTTGCAAGCTGAATCCACAATTGCCTTGTTAGTATCATTTAAACCTTCATAAAATGCTTGTACCTGATCATCTTTAGGCATGTTGTGCGTAGGACACTTGAGAAGCTTGTTCTTGAAGTCCTTCCATGCTTCGAAGAATAAATCTCCATCTTTTTGTTGGAAGAGTTGAATCTCCCTTTTCAGTTGTTTGGTCTTCTGGGCTGGAAAGAATTCTTTCAAGAATTTTGTTGCTAATTGCTCCCATGAATTAATTGATCCTGGTTCCAAAGAATTATACCATAATTTAGCATTAAGTTTTAAGGAGAATGGAAACAAGATTAACCTGATTTGTTCAGGGGTAAGCCTTTGGACGCTTTGTGTTCTGCAAAGATCAAAGAAGTCTTGCAGATGGAGGTGAGGCTCCTCGTCTGGTTTTCCACTAAAGTGGGGAACCATGCTAAGTAGTTGGGGAGATAGATGCATATTCCCTGTGACATTAGGTTGATAAGCAATGCAGGAAGGTTGCTCAATATTCTTAGGCGTGAATTTGTCCTGCATTGGTACTCGATTTGTTACTTCCTCAGCCATTGTTGCTCGTGAATTGGGTCTCTGTGCAGTCGCCTGGTTCCTTGTAGCAGTCGACTGGTTGGTTTCAGACAGCCGACCTAGTCTGTGCAGAGTGCATTCTGTTTCCGCGTCAATAGGTAGTAGCTTTGGACGAAGTGATCGCCTTCCGTGCATTCACCAAAATCCTGTAACCTAGAAGAAAAATATTTATTAATAAAAAAAAATAAAATAAAAGAAAAGATTTACTGATTTGTAAGTTAAAATACTAACAATCACCGGCAGCGGCGCCAAAAACTTGTTGTGCAATCTAGATGATCTAAATAAATAGATAATCTGGACACAAATTAAAAACCTCGCAAGTGTACGAATCGTTTATAGAAGCGTAGCGACGAGCAAGGGTCGATCCCACAGAGATTGTAGAAATTAACTTACTAACCAATAAAAAGAAATAAGAATCTTGAAGTGTTGTTCTAAAAGAAATGAAAAGATTAAAAACTAGATCAAGTAGTTCTGAATCACAAATGTCTATTAAGTAGTTGGGATTTGATTTCCACCTATAGTCAGTAATGCTAAGTCACCTTCTGTCCTACTCTAATTACTCATGTTTGTTCCTTTAAGGGCATGGTATCTACTCCTTAAAGTTATTGTTTCCCTAAGCCAAGAATTAGGCATGGTATCTACTCTAATTCGTTTCTTTCCTTAAGTATTTAGCATGGTATCTACTAAGTTGCACTTAAAGAAAACATAAGAATAATGGAAATGAACAAACACTCGAAGTTCTAGAAATTGGTATCAGATTAGATCCTTCAAGTTGATTAAACCAAGAACCCCTAAAGATTCCTGTGTTACAAGTTATGAACACGAGATACGGGTCGTCTCTATGCTCATATAACAGATTCAGATTTATAATACGCATCTTGATAAACTCAGGTTCTATATGGCAGTCGACTTGCTGTCACTCTCAGTCGACTGCACTTAGAACTTCTGAATAAGTTTGATTACTATAAATCTATACCAATTCAATCAGGTTTAATCAATAAGTAAAAGAGAAGCATTCAGAAGAATATAGCATTACATAACTATGGTTTCCATTTACCCAACTATGAAATTAGTTCCACATAATAAGACTTTTATTGACTAAAAGGTTCGAATACATGATTAACATAAAACGAGAAAAGAGAAGAAATAAACTGATGATGCCCGGTCAGATAAGTAGACTGGCTGTCACTCAGTCGACCGGATCGTTCCCCTCATGAGTACTTGATCTCCTCTTACTTTTATGATGCTCGAATACTGCCTCTTTTGATATTTATAGAACGCGGAAAGAAAATTAGGGTTTGCACTTTTTGCGGAAAAATCCTCTTCTTTCATTTATTTCTTTCCTTATTTGATCTGCATTTTATTTCTTTCTCTTTTCTTCTTTTCTTCCTTTTTTGCTTTGATTTGGATTTAGATGAGGATGGATCTTTAATTACCTTATCTTTTCACTCCGCTGGATGCAGTCGACTGGTGTTGGATGTAAGTCGACTGCACAGCGACATCTGTGGCTTCATGATTCATCAGTCAAGTCGATTAATGTTGGAGAAGTCGACTGTGCCAAGCCCCATCAATCTCTCTGTCCAGTCGCCTGTTGGTGGAATCAGTCGACCTATGCTTTGCAGTTTCTGTGTATCCTCCTCAAAATCTTGAATCTGCTTCGTTTTGCTGTTTTAGGCTGTTTCCTATGGAAAAGAGAAAATAAGAGTAAAATACCACATATAAAGCATTTAAATGTCCAATAGCATTAAGATTATTGCTCCTAAATGTGAATATTATTGAGTTCATCAACTCCTAATGATGTTCAAAGAAACCAATGTCACTTGCATTCCCCGGGAGAAAAATAGGCAAGCAGATTCCCTCTCCAAGCTGGATTCCTCATCTCTCGATGGGCATGACTGCACGGTCCTTATTGAGGTCCTTCTCAAGCAGAGCATCGATGAGGAAGAGTTAGAGCTCATGACCGTTACCCCCAAATGTCCGAAGAATTTTGGATGAAACCCTTGAATGATTTCCTCGACAAGGGAATCCTCCCTCAAGATCGCCAAGAAGCAAGGAAGATTCGGATAAAGGATGAAAGATACACTATCATGGAGGGACTCCTATAAAAACGATCCTATACTCTAGTTGACGGTAGACCCTACTTGAGATGTCTCTCTCCTGAAGAGGAATTGTATGCCTTCAAAGAACAACACGAAGGAATCGGCAGTTGCTGCCAAGCACGCAAGATACTCAATCACGGGTATTATTGGCCCACACTACTAAGTGATGCGCAAGAATATGTTCGCCAGTGTGGCCCTTGTCAAAAGCACTCAGCCATTAAGCGAGCGACCCAAGCAACCCTCGATTTCATGTCAAGTCCTATCCCAGTCGCCATATGGGAAATAGACTTGCTTGGACCATTTCCACAAGCAGCCGACGGAGAACTTTCCTAGTGGTAGCCATCGACTACTGCACAAAGTGGGTCGAGGTGGAGCCGCTAGCAACTATCACAAAGCAGAAAATTCAGTAGTTCTTTTGGAAGAGTATTGTCTGCAGGTTTTGGATTCCCCGCATACTAGTCTCCAACAACGAAACACAGTTCACCGGAAAAGGATTTCGCCACACCGATTTGGGGATCACTCAATGCTTCTCCTCCATCTCACATACCCAAACTAACGGTCAAGTTGAAAATGCTAATCAATAGATTATAGATGGCCAAGAAAAGAGGCTAGGTTAGCTGCAAAGGGATTGTGGGTCGGGAAATTACTAATCATACTATGGTGCTACAGAACCACAAAAGGAACCCCAACCAGAGAATTTTCATTCAACCTCACCTACGGATCGGAAAGACTCATCCCGTTGAAAGTCGGATTACCAACCCCTGTCTACTCACCTTCAACGAAGAACAAAACTCCAGCAATTTTCGAGCCAAGATATCATTGAAGAGGTACGGGAAAAATCAGCTATACGGAGGAACATTTACCAATAAAGGGTTGAGAAGTTCTACAATAAGAAAGTTCACCCCAAATAGGAGGATCTTGTCTTGTGAAAACACGAAATCTCTGACCAGTGAAGGAAGGGAAAGCTCGCTCCCAACTGAGAGGGTCATACAAGGTCTCCTAAGTGGTCCGCCCAATAACCTACTGACTTGAAGACCTATGGGGAAGAAGATACCAAGAACCTGGAATGCCGAGCACCTTATAAAGTACAACGAGACGTGTAAAACATCATCTCTTAGTAGTAAACATGCTTAACTTGTAATAAAGACATGTCACTAGAGTAACCATTTAGTTTCTTTTTTTCAATGAAGACCGCTTTCGCTATCGGTCATTGCATGTACTAAAGGTAAGCCACTAGAGCAGCCACTTAGTTTTACTTTTCAATAAAATTTAGTATTTATTTTTCAAAGATATTGTACAATTCTCTGAATGCAAACAATGAGTTAAAATGCCAAGCCTATTCCTAAAAATGGTACATGAAACTCATTAGAAGCTTCTTATAAGACGAGTTTGGAGGCCATACCCATGTCTCAGAGTTGCTCTAGAAACATGCAGCGAAGCAAGTTCATAGCTCAACTCGCCATTTGACCTGCTCCTGCAACCCGTCAAACTCTTCAACAACAAGTTCGGAGTTCATACCCATGGCTTGAAGTTGCTCTAGCAACCTGCAATCAAGCACATTCAGAGCTCAGCTCGCCAATTGTTATGCTACTGCAACCTGTGAAACCCCTAAACAATAAGTTCAGAATCGATACCCATGGCTTAGAGTTGCTTTAGCATCCTGCAAACAAGCATGTTCAAAGCTCAACTTGCCATTCGACATGTTCTCGAAACTGGTTAAAAACCATTATATACGGATTAAAGGTCCATAATCGCCACTCGAGGTGACTCTCACAATTCGTTGGAGGGTGGAGTCTAACTCTCCCCTCGAGTTGCTCCTACTAAACACCCATGCAAAAAATTTGGAGTCCAACTCTTTCCTAAAGTTGCTCTTACAATTATCTAGGTACAAAACGGATAAGTTCCAAATCCATCAAGCGCTCCGCACACAGCTCGATCTCCATCGAAAACCAGTTAACTCCAAATAACGAGTTTGACAGCCTTCTTCACCCCTCAAGCTCCATCGACAAATCGTTAACTTCAGTCAACGAGTTCGATGCCTTACTCTTCACAAGAGCTCTTTCATATACTCATCAACTTCATACAACAAATTACACAGCAGCAAGGATCAATCATATAAAAGAGTTCTTCATTGCACAAACCACAAGTTTCTTGACACGATATTATCATAAATCTGTGTCCTGGATCAAATATCACTACCAAAATTTACAAGTACAAAACTATGAGCCATGTTAAAATTTTCGAATTACAATGAGTCTGCAACTTCAAATAAAGTATCACTACAAAAGTTTGCCGAAACATTGAGCGGCATAGTAGTCTTGTAAGATGATCTACAAACCATCCTTTCGGCTACGTGGGCGAGGAATGTTCCTCCTAAGGGACACAAGCCTCCTCAGGGGGTTTTTGCTGGACACCACCTCTCCTAGGCCGCTTGAAGCCTTACTGGGAAGTGCCAATCCCACGAACTGAGTCTAGGGACCATGACCCGATGCACTCGACCCTCCACGTATAGAAACCAAACTTGACAATGTTGTCACCCCACTTTTGAGCATCACCAGGATGATGAGGAGCCACCTGTGCAGTTGGGGCTGCTCCTCCAACAGTCGACCCTGCTCCACCAATCGTTGCACCTTTTCTAACACCAGCAGTACGCGAAGTGCTAGCCATGTGCAGGCCCCAAGCTTCGCTTAGTGACAGTATATCTCCAAATCATTCTCAACAAGCTGCATCTCTAAGAAGAGCACACTCTCCAACACTGTCCTTCGTCAATTTGGGGAGCAAGGGCATACCGGCTAGATGATCAACATGCAGAAGGATTAACTCACAATCCCTCTCAACTAGCACTAATTTAAGATAAATTATCTCCAACCACTCATCCTCTGACTGACCATGCAAGTGATCAAGTTGTAGCTCCATTATGCGCAACCGCTTGCAAAGCTGCTCAACCTCATTGCCTCGGGAATTCTTCCCTGCTCCCTGCAATAAATTTGCCAATGAGAAGGACCAAAGAGTTACCTCAACATCAACAATACAAGGGATACATTCACAAAAGATATAAACGACAAAATGTCACAACCAATAGTAACTCAAAATACACCGGAACAATACACAGGTGTTGATAAAGCAAAAGGAATTCTTTCAACTACTGAAAGGAAGATACAAGGGTGCAGTGGCCAGTCCACAATATGACGTCATATAGAAATCGAAAACAAAAGCAACTAAAAACATGGAGGGTGAATCAAGCGCCCACCTGCTTTGGCGGAACTAAGGGTGAGAAGCCCCCAACCGCCTCCTACCCCTTGCTCTTCTTCCCCGGCCCACCATTTCACACTCGATGAAAGATGTGCCGATGTAACCCCTGTTTTCAGTTATTGTATTTTTCTTAGTATTATTATTTATTTATTTTATCTCTGAACCCCTGTAACTTGATTATCTAATAATAGAATTTATTTTTTACTTTCAACTCAATTTTTATCTCCCAATCTATTTAATTTTTCTGCTTAAGATTTTGTTGTTCACCCTATTCAAATTTCTGCATATTGATATCCCCAATCAATCTAATTATAATCCTATTTTATTTAATTATTCTTTTTCCATATTGGATCCAACCCCTGTAATATTTCCTATTGGATCTCAACCCGCTACCCATTAACCCACCCTAACCCTAACCCTACACTGTACAACCCCTATTCCCCCCTACAACCGTCATCCCCTACCCCTTCTCCTTCCCCGCTCTGTTCCGAAACCCATCCCTGCTCCGCGCTCGTCGCCGCTCTCCGTCCTCGTCCTCAGTCTCTGCTGCCATCCCCCATTATCGATCCTCTTCCTTTTCCTCTGGGTTCCGCCGTCGTCCCGCTCATCATCCTCCGTCATCCCTACCTTCTCCTCTATTTCGCACTCCCCGAACCCATCCACCGCCATCTCGCCACCTCACCTCGCCGCTATTCCCCTTGACCCTGCAACCACCGTCGTCTACCTCCACGACCTTCGACCTCTCTCCATCCACCCTTGTCCCTGTATCCATCTACAACTGCCGCGACCCTCGCCCTCGCCATTGCCTCCACCTCGACTGCACCTTGTCTACATCCCTCCTCCTCTTCGACCTACACCCATCACCGCCCTGTGCAACACCTTGTGCCACCTCCTGTGCACTGACGCCAATCGCTGCCAAAGCCGAATTCCCCATTGTTGCTATTTTCGGATCGCTGTTTGCAGTTGTGTGATCCGATTTCACTATTTGGTATTCACTACGGCTGTTGGGATCCTGCTGTTGCTATTGGAGATTGCTGTGGTTTTCTATGTTGGCCGCTTTGCTGTTTGCTGTTGTGGGGAATCCGCTAGTTTACTATTGTGTCCGTTGAGTTGCTGTGTGTTGCTTTGCACATGTTTTCACATGTTTTTGTGAGTGTGTGCGTTGTATGTGAGTTGCATGTGTCGCCGTCAGGATTCTCATCCTGTTATTCTATTATATTCGGACTAATCTTCTAAAGGCAAGTCTCTTCTTGAACCCCAATATTGTTTGTGTTCAAGATGTTTACTGATTGCCACAAGTAGCTCTTAATTCAAATTCAAATCTGTATTTATTTTTGGTTCAAGAGTTTATCACGAATTCATCGGCGAAACCAAGTGATAAATCTTTTTTCATGCCATTATCTTTGATTCGAACCCCAGTCACTATTGCACATTGCATATGCACGTTATACATGAAAACAATTAGATCCATACTATAGAATTGATTCATGATTGAGATGTTCCCGATTTGATATGATTTCATGAATAAATTGTCATGATTCTAAAAGTGTCTTGTTAATATTGAAATCTCATGCTAATAACTAAATAGAACTTATGTTAATTAATACCATGATATTGCATGCATGTGTGATAATATTATTGCCAATTCATGTTAAATTATTTTCTAGTCTGTTGTCTACCCCTTTTTTCATTAAACTTTCGAAATTGTTGCTACAGAAATTCGAATGAACATTGTAAACATGAAATGTAGCTCCATGTGTCTACTTTCCAAAACATTCGCCGGAATTTACTTCCAATATATAATCTGCTAGATATCTGACTTTTAGTACTGCTAGGTCCGAATTTCAGATTCACAATTATATGTGTATCACCCTGACTTGTTAATAAAAATAACATGTTAACAGTAAAGTTAAAATGTGAAATTAATTTTGCTGAGACTAGACATGCATAGGAATCACCCTGAATTTTTGTGGAATTATTTGATGAGTATTCAGACCTGATACATATATGTAACACAATCTATAACCTACTGCCGGAACATGAAATCTGTAAAGAATAAGAATTTGAACTCAGTTTCTGTGATTTTTATATGTCGTGTGTATATGAGCTAGAACCGGCAGAGATTCTAGTTTCTAGAACTTTTGACGGATCCAGATTTGCTTTCCTGTAGTAGTGGAAATGTTGTTTTTGTACAGCAACATCCTGCTGTCCAGATTGTATGATTTGCATTGATTTAGTATAAATGCTTCTTACCTTACATGTAATGAGTAGAATAAGTCACACCTTGCATTACACAACCTTGACACCTTCTTTCATGCTCACATAGGATGAAATAAAATATTAACAAGTCGGGGTATTATGGGTTGACTTGGTAGTGAACAATCGGAGACTGTACTCTGTAAGGCCCTTCATATTTACATATTTATTTTCATGGAAGGTGGAGAATCGTGTGTTAATCGTGTTATCATGTTATCGTTTTATCCGCATATACGGTCTGTTGAGTTCACCATCACAGTCTAAAACGTTCACTTATTTGCATGCACCGAACCTGTGGTATGGGACATAGTACTACGTGCATTAGATAGGTTAATAAAATGAATAACAATACTAAATCAACATTGCATGCTTGATCCTGTTTATTTTCATCGTTATTGATCATGAAATATAACTAGTGATTATCGCATAATTGAATATAAACCCTTTACATTATTGTCAATCCCTGTTTTTGTTCTTGACTTTGATCCAGTCCTTCATTCTTGATATACCATGCTTTTTATTGTTCTTTGTTTCTCACTACTTGTTGTCCGTGACTTGCTTTAAGGAAATTATTTTCTCTATTTTTAGATCATGAGTTTACAGGAACCGAAGGAGTGATACCAGAAGGAGTTGGTGAGCAATGATTTTAGAGAATAGAGCCCAAAAATTGACTGCTTGAATTATCTTCATGTTATTTTTCCCTTTGAACATTGTTATTGATATTGTACTTTATTTTGGGCTTGCATAACCCGAATTTTATTTTATCCCAGATGTTGGATATTATGTTTTGAAGTATTTCATTTATTATTGAAGTTGTTCTTCGTTTATGTAACCCCTGTTTTCCATTTTCTGTATTTTTGAATGTATTTTTTCTTTTTGGGTATTTATTCATCTTGTATCTCTTTTTTAACCATATATTGGATCTTCTTTTTCAATATATATTCATCTAATTGATTTGTTGTCGTTTTATTTGATCTTCTTGATTCATCGTTAGTCTATTATTTCATCTCTGTTTGGTCGGGCCATTATTTTTATCCTTATTATAATTGTTCATGCCCTATTGTTTATTCATTTTGTTCCTATCTCATTATTTTGGGGATCATCCTTTTTTTTATTTAGACCTTTCATTTTAAACCAAAATCCACTATCCAATAATACCCTACCCTAAAACCTTATTGGATCCCTTTATACCCAAAAACCCAATACCTATTTGCCCCCAACCCGTTAACACCCTATATTTATATAACTACCCTACTGCCCATCTCAAAACCCTTAAATATACAGTCGCTTATACACTGCATCCCTCTAATCCCCTACCTCCTACTCCCAATCCTCTACTCTGTGTACCCCCCCGACCTCCAAGCCATCCCATAGCCACTCTCCTTTACCTCCTACACCTTCCCGTCCTCTCTCCCTGTGTTGCGCCTCTCTCCCGAGCGCCGCACACCACGATAGCTGGCCACTCCCTGTACCCCCGAGATCCCGATGCACCCCTGTCCCATCCTCCTGTCGCGACTCCACAGCACCGCCAGACGCCGATGCTCCCTCTGCCTCCCTGTCCAGTCGCGGCCGCACAGCACCCTGCGTGCTGTTTCCCTCCTGACCGCAGCAGTAGAGATCAACAATAGCAACAGTAGCACTGCCGCCGCCCTCGCCCGCTTGTCGTCGCCATTCTCTCGACGCGTGCACCCACTGCCATTGCTTGGCATTGTGTTCGTGTGTTGATCTTGAGTTTTGTTCGTGGGTAGTTCGTTCGTCGTTCGTTGAGTTCGTGTCCGGGAATCCGTTCCCGTTATTCTTACTCTTGCTTTGTCGTTTTCGTCGTCAATCTGCAGGCAAGTAACTTGTATAATTTTCTGTTGCATATACAAGTACTAAATACCTGCCTGTAGTGTAGTTGTGTTCTAGGGACAATTCTTGTACAAAACCCCTGTTATATCTTATCTCTATGTGTTGATCCGTCCGTAGTTGTCTCATTACATACACGACATGAAATAACTTAGAGAATCAATTCTTGATGTATACATGCATGTTGTTCGTATGATGTCGTATGCTAGATTGTGTTAGTCATAGTGTGACTCTTTGTAAACTTGTCAAATACCCTATATCATGTTTCTTGAACATCTAGTACACCATATTTCACACTTTGTTATGATTTAGACGTGTTACTTATGAGCTAGTTGATTTTATGCATAAAGAATATTTCTGTATTTGCGGTTAGCCCGTTTTTGTTCAGTATTTTAGACCCTATTAAGGTCAGTATATGAAAACTATTTTTGAATATAAATTATAGAGATTTATGTCTAATTTCCAGAATTTCTAACAGATCTCAGTTTCGATTTGTGATTTGCAAGTTATTTCTGTTTTACTACAGAGGTGTAGAAAAATTTCAGATTCGATTTTATGTGGATTCTGTATGACTATTTATTTTTATACTGATGTTAAAGATAATATTTTGATCCAATATTTTGCTGAGTACAACTAGACATGATTGGGATTAACTCCTAATTTTTGTAGATTTAATTGATGACATTTATAAACTATTCTCTACTTGCAAACAACTACTATACTTGCAGAATCTTCATGTTGTTCAGTAAAGACCCTAAATTTCAACCTGTTTCTACTTGCTATTTATAAAAACTTTGTGAATATGAATTATGGCCTGCTGTATCTATTTTATCACCCTTTTGACGGATCTGGATTTTGATTTGTATTTTGTAATCTATTGCTGTTTTAGTACTGCTGTGTTTAAAGTTTCAGATTTACAAAATTATTGCATCCTGCTGTCTTCTGATTTTATTTGACTATACTGTATATATTGAAAAATTATGAAGCTATATTTTTTGATACTAAACATACTAGGGAATACCCCAAAATTTTCTTGTATTTAATAAGTAAGTTTTTATGACGTTTTCCTGTTTATGAATACAAACTTCTTATTTGTGGTTGAACATGTTTTCTGGATTCAATTCTGTTTTGAGTCTTGTTTTTTGTGAAATACCATATGACTTATATATATTTGTTGGATTCGGTCGAGAGTCTATTTTCCATATTTTCTGATGAATTCAGGTTTGCATATTTGTGGTAACTGGAATTCTAGATTTGGTGCAGTACTGTCTTGTTGTCCTGAACTAGAATTTTTGTTGTCCTAATCTTTTATGAGCTGTCTTTCACCTGTACATGTTTATCTTTCAACCTAAACCTATTACTTGTTCATGAAATATTATTCTTGCTCTTTTTTGTAACATGTACATGCCTGTTTGATAATAATAACAAATAACCAAGCTGGGGTTAAGGGAAAGATCTAGTAGTGGAAAATATAGAAATGTGTACTTAGAAAGGGGCCTGTGTTTCCCACCTGATTATCTGTAATCTATTACCTATTATATGATTATGCATGATCCTGATTAGCTGTTTACCTGATTCCTGACTACATACTTTCTTATGTGAAGGTGTAATCAGAAGGGGGCTCGTGTTTCCCACCTGTTACCCAACTACATACTTCCTTATGAGAGGGTGTACTTGGAGGGGACGTAGTCCTACCTGATGCATGATTACTTGTTACATGATACATGATTCTGATTACATGTTTATCTGATACCTGAGTACATGGCCCTATAGAATCCACTACGAAATCTAAATGCGTACTGGTTTGAATGTAGCAACCATATGGTAAATGGATGGGACGCATGGAGTGCTATCTAGATAGAAATAAATATAAGACTTGACATGACATACATGATTTCTGTTTCATACTTACTTGTACATGCTACCTGATTACCTGTTTACCTGTTTAGCATCTTGCATGATGCTTCATACCTGATACATGTTACCTGTACCCTGTTAGTATATCATGTTACTTGATTTTGTTTTCTGGTTCATGTTAGTTATCTGGCTTTGTTGACATGCATATTCCATGCTATGTTTTTTCCGTTGTTACCCTATATTTGTTTATCTCCCATGTACTTGTGCCTGCACTACAAGCAGCCCGTAACAGGGTATTTTGTTTTCTTTTTCCTTTTCCTGCAATTTATTAAATTACAGATTTTGGTGATCAGCTATCGCTGAAGTAGGTGATCAAAGATTTTAGTTGCTAGAGTTCTTGCTATTATTTGTTTTCCTGCAATTATTGAATGAATGTATTTGCTACATGAATTTCTATATTGGGCAGTTTGACCCAAAATTTATAACTTGTTCCAGATCTGGTTTATTTGAGATTTATTAAGTTTTTGTTTCAAGTAAATTCTGTTGGTATAATGACTCATTCATGCATGCGTGGTTGATTTCTCCTTGTTACTTCCTGTTATTCCTGTAAAATGTTGTAAAGATCCTGACAGATTATAGATGATGAAAATCATTCGCTAGAACTAGTCACGTATCCGTATTCTGTATCTCCTATTTGGGAAGCGGGGCGTGACAGTTTATGATATTATAGTCTCTTGCGTGGTTGTGATTGTTATTCATATTGTTGAGTTAGACTGGTACAGCTTATGGATGGTGTTTACATCATTCTCTGGGCCTTTGTTACGTACTCGTATTCCCGTATTTTAGGAAGCGAGGCATGACGGCCGCCCTCATCTCCATCCTCATTGCCTCCGTCCTCACCAGGAATCTCTCCAGGGCGGATCATCACGTGGTATCCTTTCCCGGTGAAGCAGGGAACACGCTCCGCCACGTAAGAGATAGCCCAGGCATAGAACTTATCAATCATACTCTGCAGCTTGGCCTTAGCCTAAACCTCCACCTTGGCATCTACGACCTTCACTACCTAGGCCGTATTAGCCCGTGCCTTCTCAAACTCCATCATGAGTTCGATCACCCTCTTCTCTGATACCTCAAGCTTGAGACGTAACTCCTCTTTCCTCTTCATCGATGCCACCAACTCCATGCGTAACTCCCCCCCCCCCTCTTCTTTGACACCTCTAACTCTGTCTTGGGCCCCTTGACGACATTCTTCTTGTCCCTCTGGGCACGAGAGACTTTCTCCTTCAGATCATTCTCCTCGGTGGCATAGAAATTGACCAAGTGACCAAAGTGACACGACATCTAGAAAAATAAGAAAAAACGTTCAAGACATTGTACTACAAATGGAATACAAAAGTCAAATTTAAAAAATCACTAGATGTACCATAATATTTGCTCGAGCATTCTTTAAGACGGATCTCTCAGGTGGCTCCATCTTTAGCATCTCCCGATCAGCTGGAGTATGGAGGTGGTGAATCTCGTCCAAGCAAGTGGCCGAATTTTTGAGGAAGCTCTCCTACTACGTCACGCCCCAGTTGGGAACGTAAATCATCTCCTGCTCGTCGCTAAGAATCGTTGAAGCATGGGAGATCAAGGGGAGAGGCATAACACTCTCCAAGGTATCCGCCAGAGAAGAACCCCCAGCGGTGGCACCAGGTGATTCTCCCAAAGGCATCTCAGTCAGAATGGTCGGGGTAGGGGTAGAGGTATCCTGGGGATTAAGGGGACGGCTCGCAGTCCTCTTTCCCTTATTGGGTTCGTCAGGCACTTTTGCTGTGGAGGGCCACCCGATCCTCGATCAAGTCCTTAAATTCCATCCCTGATTTCCCTACAAGATGAAACACGAAGAGATGAGAACTCACAATGCAAAACAAAGCAATCTGAAATAGCAAAGACATTAACTAAGCAACAAGATATAAAAGGAAACGAATGCAATAAATCATACTAGGATCAATCAGGCTAAGACCACCCTCGAAGAGTACTTTCGTCGGTGATATCTCTCAATGCAAACATCTTCTACGTGAGAAGAGTGTCACCAAAACTCTTTGGCGCCGCGGTCACCACCACTTCTGCCTTCAATGTCGATGGAACCATCCTTATCCATGTCGTGCGAATTCCCCACAGTTCAGGACTACGAACGGTGAGGAACTTCTCCCTCCAACATCTAATCAAGTCAGGAACCTCGATCACCCCCCTGATCATTGCAAGGGCAAAGGTACCACCATTCCTCTGTCTTGTTCAGCTGAGCAATCTTGAAGTGTCACCTGAAAATTGTTAGGCTCGGTTCGACTCTGAGCCTAAGATACTGTAGCAAAAATCCGACTACATGCCTCTACGTGTACGAAATAAGCTGCATCGGACATAGCCTATACTAGTTGAGCACCTCTCTAACAAAGGGGTGAATAGGCAGACGAAGCCCCGCGTAGAAAGCATCGCAATGAAAGAAACAGTATTCATCGGACAACATGTAGCACGCTCTACCTACAGAACCAGGCAAGAATAACCCATACTCGGAAGGGATCCCAAAGGTCGCCCTGATCATGACAAGCCCTTCCCTCATGAGAATAGAGATAGCAAAATCAGTCTCAGTGGTGTGGACTGGGTATGGTTCGGCATATTCCATCATATTCCTAAGGAAATCCTGTTTTACTTCGGGGTATTCCATAATCAATTCGGGAATTATAAACAACGATGTTTTAAGTGCACTCTCCCTGTCTCTCTCCGACTTAATGACCTTCTCCACTATAGTGGAACGGACGGACCACGCCTTTCTCCTTCTCCTTTCTAGTAAAACGGCTAGATTCTACATCACTGTCTACCTCTAAACAAACTGAAACGGAAGAAGAATCGTTTAAAGAAATGCTAGACATAACTGACAATGATCACGAATGAGTTACATGATCAAGCTCACAAGAACACCAAAGATACAAAGGCCACTAGAACCCCCATCAAAACCCAAGGTAAACCACCAGCACCGCCCGGTCAACCACCACAAGAGCTAGAGTGAGGAGCTCTTAAAAATTTGAAGAGAGAGAGAAAGTGGAGGAAGTAAATGATAAAATGAGGGGTGGAGTTAGGTCTTGTTTATAGGGCCACCAAAAGCAAATTGCCACGGACAACATTTGAGCCATCCAACTGTCAACGCACTCAACACCCAAATCAACAAGAACACTTGTCCAACAATGAAACATTCGATCGACAAAACAAGCAAACAACGCAACACTTGGCCGACGAAAGAGCTATTCAATGGGATAGACCACTCAACAAACATTTGGTGGGCAAAAACTCAAGGGATCTCCAAAACAAGTCAGATGATAATCAACAAGTTGGAAACATGAAATCAACTAAGGTTTTGAACTCAATCGGGTATGCCGATCAACAAACACTTGGTAGGAGAAAATGAAGACCTGGATTCAACAAGAAGCTTGGCCACTGAAACCACTAGTCGACAAGGAAGTGGTGGTCGACGGAAACTCGAGGTCGACAAGAAAGGTCAACGAAGCTCCTGGTTGCCGGTGCTCCTGGTCGCCAAGAATGGTCGCCAAAAACTCAGGTCACCGAGAACCTTGGTCGAGCAAAACAATGGTCCCCACTTGACCGCCGAAGCTCCTGGTCGCCTAGAAGACAGTCGCCAAAAGCTTTAGTCGCCAGAATCTTGGTCGAGCAAAGCGATGATCCCCACTTGGTATCGCCACTTGGTCGCCGAAGCTCCTAGCCGGCAAAGAAATAGTCGCCAAATGCTTGGTCACCGAATCTCCAAGGTCTGAAAAAAATGAAAAAAGGTCACTGAAACGGTCGGGTGACCAAGTGCCACTCGCAGCCATCGACAACCCTCGAATCGCTCAGAGGCGCGAGCGCATGCAAGATGGACGCATGCGATTGTGCCACATCACGCTTCATCCTTGCCACTGCGCTCTGCTTCTTAGAATCATGATCACCCCGAAAGGCGAACCAGCCCACGATCGGTGCGGGGATGTCGCCACATCGCTTCTACTCCCTGCTTCACATCACAACCGCTTGATCCCATCATTGTGCGAGCTCCGCCTTGATGTACGCACCAGATTTCACCATATCTCCTCTCCTTCACAGTGGTACTCTCACGACCACCTGATTTACTCAGCGGGCGATCCCTTGCTTGATCAATGCACACGATCACTTCAAAAAGTGAGTCAGGTTTGATAAATCAATAAAAAAATCCCAAAAATCAATAAAAATTCGAAATTTTAATTAAAAATTGGGGTAATAAATTAAAATTTATGAAAAAACAATATAATTAGGAAAAATTATTAGAAAGTCTAAAAAATCCAGAAAAATTCGAAATAGTTAAGGAAAATATTTGGCCTCTATAAGCTTTCAACAAGTTCCAGGAATCTTCAATTGTCCCTGAAAGCCAAGATAGTACCCAAGAATCGTGGTTGGCAACGGGCCAGGTTTGAGCCGGACCCATATAGGCCCGAACCCGAGCTCGAAGTTGAAAACATCGGCCCGAATCCGACCCGATTTTCTTCGGGCTTAAAAAGTTAGGCTCGAGCCCGGGCCTGATTTAGGCCCGAACTACTTGTGCATATTTTAATATAACTTTCCCATAAAATAAAACAATATAAAGAATAATATACGATAAAAAATTAACAATGATAGAAATAATATAAACTTTAGAGTAATTAACATCTAATTTTTCTATTTTCATTTAACTTTTTATATATAATGCGTAATTTCTCTATCTATAAACTTTAACACTCATTTCAACTTACTTACATGCATATTCTCTTTTAAAAAAGTCATACATAAATATACTTGATGTAACAAAAACATAAACATGCACATACAAAAATTTGATTCGGGTCTGTCGGGCCTAAGCACTTGGGCCCGAGCTCAGCAAAAATTTTCCTTGGACCTAAAAAATTGAGCTCGAGCACGGTCCGAAATGAGAATTATTATTCCAAACCAACTAATTATCGGGTCGGACCTAGGCAGACCCGGGTCGGTTTCGGGCCAATTGCCACCCTTACCTAGAACTCCAAAACAAGGCAAACTACTTCCCGAAAGTCAAGAAAATTGTCTTCTGGGAGTGGGGGGCTTACGGTGATGGTTAAAATTATAGCAAATCAGGACCGTACAATTCCAGCACAAATCTTAAAACTTCTATAGGCAGATTAACAGTAACGGGTCGCTTTAATAGGTCTGGACCTTCTTCAGGCTCATTAACAAGATATTGGCCGCTTTCAAGCTCAGTAAAAGTGATTGGGCCCACCAAGAGAGATACCCAGTTCATGAGGGTTGTAAATCAAATCTCTTGTCTCCATCAAAAGAGTAACCATTACTATTTCTTAAGGGGGAGAATCATCATGAGATAACAGATTTATATCAATTTTCTAACTGTTTCTCAGACCTATAAATAGCTTCCCCTCTCCCTCAATCAGAAGGTAATCAAAAAAATTTCTCTCAAACTCATTGCTCTCTCTGATTATCACCTGAGCATTGGCGGGTCTGTCGTCAGGGCCAACCTCGGTGTTTCAGGCTCTTTACAGGTCCATCAGCCGCATCAGCAACCGTCAGATTCAGATCAAGATACTCTTTCAACGTTCAAGATCCAATTTCAGGAGCTCTAATTATTTTTACGGCGACGATCAAATATTATATTTTTAGTAGTTTTCTTTAAAACACTAACTAACTATTTTTTTTTGCTCCCACACCAAATAAACAGAAACACATATTAAAATTCAAGGATACATATATAATGAACCGTAGGTGGCAGCATTGGTGAGAACCACAACTTAAGCCACAGACACAATGAGATAATGAATACATCACATTAATTATTTTGGAATTTTTCTGTATACCACTTGGAAGTTGGTGCTGTCGTGCTTCATGTGTTTTTAGATAGCACTCAGTATGTTTTCCTTACCTTTTAATCCATACGGACCACAAGTTGTCAATTGATGTCTGTCGAGTTAAATAATTAACGTTAACATCAACAAGTATCGATCAGGCTAGTACTCTTAAATATACTAAGCCTAGAGGAGTATTTATAATGGTGACTAATAAATAAATTACAAGTCTGATGTCACATGAACAAGTATATATCTGTTAGACAATAGCCATGTAAGTACATTTCCTTTAAAAATCATCCCTTTCGTTTCCGCTTATGACTCACTCTGTTGCTCCTTGTCTCAACAGGATCCTCAGCCTCTAGGATCCGTCTTCCACCCACAATTTGATTTTTGGTATGATGTTCAAATGACTCTTCAAGCGCATCGTTTGGGGTTTAAGTTTGAGTCAGACAAATCTACAGTCATTCCTGCTATTAGACTACTTGAACGTAACAGAGTTCGAGAGCATCACAGTGTTAATGATTAGTATCTCCTGGAATATTTGAGGTCTCAATTGCCCGGTCAAACAAAGGGCAGTTTTTCAATTAATTAGTTCTTCAAACTGTGACCTTATCTCAATCCAAGAGTCTAAGATTGAGACTCCCTCCCCAGCCATCTATCGTGCAATAGGAGGATCCATTATCTCTAAATGGATCTCTCTAGACGCTAGTGGATCTCGGGGAGGCATCCTCTTGGGGTTCAAAGAATCAGTCTTCTCCCTCATTTCTTACCATCGGCTCACTTATTTTCTCATCACCAAGCTACTGTGGATTCCCATCAATTGTCATCTTACGGTTATCTCGGTTTAGACGGACATTCCTCTCAATGGTAGATCGTTTACTTGGTCCAACCAACGCCTATCGCCTTCTTTGGCCAAACTGGACCGATTTCTGGTTTCACAGGCCTGGATTAACCTCTTCCAAAATACTTTCTCCAAGGCCCTTCCGAATCCATCTTCTGACCATGTTCCTATAGCTTTATATTCCAATTTCCCTTTCTTCCACCAACGCAAATTCTGTTTCGAAAAATTCTGGTTGCTTGATCCACTATTTGTCAACCTGATTGAAGATTGCTTAGCCGCAGTCTCTGTTCCCTCTGGCCATTTGAGCATCCTTCTTAAACTTCATGCCATCAAATTCGGCTGTAAGATCTGGAGGTACAATAGACAGCAAAACACCCACTTCCTCAAAAATTTTCTCCTTTCTTCTATTGAAGCGATTGATCAGCAGGAAGAGCTGGGTCTCCTTTCTGACTCAGCTCGTGCCGAGAGGCTCTCTTGTAAAAAAGATTATGCTGACATCCTTCGCCAGGATCATATTAAATGGGCTCAAAGAGCCAGGATCCAATGGTTAAAGGAAGGTGACGGAAATACAGCCTTTTTTCACTCCTTTGCGTCTCATAGGCAGCGCTGTAATCATATTTCTACGATCTCTGACAACGGTATTGATCTTTGCTCTGATGAGGAGATCCATCGATCATTCCTGGCATTCTATAAAAATCTAATTGGAACTCAAAAGCAGCGTGCTATCTCGCTTGACTGGAATCATCTCTATGGTCCCCCCTGGTAGACCTTTCATCCCTCGAGGCTCCATTCTCAATGGAAGAGATTAAAGATGTGGTGTTTGCTTTAAAAAGCGATTCGGTGCCTGGGCCTGACGAATTCCCAGCTTTCTTCTTTCAAAAGTTTTGGGGAAGCCTTAAAGACGATCTTTTCCGTATGTTTTCAGAACTGCATCAAGGGGACTACTCTTTTGATCGCATCAATTATGCGCACATTGTCCTTATCCCCAAGATTTTGGGCGCGAACACTGTCTCCAAATTTAGGCCGATCAGCCTTATTAATACTACTTTCAAAATTATCATGAAAGTTCTCGCAACGAGACTTAGCGTGTTTATGCCCTCCCTTGTTGATCCCGCCCAATCTGGATTCATCAAGGATCATTTTATCCTTGATAGCATCGCTTCGGCTCAAGAAATTATTTCCTTTTGCCATAGAACGAATTCTGAAGGCATCCTCCTCAAATTAGACTTTCAAAAAGCTTACGACAATGTCAGCTGGGACTTCCTCCTCGACATTCTTTCTCATAAGGGTTTTGGACCCAAATGGATTGCATGGATAAAGTCCAGCCTTCTCTCTGGTACTTCTTCCATTTTCATCAATGGCTCTGAAGGACATAAATTTAAACTAAAACGGGGCCTTTGCCAGGGCGATCCCCTATCTTCTCCCCTTTTCGCTCTGGTTGCAGATGTTTTTAGCAAACTTTTGCGCAATGCGTGGGAAGCCCAAGCGATCGATGGGTTAGGTGAATCACAATCTTTTCAAGGAGTTCTCAATTTGCAATACACGGATGATACTATTATCTTTGCGAAGCCTAATTCGCACTCGCTCCGTAATCTCAAACTTCTCCTTTGTTTGTTCGAATTGGCTTCGGGCCTTTCCATCAATTTCCAAAAATCGTCTGTTCTTTGGTTGGGAGGTTTGCCTAATCGGCAACTGGAAATTTCTAATTTCTTCAACTGCCCTATTGCTTCATTCCCTATTACGTACTTGGGAGTACCTTTAAGATGGGGGAAACTGCACAGAGCTGATTGGATGCCGTTGGTAGATAAGGTGGAGGCCAGACTAAATGTGTGGTCGGGCAAGCTGCACTCTAGAGGAGGCAGACTGGTTCTTCTAAACTACGTGCTTTCTTCTATTCCCCTCTTTATAATGTCTTTCTATTTCATCCCAGCCTGGGTCATTAAGAGAATTGACCAAATTCGTAGTAACTTTTTCTGGTCAGGATCCCCCAACTACCGTCCGGGCCCTCACCTGGTCAATTGGAACTTAGTTTGTTCCTCCAAGGAGGCAGGTGGGTTGGGGGTTCTCAATCTGTGTAATCATAACTTAGCGCTTTTGGGTAAATGCCTTTGGAAATTCCTCAAATTCGAGCATCTGCCCTGGATTCAAAGTATCAAGGCCTATTACTATCCACAAGGATTTTGGTGGGCTTTTTCCAACCAAATCCATCGAGATGCCTCCCCCTTCTGGAAAGGTATCTGGAAAGCAGCAGCCGCTTTCCATTGCGGCATATCCCATGTCTGTTTTGATGGTTCCAAAACTCTGTTCTGGAACGACCTGTGGATCGGTAATGCCAAATTAGCATCTTCCTTTCCAATGCTCTACCGCTTAGCCATCAATCCTTGGGCTACGGTAGCAGACTCCTTCACCATTATTAACTCCCAACGAGTCTGGTCCATTCCTTTCAGTACCAGCCCTCCCCCTCTCTTAGCCCCCCAAATCACGGCTCTTTTTTCGTCGTTGAACCACTACGATTGGCATCCCAAGGAAGATTTCTCGTGGCATTGGCATTCGGGAGGGGTATTCACTGTCAATTCATTTTATAATTTCCTCAATTTTAAAGGCATCTGCTCTCCATTCGCCGAAGCCATTTGGCAATCTTGCGCCCCTCTTAAAGCGAAAATTGTTACCTGGCTAGCGTTCAACAACAAACTTCTGACGGCTGAAGTGCTCAACAAAAGAAACCTGGCTTGGGAACAGAATTGTCCCCTTTGCGACTCAGCTTTTGAGGATGCCAATCACTTATTCGTGGGGTGTGCATTTTCTCGTTCGCTTTGGAAAATTTCTTCCCTTGCGTGGGAGGTGCCCACCCTTCCCTCGAACTTACTCTCTTGCTGGTCGCGCCCCCTACTAGCATTAAGTACCGCCAATCTTGGAACCTATCGGTTCAAATCATCATCTGGGTTTTATGGTTGGAAAGAAACAAAAGAATTTTTAGGCAGTGTGCTTCCACTCCCCTCATCATTATTGAAGAATTTGTGTTCCTTTTCAATTTTTGGTCTTCGACTTTAAAGCCAGAAGCCAAAAATGACTTGCATGGTTTTAGGCTGGGAGAAGCAGTCAATTGTCTTAGTTCGTTACAAGCTATTTAAGTTCTCCAGTTTTTTAATTGCTTTCTCTATGGAATGTTACTCTTGCTGCTACATTGTGCTCTGATATTCTAATTCTCTCATCGCAGGATTGAGGCAGCTGCGGTTTTTGGCCAGCTTTTGGGGTGTTTTGTAATTGCTATGATGATGTAATGTTTCTTCTCTTCCATTTCCCTTCAGCTGATTGGATTTTTTGGTACTTATGTTACTTCTCATTGGTCGCTTATACCACTGTTTGGTAGCATTTGGGAGTTATCTGTCGTGGGTTTTTTGAGTGTTGATTAAAGGCTGTGATGCTGCATCCCCTTGTGTTTCTGTTTTGCTGCTGCTGCTTATGCGGTGATTCCCTTTTTGATTCACCCCTGCGGTGATTGATGTATCATGTAACTATGTTTATCAGGGATGTTCTATTATCCCAGTTGATGCTTATGTGATCATGCTTTTAGCTTTCTATTAGTTTTTCCCGTTGCGCCTGGTTTCTAGTTTATAATGCTTGTTGAGGCTGTGTTGTTTTTCTCTTCTGCCCATCTAAACCGGTGCTGGTAGATGTTTCGATTCTATCTGAGGCTGACTAGGTGTAAGCCGGAGTTAGCTTTGTGTAGTGTCCGTCGTTGACTCTTCTGTCTGCGAGGCTGAAATCGATCGGGTCTTTCATCCGATTATTTGGTTGTGCTGGCGTCTGCATTCGGCGTGCCTTCGGATGCACTTCATAGTCGAAGGGTGTGCCTGGGACTGTGGATTCTGTGCGTGCGGTGTATTCTGGCTACTACGTCGATCCTCCTCCGGGGTTGTGATGCAGTGCCTCTGTTTGCTCTAGGTTGTGTATTAGTTGGGTTTGTTTGATCCCTCGATCATCATTGTAATATTCGTTTTTGGGTCTAGTATGTTTTTTTCGATGTTTACTACTTGTAAATCTACTGAACATTGTACCTCCTATTTTCTTCATTATTGATTGTGTGGCTGGAGCTTTCGGGCTCTATCCGGTTCATCAAAAAATCATCCCTTACAAAAATTTGTACTGAAGTTGAAGGAAACATCACTGATTTTAGCCCCCATCTTAATAATTATTAGAAGGAAGAAAGAGCCCTAGGTTGCAACACTGCATTCATGCCTACAAAGCCACAAACATACATAATGATATCTAGCAGTTAGTTGCAGAGAGATGGAATGGGCTCTTTCTGACTTCTCAGCCCACTAAAGGCTCTTCCTTTAACTGCCTAGAAAAGTTCTTTTTTGCCCTTTCTCTGACACTTTATATAAACCTTCCCCCATACACTAAAATTCCAACACTATCATTTTGTTTTCTTTTCCGTTTTCACAAAACTAGTTGAAATTGATCCGTCCGCGAAGTCCACATTGCATAGGAACCGTTAGAGAAATTTTTTTTCCAAAACAAGACAATGCAATACAATTGTTTTGTTGTCATCAATAATGAATGTTTTTAAGTTAATCCCTACTTTTTTTTAAACTAGTGAAAATCAAGCCTTTGTCTTTCATGATTATGTATTTGCCACAAGTTTCACCTTGGGGTGATGCAACAAATAAATCGGCCCCTTTAATTCGGAGTAGGGGCTAAGGTATTGCGCCTCTGGAAAGGAATTGCCAAGGTTAGTGGCCCCTTTAATTCGGCAGTCACGTCGAACATCGGCAATGGCCGGTCTACCAGATTCTGGTGGGATAGGTGGTGTGGAGACCATGCTCTGAAGGATACGTTCCCAGAGCTGTATGAGAGGTCGACTCGACCGAATATGTCCGTGGCCAGAAGCGATGGGGACTCGAGAGTAAGAGAGTTTTCTCGGTGAGATCTCTGTATCACCGGATTTACTTTCGAGGGTGCAGACCCGGCTGGGCACAGGTGTTGTGGAAGGTGAAAACACCCCTTAAAGTCAGAGTTTTTTTATGGCTTGTACTCAATAATGCCATCCTCACTAGGCAAAACCTGGCCAAAAGGCAACCACAGGTAGCGACCAATTGTGGATTCTGCGTCGCACCGGTGGAAGATTTAAATCACCTGTTTATTAACTGCCCTAGAAGTAAGGCAACTATGGTTGAGGTACTCCGAGCCTTAGGTACAAGTGACTACCCAGGTGTATATGAGGACTTGTGGATTGGTCCTAAATTTGCAACGATTCGCCATGAGATGAAGGAGGCGTGGTACATTGCAATAGCGGCGACAACATGGGTGTTATGGCTTGACAGAAATAATTTTTATTTTCGTGCTTCATGTAATAGTATTTCTGGTAATCTGACTCACATAATGCATCTAATCTCTTTTTGGGCTACAGCTGCGGCCACCAGGGCAAGAGGGAGGATAGCCAAAGTATTCCAGGTAGAGGAGTTTGACGATGAGGAGGTAGAGTTCGGGCCAACGCTGGATTGAGGAACTGGCTGCACCAGTCATGACAGTGCTGACCAGCTGGGGTTTTGTTTCTCTCTACAGTACTCTCGAGTCGCTGGAGGTTGAGTAGTTAGACCCACCCCCCAGGGTTTGTTGGGGGTGTATGTTTGTTTTCTCGTATCTTTTCCTGCATTGTATCTTGTTTTGTACTGTTGTTTTGTTCGGTTGTTTTCTCTCGGTACGCCGGGGTTGTTTTATTAACGTCTTATTAATGAAAAAGGGTGGCTTTATTCACCTTTTCCCTCAAAAAAAAAAAAAAAAACAAATAAATCGGCAAAATGGTGTTGAGGAAGAAACTTCTAAACATTAAAATTATGACTATAATAATATGAATAGTACCTTACGATATTATATGGAGTAACAACTTATGGATACGTCAAATTCAAAGCAATGTTCTGAGGCACGCCGAGTTCATCAATATTGATATTAGGGTCAAGGGTGATGACCATTCGACTTCAAATGAACAATGACTCGACTCTCAAAACAGTTTATCAGGCGGGAACGAGATTCCTAATTTATATCCCCAAAAAAACTCATGCATACACACAAAAGAAAAAAAAAGAGTAGACACAATAAACCTCCTTGATAATTGATAAAAATATTAAATACCCTCCTAACATTTTTATGCGCGGAAAAAGTACCCTCCGAACAACAAAACATACTACTTAATAGATAACATAGATTAATTTTATTAGGAAACGTACATGAGCAGCTACCACATTCTTCAAATTTGCCCATTTCACCATTATATATAGAAGGTAATTTCTGCTCAGGAACATCAATCAAAAAATGAACCTCTGTGCTGCTTATGGAATAAAATAGAATGGGGGATGGATCAGCTAAGCCAACATGCCCATGGTTTGGATGTGGAAGCTGACAGTTTTCAAGGACCACACCGACGAAACAAGAAGGTACATCCGCCTGCATAATGAAAAGTATTCTCTAGTCTTCAATCAACAAAACCAAGATTGGTCGCAAAAAAGACCATATTCTAAGTAATGTTTTCTTTACTTTCGTGGAGCAAAGAGAACGCCGCAGATTTGAGAAGCAGCCATCACATATAACTATAAGCAATGCATATGCTTTGAACTCTTCAACATATTTAGACTTGTATGATATCCCTTTTATTGTACCATATTCCTTGATTAAAGAAATTACAGTTCCCTCCTTTATCCGGACACTGCAAATAAAAAATTTGTTAATCTTTTGATTTAATACACACTATGACATGAGCATTCAAAGATTGAGCTATTCTAGAAGAGAATAAGATATAATGGAAAAAAATTGAAAACTTTTCAAATGAGGTAAAAGTTACTAAAATATTAACCATACTTCAAAAACATGTTAACAGAACCAAAATAGTTATGAAACGGGAATTGGCCGAAGTAATGCTCGAAACTTTTTGGATATACAAATGATTACTTGGGCAAAGCCACAACTTTCTCTCGCATTCCTTGTATAAACCGTCCATTATGAAAACTCCTCCCATCAACATCCGAACTGTATTGCTCCAAGGGATAATATAATTTGGTGTCTTTTTCATCCTTAAAAAGGGCATAGCCAAGGATCCGTTGGGCGTCAATCTTTTCCACACAAACTGAAGAAAAGATAGTATCTCAGCATACCATGTTATGAGATTCATGTGAACGCAAAAAATGTGTTTACATGACCCTATAACATTGTGCACCACCTAAGTAGTCTATTGCTTTCAGACAAAGGCTGATAATGCAATGATGGACAATTCATTCTGAAATATTCATGAAAAACTTTGGATAGTAATAGACAAGAACTCAAGTGATGGTAATCCTCTTTTCCTAGCAGGCAAAGATTTAGTCTAGAGCTCACCTTCAAGGCCCAGGTCAATCAATTTTAGATAGCCTCCAAGCTGCAACAATTCACCAACAATTCTGTCTGGTACTCTCAAATCTCTATCAAATACATGTACATGTCATCCATCCTACAGATAATAGATCAGGTTAATTCTTTTTGTTATCACCTCATAATCATATATATATATATATATATATATATATATATATATATTGAAAAGACGATGATCTAATCTTATAAAGTTTTTAAAAAAATGATTAATACGATGTTAATCTCACCAAGTAAAAAAATGATATATGTTAAAACAGTAAGTTGGTTCTTTTCACAACTTAAAATGTAGAAATATAAGGGCGGGTAGTATAACTTTTAGAAGCATACTGATACGGTTTGTTTTTGGTCGCAGTGTGGATGCACAAGGTGTGAGTTCGGACTCAATTTGTAATGAGGGAAGAGTGTGGCACGGGACGACGAGCGGGAGGCTCGCTTCGGCGCTTGAGGATCGGCTCGGATTGCCTCGCCTCGAGTACCTGCAGACGGTCCTGAAACACCGGGGTTTATCCCGGTGGCGGACCCTCCGACGATCTAGTCAGTCTCTGTGAGAGAGTAGCGATAACTAGGAAAATTTAGGTGGCAAAGATTGATTACCTGAAAAGGTGGGTGAGGGTCTGGTATTTATAGGAAATTCCAACCGGGTTTGGATCCGCTTGGGGGCCGGGTCTGAACCCGAAAGCCCGTGGGCCTGACGTGGCAGGAGGCCCAGGGGGTTTAGGGCTGACGTGGCAATACCAAGAGTGGTATAGGGCTGACGTGGCAAAGCCCTAGGTGGTATTTGGAACTGACATGGCAGATCATGGGGCTCCTGTGCCTCTGGGGGGAATCGGGTGGCCTAGGTTGTGCCAGGTCATTCTCATTCCTCGCCAGACTGGGCGGACGGCCCGTGGGGCTGTCGAGGATCGGGGGCCGAGGGCCATCGTGGCTCGTCGGATACGAGGAGACCAGTTCTGTGGGGGTGAACTTGCGGTTCGGCGCCGACCCTGTAGTGGTTCGAAGCCGAGCCAGATTGTTGTTTTTCCATTTTTGAGCGAGAGCTGCCCTGGGCCCTGGTTGGGCCCCAGGCCATTTTTACCCTACCACACAAGCCCCCCACTCCTGCGGGGGTGCGGGAGCTAGCCGTGGAGGAGTGTTTATGGTTGTAGAAATGGGATGGCGAATCGCTGGGCCTTCATGAGGGGACTGCCCTGGTGCTGGACCGGACCTCGAGCTTTCGAGGGATTATGGGTCGGCAAGGGTGATGGCGAGCCATTGAGACTTCCTGAGAAGATTACCCTGGTTCGAGACCGGACCTCGAGCTTTCGAGGGATTATGGGTCGGCAAGGGTAATGGCGAGCCGTTGAGTCTTCCTGAGAAGACTACCCTGGTGCCAGACCGAACCTCGAGCTTTCGAGGGATTATGGGTCGGCAAGGGTGATGGCGAGCCGTTGAGACTTCCTGAGAAGATTACCCTGGTGCGAGACCGGACCTCGAGCTGGCGAGGGATTATGGGTCGGCAAGGGTGATGGCGAGCCGTTGAGTCTTCCGAAGAAGACTACCCTGGTGCTAGACCGAACCTCGAGCTTTCGAGGGATTATGGGTCGGCAAGGGTGATGGCGAGCCGTTGAGACTTCCTGAGAAGATTACCCTGGTGCTAGACCAGACCTCGAGCTTTCGAGGGATTATGGGTCGGCAAGGGTGATGGCGAGCCGTTGAGTCTTCCGGAGAAGACTACCCTGGTGCTAGACCGAACCTCGAGCTTTCGAGGGATTATGAGTCGGCAAAGGTGATGGCGAGCCGTTGAGTCTTCCTGAGAAGACTACCCTGGTGCTAGACCGAACCTCGAGCTTTCGAGGGATTATGGGTCGGCAAGGGTGATGGCGAGCCGTTGAGTCTTCCGGAGAAGACTACCCTGGTGCTAGACCGAACCTCGAGCTTTCGAGGGATTATGAGTCGGCAAGGGTGATGGCAAGCCGTTGAGTCTTCCTGAGAAGACTACCCTGGTGCTAGACCGAACCTCGAGCTTTCGAGGAATTATGGGTCGACAAGGGTGATGGCGAGCCATTGAGACTTCCTGAGAAGATTACCCTGGTGCTAGACCGAACCTCGAGCTTTCGAGGGATTATGGGTCGGCAAGGGTGATGGCGAGCCGTTGAGACTTCCGGAGAAGACTACCCTGGTGCTAGACCGGACCTCGAGCTTTCGAGGGATTATGAGTCGGCAAGGGTGATGGCGAGCCGTTGAGTCTTCCTGAGAAGACTACCCTGGTGCTAGACCGAACCTCGAGCTTTCGAGGAATTATGAGTCGGCAAGGGTGATGGCGAGCCGTTGAGTCTTCCTGAGAAGACTACCCTGGTGCTAGACCGAACCTCGAGCTTTCGAGGGATTATGGGTCGGCAAGGGTGATGGCGAGCCGTTGAGACTTCCTAAGAAGATTACCCTGGTGCTAGACCGGACCTCGAGCTTTCGAGGGATTATTGGTCGGCAAGGGTGATGGCGAGCCGTTGAGTCTTCCTGAGAAGACTACCCTGGTGCTAGACCGAACCTCGAACTTTCGAGGGATTATGAGTCGGCAAGGGTAATGGCGAGCCGTTGAGTCTTCCTGAGAAGACTACCCTGGTGCTAGACCGAACCTCGAGCTTTCGAGAGATTATGGGTCGGCAAGGGTGATGGCGAGCCGTTGAGCCTTCCTGAGAAGACTACCCTGGTGCTAGACCGAACCTCGAGCTTTCGAGGGATTATGAGTCGGCAAGGGTGATGGCGAGCCGTGGTGCCTTAGAAGGTTTGAGCGGAGTGGTCCGCCGTCTTTGCAGAGCATTGAAGGTGCTCCGGGATCTGTGCAATGTTCCAATTTCCTAGGGGCATTAATGGCGGCGCCTAATAAATGCATGGCGCATGGGCTTCCGTCGATTGGCTTTCCCAATGTCATAATGGCCGGTCTATGGGGGAGGCTATAAATACCCCTCCCCCCCCAGCGGGTTTGATCACAACAAGGGTGGTCCATTGGCCATCAGAGGTGTCTGCTTCGGCGGACGTCTGTCTCTTGCAAAATTTTAACCCTGGTCGTGTCGGAGAGGTGGTTACTCTGCCGCCCGGATCTTCTCTTGGATCTGATGGCCTTGATATGGTAGCCAGATCTAGGGGAGATCAGGGCGAGAGGGGTAACGACCGAAATCCGGACCGGTAGATAAGGAGCCTCGGATTGGTGGTGGCTTTGCCGTCTGGATCCTTTTTCGGGTCAGACGACCCTGACATGGTTGTTTGGCCCGAGAGAGATCCAGACGGAAAGGGTATCAACCGTATTCCGGACCTGGAGCTGAAGAGCCTCAGATAGATGGGTCGTCTCCGATTGGAGGTGGGCCGATCTGCTTTCCGATAGGGCTCCAGGCGATGGTGGCTTCTGTCCTACCCTCGAACAGTTCGGGGTTTCGGCTGCCGAGGCCGTAAGCCCCGGGCTGCTCGCGGGTGAGAGGGGAGCCGTCCGAGCTCTGGAGCCCGGGGCGCCTGTCTAAGGACGGCGCCTTAAATCTTAAAAAAAAATTTCTCCGCTGAACACTTCATCCGAACCGACCCCTGTGTCTGGCTGCCAGCCTGGCACTGGGTGACGTCAGCAGCGCACGTTTCGAGGACGTGGCGCGATCTTCCAGGCGGCAGTTACATGTCAATCGGTGAACAGTAATTGCGGAAATCGAGGAGTCGTTTTCATCCTCTATAAATGTCCCCACCTCTCCCCCTATTGCCCACTTCTTTCTCGCTTCTTTCTTTTTCAAAAAATCTTCAAACACTTCAGCGCTCGTCCCTACAGTTTGCTGCACCAGGCTCGTTCTTCCGAAGCGACCCCAGGTTAGTTGGTAAGTCTGTTTAGTTTAGGCACAGATGGACAGGGCTCAGTCTAGCTCGTCAGCATCGACGTCTGGGGGGGAAGTGAAACCCGCCTCCAAATCGACTTCGTGGGAGGAGCCGGTAGGCGAGGAGGAGCCGGTGTATAATGTGAGGCCGTTGCGATCTCGGAAGCCTTTTGTGGTGGAGAGCAGCGAATCTGAGGAGGGGAGCGGCAGTTCAGACGAAGTCCAGGTTCTAGGGTCGGCTTCCGAGGAGGAGGGTGGCCCCGAAGGGGGTGAAGCCGAAGGGGCTCAGATAGGAGGTGCGGGAGGGAAATCCACAGGTTTGGGTGTGGGTTCGAGTTCCACTCCGACCGGTCTGGGGCGATTGTCTACCCCCTCGCCGGAAGGAGCTAAGAAGAAGAGGGCTCCGAAGAAGAAGGGGTCGAGGGCCGGTGGCTCGAGCCAGGCGCCTGTTTACCGTAACTTAAGGACAGGGTCGCCCATGCAACCGAAGCCGTTCCGTCGGTACCCCGACGACCTTTCTGATAAGGAGTTTTTTGGGGTCCAGCCATCGTCGCCGAGCCGGAAGAGGGTGAAGATGGACACACTTCCGTCCGTTTTGGAGGCTGGTGACTTGGAGGCTCTGCAGTTGGCGTACCACATAGGGTCCAGCTATGAGCTCATGTTGCCGAGCTCTACTCTCCGCCCGACCGACCCCCTACCTGATTGGTATTGCGTCTTCCCCGTGGACGCCTTCATCTCCGGACTGAGGCTGCCAGTCCACCCGTTTGTTCAGGAGGTGTTGAACTGGGCGTCCTTGGCGCCGATGCAGTACGGGCCGAACTCCTGGAAGCAGATCACCTACTTTATGCTGATGTGCGAGGAGCAGAAGGTACCCCTACGGTTGAATGTGTTCCGAGCGATGTTGATGATCAGCTCGTCGGCTGAGGGTGTTTACTACATCTCACCTCGGAGTAAGGGGAAGGTCGTTCACGGTCACCCGGATTCCATCAAGGAGTGGAAGAAAAAATATCTGGTGATCCGGAGTGAGGAACCTTGGAACATCCTCACTCGATGGAACCACTCTAAGCCGAGCTATAAAACGCCGAGGCCGAGGGACCTAACGGCCGAGGAGTGGGGGTTTGTTGAGCGTCTCCGTCTGTCGCACAGTATCAGTTGGACGAAGGTGACCGAGGGTCACCTGGCGAGCGTCGGACTGAGCCCGGCTGTTATTTGTATGTAGTTGTTCCTTTTCTCTTGGTCTTGTTGTTCTTTTGCGCTCAGTGTTCTTAATGGATCTTTTTGCAGGCATGGATCCCGAATCAATCAGGGCAAAGAGGCTCTCCATGAAAAAGGAGAAGGCCGAGAAGAAGGGGGAGGCGATGAAGACGAGGGGGTCGTCCCAGGTGGTCTCCGAGGCCCCTATTCAGCCGAGGGCCAAAAGGACTCGCTCGGAGACGGGCAAGGACATGGCTGTTCAGGGCGGCCCGGACCAGGGCAAGGCAGCCGATCTTGATAAGGGGAAGGGTCCTCTGGTGGATCCAGAGGTAGAGGAGAGGCTTCGGCGACCGTGGGTGTCGAGTTGGTCGATCCGCGAGGGTGACTGCCTGACCCGAGGGCGCCAGGCCATCGAAGTGGCGAGTAAGCTGGCGACCCCCGGGGATCGTTCGGAGATGAATGCCAAGACCCTGGAGGAGGCGTACACTCGCCTTGCACAGGCCAATGTGCTGGTAAGTCTGCCGACCCCTCTTGCCTTGTAATTACATTGTAGGGGTTTTCTTAGTTGTGCTCAGTGACTGCAGGCGACCGTGCAGGGGGCCCACGTGAGGGGCCTTTATGAGGCGGCCCTGAAGCGGGAGCGCGACCGGGCTGACAAGGCCGTGCAGGAGATGAAGGAGATGAAGATAGAGCTCGAAGGCTCCCATAAGAGGGAGCAGGAGATGAGGACGGCCTTTGACAAGGAGAAGGAGGAATGGGCGAAGAAGATGGCGGCTCAGAAGAAGAAGTTCGCCCAGGAGAGGGAAGAGCTGACGGAGACGGGTCAGCTCCTGGTGATCAAGGCTCAGGATGAGTGCTATACGAAGGCCCTCAGTCATGTGAGGCACTTCTACCCGACCCTCGATTTGTCCAACTTCGATTATGACATGGAGATCGAGGGGACACCGAAGACCCCCAATGAAGAAGGGCCCGTTGATGACCCGGCTGCCGACCTCCCTGTGAACCCGACCGATGTTGAGGTGGGGAAACAAGTTGTATAGTTTTATCTTTCTTTTTCCTTCTCTCGATTGTATTTGCCTTCCGCGGACTGGCCACCGCATTTTTTGTATGAAGTACTTTCGTTTATAAAAGAAGATTTTTAACTGGCCAAGTGTTTTGACCTCGGATATTTCCGAACCATTTTTGCCGATGCGTTTTGAGTTGGCTGGTTCTCTTGTAGGTTGCGGCTCCCCTTCCCGAGGTGGACCCCCGTCGTTCCGACGTGGCGTGGCTCCGGAGCAAAGTTGAGGCCCTGGAGGCCACGTTGGTTCGCTACCGAAAGGGGGCTCGTGACACTGATACGGCCTTTAACTATTATCGGAATAAGTCTAAAGCCTTGAGTGAGGAGGCGAGCCGGCTGAGGAGGGCGATGGTGGATCGGAACCTCGACAGTGTCGGTCTCGGATATACCATGTCGAGTGCATCGGTGCAGAGGCCCTCCTCTGAGAGGTTACTTCGCGATGTCATTGTGGAGAAGGAGATGGAGATACACCGTTACAAGATGATGCTAGGTGTCTCGGCATCCTCCTCGGTGGGTCGGCGAGCGGAGGGGGTTCCCTCTGCGTTGCTGTTGCTGGAGCGTGTGCGACCAGTTGATGCCCAGAGCTCGGTGGCTAGTGTGTCGACCGTGGCTGAGCCTAAGGACCATCATGACGAGGAGAGGGCTCCTAGTCGTTCGGTCGGAGTGGTCCCGCCCTTCGTCGGACCCGAGGGGCCCTAAGATGGCGACTTCCTCCAGTTTGAGATGAGTGATGTGGTCCTGTAACGATCTTTGTTTGTTTTTTCTGAACTAATAAGGGAATATGAATAAAGAATTCTTTTCATTCTTTGCCCTGGCCAATAGTGTAGTGGACGATTGCGGAGGTGAGGTTCGGCCCCGTCGATCCATGAGGGTTCGGCGCGGGGCATTAGGAAGACTCCCTGGTCTGAAGCCGGGTCGGACCTACCGAGACGTTGGGGACGATACCGAAGTGAGGACTCGGGTGCCGATCTCATTGTCCGGTGTTAGGTCGGAGCTGCCGAGGCATTTGGAGTTTGACAAAAAGAGATTTCTTTCATACAAGATAGGGAGGGTCATTGAAGCGGCCCTTTATACATGAAAGCTTACAAAAAATATCATTTACATCAGCCAAGATAGAACCTATGTTCGCTCTTCTAGGAACTTTATTAGGTGCTCGGCGTTCCAGGGTCGGCTGATGATCCGGCCGTCCATATCTGCCAGTCGGTACGTACCAGGGCATACAGCCTCGACTACACGGTATGGGCCTTCCCAGTTGGGAGCCAATTTCCTCTTCTTGGTTGGATCAGAGACGGATAGTTTTCGTAACACGAGGTCCCCCGCTTTAATGTTTGTGGGGCGGACCTTCTTGTTGTAAAACTTCTCGATCCGTTGTTGGTAGATGCTTCTCCGGTTTGAAGACTTCTCTCTGACCTCGGCGACGAGGTCCAGGTTGGCCCTCAGGCCGGACGAGTTGTCAGCTTCATCGAAGGCCATGATCCGGGGAGAAGGCAGGCCAACCTCGACAGGGATGACTGCCTCCGTCCCGTAGGTCAAGGTGAACGGCGTCTCCCCCGTGGGGATCCTCTTGGTGGTTCGGTGTGCCCATAGCACGCTAGGCAGTTCCTCGACCCACAGCCCCTTGGGGGAACTGTCGAGGCGCTTTTTGAGGCCGTCGAGGATTTGCCTGTTCGCGTTCTCCGCTTGGCCATTGGATTGAGGGTGGCATATAGCGGAGAAACGCTGCTTGATGCCGATGTCTGCGCAGAAAGTTTGGAAGTTCTGCCCTTGGAATTGGGTTCCGTTGTCCGTGACGAGGACCCGAGGGATTCTGAACCGGCAAATGATGTTCTTCCAAAAGAATTGTTGTACTTGGTGCTCGGTGATGCTGGACAGAGGCTCGGCTTCGAGCCACTTGGTGAAGTAGTCGATGGCGACGATCAGGAATTTCTTTTGCCCTACCGCCACGGGGAAGGGGCCCACGAGGTCCATGCCCCACATGGCGAATGGCGTAGGGCTAGCCAGGGATCGGAGATTGACTTGAGGAAGCCTCTTGATAGGGGAGAACCTTTGGCATGGGCCGCACCTCTTGACTAGGTCTTGCGAGTCTTGGAGCATGGTCGACCAATAGTACCCCTGATTCAGGGCCTTCCGAGCGAGCGTCCTGCTCCCCATGTGGCATCCGCCGATCCCCTCATGAAGATCTTTCAGCACGTAGCTGGCCTCGTCGCTGGTGAGACAGCGGAGGTACGGCTTGCCGTCGGCCAAGGTGTATGAGCGTTTGAAGAGGATGTCATCAATCATGAAGAACCTTTCAGCTCGGACCCTGACTCGTCTAGCTTCGGCTCGGTCTTCAGGAAGCTCGGCGCTGACTAAGAATCTCCGGATGGGAGTGGTCCAGTCGTCTGGACTGGCACCGTCTTGGACACACATTGCCTCCTGGTCTTGATCGTTGATACTTGGCTTTAGGAGGATTTCTATGAGCACCGTCTGGTCGAGACCCTCGAAGGAGGAAGAGGCGAGTTTGGACAACGCGTCTGCTTGAGCGTTCTGCTCCCTAGGGACTCTGATAACCGCGGAGTGGCAGAAAGATGCTAGGAGACGTCGGACCACCGCCAGATACCTCATCATCCGATCGTCGCGAGCCTCGTATTCCCCGGTGATCTGATTGACCACGAGCTGAGAATCGCTGTAGGCTCGGATTCGCTGGGCACCGGCTCGGTGGGCGAGGGTCAGTCCGGCGATCATGGCTTCGTATTCCGCCTCGTTATGGGAGGCCGGAAAGTTGAGGCGGAGGGAGTATTGAAGTAGGAATTGGTCGGGGCCACGAAGGATGATGCCAGCTCCACTCCCCGTTTCACATGATGATCCATCGACAAAGACCTCCCAGGTCGGATCTGAGCCTTCGATGCTGGGCTGTTCGGAGACGGTGCACTCAGTTATAAATTCGGCGAGGGCTTGCCCTTTGATGGCAGTCCTCGGCTGATAGCTGATGTCGAACTGACTCAGCTCAATTGATCACTTGACTAAGCGACCGGAGTTTTCGGGCTTGTGAAGGACAGTCTTCAGTGGCTGGTCGGTCAGTACTTGGACGGAGTGGGCCTGGAAGTAAGGACGAAGCTTCCGGGCTGCCATGACCAAGGCATAGGCCACCTTCTCTATCTTTGCGTACCTCATCTCGGTGGGGAGCAGAACTTTGCTCACATAGTACAATGGCCTCTGGACCCCATCTTCTTCTCGGACGAGGACGGCGCTGAGTGCGCTATCCGAGGCGGAAAGGTAGAGCCATAGTGGTTCCCCCGGCTCGGGCTTGCTGAGGAGAGGAGGGTTGGCCAGGTACTGCTTCAGCTGTTCGAAGGCCTCTTGTTGATGGGTTCCCCACTCGAAGCCCCTCTTCCCGCGTAAGCCTTGAAAAAGGGGAGAGACTTCTCCCCTGACTTGGAGAGGAAACGGCCGATTGCAGCCAACCGGCCCGTAAGCCTCTGAACCTCCTTGACATTCCGGGGTGGGGCCATGTCAATAATAGCTTGGATTTTCTCGGGGTTCGCCTCGATGTCGCGCTGGCTAACGATGAACCCCAGGAATTTCTCAGTGGAGACGCCGAAGGCGCATTTAGCCGGGTTGAGCCTCATGTTGTGATGCCGGAGGACTCCGAAGGCTTCCTCGAGGTCGGCGATGTGGTCCGGCCCGGCCCGGCTCTTGACGAGCATGTCGTCGACATAGACTTCCACGTTGCGGCCGATCAGGTCTTTGAAGATTCTGTTGACGAGCCGTTGGTATGTGGCTCCGACGTTCTTTAGCCCGAAGGGCATAACGCGGTAGCAGAAAAGACCCTGGTCGGTGACGAACGAGGTCTTGGAGATGTCCGGTGGAAACATCCGGATCTGATTGTACCCCGAGAATGCGTCCATGAAGGACAGTAGCTCATGCCCCGAGGTTGCATCGATTAAGGTTCGATGCGGGGGAGGGGGAAAGGATCTTTTGGACATGCTTTATTTAGATATGTGAAGTCGATACAGATCTGCCAGCCCCCGGTTGCCTTCTTCACCATGACGACATTAGCCAACCACTCGGGGTAGCTGACTTCCTGAATAAATCGAGCCGACAAGAGCTTGTCGACCTCTGTCTTCACAATTTGCTGCCTCTCCGGGGTGACTTTGCGTCTTTTTTGGACGACCGGCTTAGAGTCTGGGATGACGCTCAGCCGATGCATAATCAAGTCTTCGGAGATCCCGGGCATGTCTTAGGGCTTCCAAGCGAAGAGATCAACATTGCAGCGGATGCAGGCGATTATACCTGGCTTCAAGTCCTCGGGGAGCGAACGGCTCACCCGAAACCACTTCGATTCATCCTCGGCGTCGAACAGGACCTCCTCCAGTTCATCGATAGGCTCGGGAGCGGGGCCGTCCCTCTCGGGTTCGAGCTCAACGGCATCGAGGGGGAATACACCCCCTCCGACGGCGGTCATGTAGCACGACCGCGCTGCTTCTTGGCTACCTCGGACGACTCCGACCCCTTGCGGGGTGGGAAATTTAAGTTTCAGATGGTAGGCCGAAGGTACCGCTTGGAGGGAGCACAGTCCGGGTCGGCCGAGTATGGCATTGTAAGCTGCTTTGACGTTTACCACCATGAAGTCCATGGACTCGGTCCTCTTGACAGGAGCCGATCCCGCGGTGACGTCGAGAGTAACAATCCCTTTTATCACGACAGGGACGCCAGAGAACCCATGCAAGGTGTACCCGATTGGCTTGACTTTGCCTCTAGGTAGTTTGAGATTCTCGAAGGCCTCGAGGAAGAGAATATTTACCGAGCTACCGTTGTCGACGAGAATTCATCGAACCTCACAATTAGCCATGTGGAGGCCAATGACGAGGGCGTCGCAATGAGGGAGGCAAACGCCTTCGAGGTTCTCTCCGGAGAAGGAGACAGGCACCGGTTGCAACTTGGGCGATGGGTTGTCTTGGACAGCATTCACTTCTCGGATGAAGGCTTTTCGAGAAGTATTTGACTCTCCCCCCATTGGCCCCCCGTGGACACAGTGCAAGATGAATGGCGTATCAGCGGCTCCCTCGGGTTCGGGATCCCGACCCTGGATGCGGTTCGGAGTAGGGTTCGGAGGCGAAGGCCTCCGGTTCCTAGCATCTCGCCGATCCCGTGGGCCTTCTCTGGTGAATTCTCGGAGGTATCCTCGTGAGATGAGTTCCTCAATTTCGTCTTTCAGGGCCCGACATTGGTCGGTTTCGTGCCCATGATCTCTGTGGAAACGGCAGTAGAAGCGCTGATCTCGCTTCTTGTTGTTATTGGATCGGGGAGGTAGTCGGACAATGCCTTTGTCTTCGATTTCTAAGAGGATGGCGGACACGTTATGTGTCAAGGGAGTGTACCTTTCGAAGCGAGGGACCGGAGGTGCCCTCTTCGTGCCGACCACTTCCTTTGCTGTTTTCTTGGGAGGTTCGGCATCATCGACCCTGCGCTTGCCCTTCCCCACGACTGCTTTGCTGTCCTCTGGGTTCAGAGCTTCTTCAGCTCGTATGTACTTCTCGACTTGGTTGAGAAGGTCAGGGAAGTCCAGAGGTGGCCTCTTTGCCAAGGAGACCTTTAGCTAGTTGTGGCGGACATTGTGCCGGAAAGCTGCCGAGGCGACCCCTGCGTCGAGGGCCGAGACGGATCTGGCCTCGGTTGTGAACCTCTTGACGAAGTTACGGAGCGACTCCCCCTCCCTCTGACTGAGGTCGAGCATGGAAGCGCTCGTCCTTTCGCTCTTCCGGCTTGTGATGAAGTGGGCCAGGAAGCTGGCCTCCAGCTGGTCGAACGAGAAGATCGAGCCAGGGGATAGCTTGGAGAACCAATCCCTGGCCGGACCCCGGAGGGTGGCCGGGAAGGCTCGGCACAGCAGGAGATCCGAGGCGCTGTGAATCATCATGAGGGTTTTGAAGGCTTCCATGTGATCAGCTGGATCACCCTCGCCGTTGTAAGTCTCGAACTGCGGAGGCCGGAAGTTTCGGGGGATCTCTGCTTCTATGATGTTGACGGAAAATGGAGGTCGAGAAGGCCTCCGTCCTTGGATTAGGTTGGGATTCCTGTCGCCGATGCGCTCGATTCGATTCTCCATCTCTAGGAGGCGTCGGAGCACCTCGTCTGTGCACTCCGGCGGGGGAGTCGGCGCACGAGTGTGGCTTCTCCCTTCGCTCATTTGAGGGGCTCAGCCGTAGGTCGCGGACCTCGGCGCTCCATGGAGGGCCTCCAAGATTTCCTCTCTGAAGCTTCTGAACTCGCCCTTGGTGACCCCTCCATGGTCGGAAGGGTCGGGTCGGGGCGTAGGAATTCGGCCGATGCGGCTGAATGCCGACGGCCTTTCCCCCTGTGCGGGCCTGGAGTGGTTCGGGACCGAGTTGGAAGCGGTCCCTCCCCTAGCCTGGCTAGCCCTTCTGTTCACAATGACCCGACGAAGGTCGGGTTCGGCGACGTGTGAAGCGCTTCGCTGGGGTCCGGGGTTTCCACCCGGATTATTGGATGCTTGCCCTCCGTCGAGGGCCCCCTCGGGAGGAGGCCCGTCTGGTCGGGCGGAACGGGCTGATCTTCGGGCTCGGGGAGCCATGGGAGATTGAGTCGAGGGAGAGCATCGGTGGCGAGGCTCGGACTCACGTCCGTACCGGATAAAGACTTTCCACAGACGGCGCCAACCTGATGCGGTTTGTTTTTGGTCGCAGTGTGGATGCACCAGGTGTGAGTTCGGACTCAATTTGTAATGAGGGAAGAGTGCGGCACGGGACGACGAGCGGGAGGCTCGCTTCGGCGCTTGAGGATCGGCTCGGATTGCCTCGCCTCGAGTACCTGCAGACGGTCCTGAAACACTGGGGTTTATCCCGGTGGCGGACCCTCCGACGATCTAGTCAGTCTCTGTGACAGAGTAGCGATAACTAGGGAAATTTAGGTGGCAAAGATTGGTTACCTGAAAAGGTGGGTGAGGGTCTGGTATTTATAGGGAATTCCAACCGGGTTTGGATCCGCTTGGGGGCCGGGTCTGAACCCGAAAGCCCATGGGCCTGACGTGGTAGGAGGCCCAGGGGGTTTAGGGCTGACGTGGTAATACCAAGAGTGGTATAGGGCTGACGTGGCAAAGCCCTAGGTGGTATTTGGAGCTGACATGACTGATCATGGGGCTCCTGTGCCTCTGGGGGGAATCGGGTGGCCTAGGTTGTGCCAGGTCATTCTCATTCCTCGCCAGACTGGGCGGACGGCCCGTGGGGCTGTCGAGGATCGGGGGCCGAGGGCCATCGTGGCTCGTCGGATACGAGGAGACCAGTTCTGTGGGGGTGAACTTGCGGTTCGGCACCGACCCTGCAGTGGTTCGAAGCCGAGCCAGATTGTTGTTTTTCCATTTTTGAGCGAGAGCTGCCCTGGGCCCTGGTTGGACCCCAGGCCATTTTTACCCTACCACATACTAAGTAGCTTTTTTTGGCTAAATTGTGCAAAACTGTTCTTGCTGCTTCTTCTACATTAATCTGTTTCAATATGTGTAGTAATTTAAAGAAAATATCTTAAGATATGTGAAAGAAATCAAATAAACACTTGTTTGAGTCAATTTATATTGTCTTGTCTTAAACTCTAATTCTTTGATGATGATGAAAAACAATCTTACAATGCAGTAATATATTATAGTATATTATGACTTAAAATATCTAAATAAAATGAGCATACATGATAATCGAGTCATAAGATTCACAAGATTTGAATAAAACATGGTAAATATATACCAAACATATATAATAATAATTTCAATTTAATTTTCCCAAATCCTCAAAATAGATCCTTCCCCAAAAACTGAAATTGGAGATACTTTTTAAAATGAAGGGGGAAACGGAAGAATTTTGAAAGTCAGCTTTTGCCATCATAATTATAATTTTGAAGCCAAACTACTACCAAAATCCATGCTTTTTATTAGAGAAGATGGCAAGGATCGAACAGTTGGACATCGGGGGTGGTGCTGCTCAGGTCTCGAGTACTCCATCTTGACATGATCTGACTTCCGCAGCTTCGGGGTTGGTTTTCGGATCGGATTTGGGCTTTTTTGGTTTGGTAGAAGAAGTAATCTCCCTGGAACGAGACGGAAAGGGATCGAATGGTGGTGTGAACTTCAAGAAGCGGCATTGGGGGTGGACGATCAGAATTGATCGACGGAGTGAGATCTCTTGGAGCTGGACAATATCGATGGAGTGGAAGGGAGGCCAGTCATCATCGGAGACGGGAACTTTCTAAAAGACGATAAGGATGAGGACGAGAATGACAAGGGTGTGGAATTTGAGGAGACGTAGCGAGCTGGGGTTTGTAGAAAGAAAGAGCGCGGCAGAGGGATAGAATGTTTTGGGCATGGGTAGTATATTCAAGGGATGTGCATGGTCTAGATTAGATCTAAGAATAAGATGTGTGGTTCAGATCTAAAATATTTAAAAGATTTTTATGGCTCAGCTTAGATCTAAGATATTCTAAGATAAGATTGACGGCTTAGATCTCATATGCATAAATTTATTCTTGCTTTTATAATAGAAATAGATTTACTACACTATTGCATATTATGTAAAGTAAAATTGACTACTTTTCCCTAAAAGTGTATGTATAGTAAATCTCTAAATTAAATTTTATGTTACAATGTTTCATATATTAATATGGGTTGATTTATTGTACAATACCTAGTTAGGGCTAAATTGTCTAAACCTAGACAATTTTAGAACCATTTTCCTTAATGTGTGATATGGGGTAGATGACGTGGCCTCATCCGGGCCATCAGATCCCCTCAAATTTCGTACCTCCATGATCATCAGGTCAAAGTAGGTCCAACGGGCTTCAGTCCATTCAGGCCCACAGGCAAACGGGTCCGACCTAGTCTGTTAGGGTCTTAGACTCATTTATGTTGATTCTTGATTTTGATGATTACAACACAATGCAAAGTTGTTATGCTACTTCTTAGATATTACAGGATATACACAAAGGCAAAATGTTCTAACAAGCTTTACAAGGTTCTTAAAGCAAGTTGATCAAGCAAAGCTACAAACAAAGCTCTTATAGCTAATTGATCAAGAAAGCTACAAGGTTGCCAGCTTCAAAGAAAAAGACGAAGGCTAAAGCTCCATCTCAAGACTCAAGACTCAAAACAAGACCTATGCTTCAATATGTTGTATTAAGTGTCTTGTAACAATTGTAACTTTTTTATTTCTTTGAGTCTTAGAAATTCTATAATAGCCTTGTCATACACACTCACACATATCTTTAAAATAATTGAGTATTTTTCAAACTAAAAAGATCGAAACAAGATTGAAAAAGCTCAGCTGTTAAGTACCAGTCGACCGCCATTAGGCACCAGTCGACTATCCTAGTACGAAACTGTCTGAACTTATTCAAACTCTGACCAGTCGACTCATAACGGTAACCCAGTCGACTGTTCAAGTCGTTTCGACAGTTTACTGATTTCAAACTTAACTTTTCGAGTTCAAAAGTTTTATTTCCGTTGGTTGACAGTTGGTACAACTTCTTCTCAACGTCCAGTGATTCTAACTCTATAAATAAAGTGTAGAAATCACTTGGAAAAGGTTACAAGATAATACTCTCTTTTATAACCTTTCAAGTACTTATTTTCAAAAAGAGAACAAGAGTTCGCAAGCTTTCAAATCCTCTAAGTTTTTGGTTCTCTGAAATTAGTCTAGTATAACAGTGATTTTGTTTTAGACTGATTTCGAAAGTTGATCTAATAGCCACGCAAAAAATCACATTCACAACAAGGCTATAGGTTGATTGTAAACATTTTGTTGTTGTTCTTCACTCTCGGGTTGTGAGAGTGGTTCCTCTCGGTTGGAGAGTAGGGCTCTAGGGTGTTGAGTCAGGTTTTCACTGTTGGTGGAAGAGTGGGTTGCTTCCTCTAGTGGTGAGAGAGGACTACGGGTTGAACAAGATTGTTGTCTAACGCCGTAAGTTATTCTTGTATTTTTTTTCAAGAATAGTGGAAAATCTCAAGTGGGTTACTTGGGGACTGGATGTAGGTCGGGAGAACCGAACCAGGATACATCGTGTGTACTATGTGGTTGTATTTCTCTGAACTTGCATTTCATTTACTTGTTTTTTTAAGTTCTCTGTGAAACTTGTCTGGACAGTCGACTGTGTCCCCTTTTAAGTCGACTAGTCAGACTTGTACTACATTCTCTCTGAAAACTTGTCTGGTAAGTTGACTGGTTAATCTATAAGTCGACTGATCAGACTCGTCTTAAAATACTCTTCTTAACTGTCGACTGGTTTCTCTTTTCAAGTCGACTGGACTGAAGAAAAAGTTCAATTCCGCAATCATTTTTATAAAACACTATTCGCCCCCCCCCCCCTCTAGTGTTTCTTGCCTTGCCTACAGGATCCAACAATTTACCCCTGCCTATAAACAACAGACCCCCTCCTCACTTCCAAAGGTAATAAACTTTTTCTCACCTGAACCCTAGCTACTGTTGCTTTCTCAGTGACTGACTAGAATGTCGGAGGTCCTGGCACCGGGACTTCTCCCGGTATTTCTAGGTAGTGTGCAGGTACAAGAGTCCGAGCCGAGCCTCAAAGATTCGAGCCAAGCTACTGAGATCCGAGCCGAGCTACGAGATTCAAGCCGAGCATCCGGCCTCTACCTCCCTCCGGCTACCCTCGAGCCGATCCTACAGCCGAGGATCGGACTAGCGCCAGCACCACATCTTCCGCTACACAAATTACAAGAACTCACACCTGTTGCCCCCACACCCTAAAAACAAATAGCATCAGGTTGGCCCAGTCTGTGGGAAACTTTAAGTACTGACGCCAGGCCGATCCTAGCTAGGGACACCATCTCATGGATCCCAAAGCAAGAAGGGTAGTCACCTCCGGACGTCATCCTGATCCTCCTCCCCATCATAGTTGTGTGAATGCCCAGGGATCTAATCAACCATGGGTCAATGGCACAGCCGGACCCGAACTAGGTGCATCTCACTCAATTGCAACTGACTTCGGTGCTTCATCCAAAATCGACAGGCCAGTCGAACCAGGGGAGGGGCTGCTTCCAACTCGGTCCCGAACTAAGGTAGACAGCCGACCCTAGAATGGGAGCCGAGAACAGCCGCTCACCCCAAGGACCTCAACCATCGCGTGACCCGGTAGGGCAAGCCCCAGTTTCAGAATTTTAGGGACGAGGTCCTCCAGGAAATCTGAGGCGATCCTAGGACCAAGGCACGCAACGACTCCATCCCTCAGCCCGAAGCCCGGGAGGCAAATCCCATGGATCGACCGGCCCGCTTGAGCAAGAAGATGCCGTCCTTCGACGCCTCTGAGAAATGGAGAACCGACTCACCCATCTTGGCGAGGGCGGGCCGATGCCAGGCCTTGGTTACAAGCCAACCCGACCCCCATTTTCCCCTCAAATCTTGGAAGCCAAAATCCCCAGAAACTTCAAGCCTCCCCAATTCGAGACATACAATAGCGAGGGTGATCCCACTGATCACATGTAGGGGTTTAAAACCCTCATGATGATTCACAGCGCTTCGGATCCCCTCCTATGTCGCGCTTTTCCTACCACTTTGTGGGGTCTAGTTCGAGAATGGTTCTCGAAGCTCACCCCGGCTCAGTCTTCTCGTTCGACCAGTTGGAAGTGAACTTTCTAGCCCACTTCGTGACCAGCAAAAAGGTCGAGAGGATGAGCGCGTCCCTTCTAGACCTCATACAGAAGGAAGGGGAGTCACTCTACGAGTTCATTCGGAGGTTCACAAACAAGGCGAGGTCTGTCTCCTCTCTCGATGTGAGCATCGCTTCGGTAGCTTTCCGACACAACGTTCGGCACATTCAGCTTAAGGCTTTCTTGGCCAAAAAACCACCTGTCGACTTCCCCGACTTGCTCAACAGGGTCGAGAAGTACATTCGAGCGGAAGAGGCCCTAAACCCTGAGGGCACCAAAGAAGCCACTGTCAAGGGAAAGAGGAAGGGAGACGACGTCGAGCCCGTCAAGAAAGTCACAAAAGAGGCGGTCAATCTCAAAAGAATTCCTCCGGTCCCCCGATTTGAGAGGCATACGCTGCTGACCCAGAACGTGTTGGCAATCCTAATGGAAATCGAGGATAAAGGGATCGTCTAACTCCCTTCTCGACCAAGCAACAACAAGAAGCGGGACAAGAGGTTCTACTGTCGCTTCCACCGAGACAATGGGCACGAGACAGACAACTGCCGGGCCCTTAAAGACAAGATCGAGGCCCTCATCCAACAAAGGTACCTGAGGAAGTTCACCCCGGATAACCCAAGAGATCGGAGGGATCCGAGGAATCTTAGGTCTTCGTCTCCCCCTCGAACGATCAACCGGCAACCAGAACGGGACCTCGAGCCCGAGGAAACCGGAGGGCATGCCATTCTACACTGCATCCATGGTGGACCCATGGGAGGGGAATCTAATACTTCTTGTAAGGCCTTCTTCCGAGAGGTTAACTCCGTTCGAGACCATCCCTCCCCCTAGATTTAGCAGCGGCCTGTCTCCTTCTTCGGAGAAGACCTGGAGGGAGTCCAGCTCCCGCACTGCGATGCCCTCGTCATCAGCCTCGTCATGGCAAATTTCAAAGTCTGCCAAATTCTCATGGACAACGGAAGCTCGGTCAACATCCTCTTCTTGGAAGCATTTGAGAACCTCAGGCTCCCCCGAGAAAAGCTAAAGCCGGCCGGGTACACCCTGTACGGGTTCTCAGGCATCCCAGTTCAAATTGAAGGGATCATGACAATGGATGTAAGAACCGGCATGGCCCCCATCATACGGACCGAATCAATGGACTTCATGGTGGTCAACGTCAAGGCTGCATACAACGCCATCCTCAGTCGACCTGACCTCTGCTCATTTCAGGTCATCCCCTCAGCCTACCACTTGAAGTTGAAGTTCCCCACTGACCTCGGGGGTGCGTTGTCAGAGGGAATCATGAGTCTACACGTTCGTGCTACATGATCGCGATCGGAGGCGGGGTGTTCCCCCTTGACGCAGTCAAGCTTCCACCTGAAAGAAGCCAGCGAGTGTCGGAACCTGCAGACGAATTGGAGGAGGTCTCATTCGAAGCAGAAGACAGGTCTAAGTGATTCCGTGTGAGCCGCACCCTTTCCCCCGACATGAAGCTAGGTCTAACTGATTTCGTCCGCCGCAATATCGACCTCTTCGCTTGGACCCCGTCCAACATGCCCGGAATTTTTGATGACCTAATCATACATAGGCTAAGCGTCCAACCGGTCTTCAAGCCAATCTATAAGAAGCGACGCAAGTTCGCCCCGGGGAGGCAACAAGGAATGAAAGTGAAGGTGGACAAACTATTGTCATCCCGGTTCATTCAAGAGGTCAGCTACCCCGAGTCGCTAGCTAACGTCGTGATGGTGAAGAAGGCGAGCGGGAGCTGAAGGATCTGCATAAACTTTACGGACCTCAATAGGGCGTGCCCTAAAGATCCTTTCCCCCTCCCGAGCATTGACGCTCTGATCGACACAACGTCGGGCCATGAGCTACTGACCTTCATGGATGCCTTTTCAAGCTATAATCAAATCCAGATGTTCCCTCCGGACATCGACAAAACGTCCTTCATTACTGAGCAGGGTCTCTAATGTTACTGGGTTATGCCCTACGGACTCAAGAACGTCGGAGCCACCTACCAGAGACTCATCAACTGAGTTTTCAAAGATCAGATCGGTCGTAACATGGAGGTATACTTCGAAGACATGCTTGTCAAGATCCGACGAGGGAAGGACCATGTCGACGACCTCGAGGAAGCTTTTGGCGTCCTTCGGTCCCACAACATGAGGCTCAATCCTGCCAAGTGTGCCTTCGGTATCCCCTCAGGGAAATTTCTCGGGTTCGTCGTTAGCCAATGCAGCATAGAGGAAAATCCCGAGAAGATCCAGGCTATAATCAACATGGCCCCTCCCAGAAGCATTAAGGAGCGTCAACGGCTCACGAGAAAACTAGCGGCGATCAGCCACTTCCTCTCCAAGTCTGGAGAGAAGTCCCTCCCCTTCTTCAAAGCTCTGTGGTGAGCGAAAGGCTTCGAATGGGGTGGCCCCCCAGCAATAGGCGTTCAACAAGTTAAAGTCCTCCCTTGCCAACCGTCCCCTTCTGAGCAAACCCGAACCAGGCTAGGGATGGCAACTGGGCCGGGTTAACCGGCAACCCACCCACGACCCGGCCCACCAACCCGACCCGTTAAATTGCTTCGCGGGTTCGGGTCGAACCCGGTGAACAGTACCGGGTCGACCCGGGTCACAATTTTCGCGAATCGAATTCGCTAAACCCGGCCCACGAACCCGGCCCAACCCGTGAATTTGACCCGCCAACCCGCGGGTCGACCCGCGGGTTTCGACCCGTTCGACCCGTGACGGGTCGACCATTGACCCGCGGGTCGAACGGTCGAAAATCACACCGTTGCTGCTGCTGGCATGCTGCGCTCTGTCCCAGAGCCGTTTGGTTTTTTTTTTTTCCCCACTTATTTAGCCTATAAATATCCCCCAAAAATCTCATAAAAAATCACACCTCACTCTCTTACTCTCTCTACTATTATACATCATTTGTAAAGAATTTTTGAACAATTGTAGTATTCATCAAAACAAGTGTACAAGGAGGCATATACACGATCAAATTTCGGTCGTATCAGAAACAAAATTCAACGTCTTCAACTCTCTTCAACTCTCATCAAATCTACTTCAACCTCTTCTCAACTCTTCAATTGCGGAATCGCCGAATCGGCAAAGCGCTCCTCCATCTTTTCTATTCTATTCTTATTTTAACGGGTTTTTTTACATACGCATATTCCACGGTGAACGGTATCAAAATATCTCTATCTCTCTCGTTAATTTTTTTTTTGCTTTATAGTTAAAATTATTGTTCGTTTTTTTGAACTTCTCTATCTCAACCCTCTTGTTTTTTAGATTTTTTTTTTGTATAATTCACCGCTCCTATATTGTATATTTTTTTTTACATACTTTACTTTAGCACATTACTACATTATGTCTAGATCACGTGGTAGCGGTCGTAGCGGACAAGATTCCTCCTCCTCTTCACGTAGGCCACCAATTGTCCCAACTAGTGAGCCCGCCCAAGATTACATTGATCCTACTATGGAACAATGGGGTACACACGACATGGATGTTGTAGGTGACATTCAATTAGAAGAAGAACAACAACAACAACAACAACCCGAAACCACACAACCCCGTAGTAGTAGGAAAAGTAGAGAAGAAACTAGCGATTGGCATAAGTTTTATGATTATATCCCGGACGAACATAATCCGGGTATAGGTTTGAAAGTGTGTAAAACATATAGTAAAACATACAAATTCAAGAGGGGTGACGGCACCGGTACAATTAGTAGGCACATACAACATAATCATAAAGAACTTCTTGATCAAATATAAGGCCAACAAAAAATCAACCCTAGGACCGGTCAAGTAGATAGCCACCCTTATGATCCCGAACTTGTTCGTCGGGAAATGGCCCGATTAGTCATTAAGGAAGAGTTGCCATTTTCCTATCCCGAGAGTAGGAACTTGGAAAATTTTAATCAAACGGTCTTAAACCCTCATTTTAAAAGAATTCTGAGAAATACTTGCAAATCGGATTGTTTTAAAGTGTACATGGAAATGAAGGACGCTTTGATTGCAATTTTATGGAGTTTAACTTGTAGGGTTAGTTTAACTTCGGATTGTTGGACGAGTGTCAACAATATTCCAACGATGGGAATAACCTGTCATTGGATCGACAATGATTGGATTCTTCAAAAAAGAATCATATCACTTGCGGCGTTGCCGTATCCCCATAGTGGCGCTGAAATAGCAAACCGTATTATAGAAATTTGTGATGTTTTTCATATTCGCGATAAAATTATGGCTATTAGTTTTGATAATGCATCTAACAACAATGTAGCAATTACTACTTTAAAATCTGTATTAAACCCTCCATCTGACAATATTTTTCATGTTAGATGTGCATGTCATATTATAAATTTATGTGTTCAAGATGCATTAAGAATAGCTGATCCATATATAGTTAAAATTAGAAATTGTGTACATTTCATTGCATTAAGTCCAAGCATTTTACAAGAATGGAAAGCTTGGTGTAGGGTTAGAAATGTTCCTTTTAGAAAATTTCCAAAGGATGTTAGACACCGATGGAATTCTACTTTTGATTTACTAAATGTTGTCAGCGATTATAAAGCAGTTGTAAATAATTTTTGTATCGCAAAAAATATGCACAATTTTGAAATGACTCTCCCCGATTGGTTTTTTGCCGAATCTTTGTTGAAATTTTTAGAACCTTTTAAAACCGTAACTTTAAAATTTTCAAAAACATATGAATCTACTTCTAGTAGCATTTTTATTGAATTAGTTAGCATGATGCAAATATTTAACGAAATGTTAAATGATGCCTATATTAGTGAAATTGTAATACCTGCATTTCAAAAAATTTTGAAGTATTATTTTCCTCCTCCTATGTTAATTTGTGTTGCTACTGTTATGGATCCCCGTATCAAATTAGAAGGTACGTAAAATTTGATACAAATATTTTTTGGATATTTAGAGGACAATGTAGAATTAACAATTGATTGCGCTACTTTTTTAGTTCAGTTTGAATCTACATTAAATAACTTGTATGATTATTATGATAGACGTTTTGCTTCTAGTAGTACAACTTCTGTAGTTAGTTCTTCTTCTGGTAGTTCTAAAGGTAAGGGTAAAAGTAGAATTGGTGATAGAACATTTAGTTTACTTGAACAAATTCAATCTAAAAAATCTAGGACTAATCAACCAAATGAATTAAATTGGTATAACCAACAGGATACTGAGCCTACTCTTTCTGCACTAGATATTTTACAATGGTGGAAAGAACATGAACACACTTTTAGTATTCTGTCAATTATGGCTAAAGATTTGCTAACTCCTCCTGTCTCTACAGTTGCTTCTGAGAGTGCATTTTCTACAAGTGGCAGGGTTCTATCTGATTACAGGAATCGGTTGAAGCCCGAGGCATTAGAGATGCTCGTTTGCACAGAAGACTGGCTGAAGGCTGAAGATAGGACGCAAGGGAAAGCACTATCAAGTTCCACAAGTGGGAGCAACTCGCCCGAAGAACAACAACAACAACAACAACAACAACAACAACAACAATAGCTTTGCTTGTTATGTCAAATTAGAAAACTTGTACTCAACTAAAATTGTATATAAGAAATATGTTATTGTATAAAACTTATTTGTGAATTGAATTCTTCATTTCGTTATAAATTGTTCAAATTGTGTAACTTAAATTCATATGAATAATATTTCAAAATTTGTTGTCAATTTCACTGTTTCAATCTTATTATTATTATTACAATTTTTATTGTTTATTAGTATTATTACTTACTTAGTATTATAATTAAACATCATTTGGGGATATTTGAAGAATTGTAGTATTATTACTTATTAGTATTATTAATTACTTACTTAGTTACTTACTTAGTATTATAATTAAACATCATTTGGGGATATGTGAAGAATTGTAGTATTATTACTTATTAGTATTATTACTTACTTAGTATTATAATTTTTGAAGAATTGTAGTATTCATCAAACAAAGATATGGTTGTTTGTATACATCATTTGTAAAATTATAATTATTATTATTTTAATTTAAGCTACCAAAAAATAATAATAATAATAATATTAAACGGGCCAACCCGCGGGTTGACCCCGCCCAACCCGGGTCGAACCCTAAAGGGTTCACGGGTTGGGCGGGCCACCCAAACGAAAACTTAGCCCGGCCCGGACCGGCCCGTATAAGGGTGCAACCCGGCCTGGCCCGGCTAAGTATTCGTGCCAACCCGTACAGGTTGGGCCCGGCCCGGCCCACTCGACCCGTTCGCCATCCCTAAACCAGGCGAACCCTCTTTCTATACCTCTCAGCCACGAAAAATGCACTCAGCGCCGTGCTCATCCGGGAAGACGAAGGAATTCAGAAACCTCTCTACTATGTGAGTAAAGTTTTTCTCTCGGCTGAGACCCGATACACTAAGATGGAGAAGGTTGCCTACGTCTTGGTCATGGCCGTGCGGAAGCTCCGTCCTTATTTCCAAGCCCACTCGATCCAGGTCCTTACGGACCAGCCTCTCAAGGCCTTCCTCCACAAGCCTGAGAGTTCAGGATGCTTAGTCAAGTATTCGATCGAGCTGAGCCAGTACGACATCAGTTACCAGCCCAGAACGACCATTAAGGGACAAGCCCTCATCGAATTCATCACGAAGTGCACTGTCTCCGAGCCAAGCCGACTGACATCCAAAAGGCCGATCCAGTTTGGGAAGTTTATTTCTACGGCTCTTCTTGCGAGGTGGGAAGCGATGCAGGCGTCATCCTCAAAGGTCCCGATGACTTCATTCTCAAGTATTCTCTTCGCCTGAACTTCCCAGCCTCTAACAACGAGGCGGAATATAAGGCTACGATCGTAGGCTTGACCCTAGCGCACAAGGCGGAAGCCAGGCAAATTAGGGCCTTTAGCGACTTTCAGGTCGTGGTCAACCACATCATCAGGGAGTACAAGGCTCGTGATAATCGGATGGTCCGATACTTGGCGGTATTCCAGCAGCTCTTGACATCCTTCGATTTCTCCTCGGTAGAAAGGATCCCCATGGAGAAAAATGCCCAAGATGATTTCTTGTCAAAACTCGCCTCATCATCCTTCGAAAGCCTCGACCACACCGTCCTAATCGAAGTCTTCCCCAAGCCCAGCATCGACCTCCCCGAAGCCTTCTGCCTCACCACTGAACCTCAACCAGACAACTAGATGACTCCCATCCGGAAGTTCCTGGCGGTGGGCGAGCTTCCGCATGATCGGGCCGAAGCAAGAAGAACCAGGGTCTATTCAGAAAGATTCATCATAATCAGCGAGACACTCTTCAAAAGATCATACACAACAGCAGATGGTAGTCCCTACCTTCGCTGCCTGGCCCCCGATGAGGCCAAATACGCTCTGAAGGAACTACATGAAGGAATCAGGGGGGTGTCACATAGGGAGCAGGTCGCTCTCCAGATAAGCCCTAAACCACGGGTACTACTAGCCGACCATGTTACAAGACACCCAGGACCTTGTGATAAGGTGCGGCCCCTGCCAGAGATTCTCCTCGGTGAAAAGGCTTCCAGAAGCCAACCTCTGCTCACTGGCCAGTCCGACCCCCTTTGTTATGTGGGGAATGGACTTGGTCGACCCTTTTCCAAAAGCGACGGGCCAAAGGAAGTTCCTGGTGGTGGCCATCGACCACTTCACCAAGTGGATTGAGGCCGAGCCCCTGGCTACAATCACGGAACAACAAACTCAATAATTTTTCTGGAAACACATCATTTTTCGGTTCGGGATCCCGTAGGTACTCATCACCGACAACGGGACCCAATTTGAGGGCAAAAATGTTCGAAAATTATGCGAGGACATTGGCGTCCAGCAGTGCTTCTCATCGATATGCCACCCTCAATCAAACGGCCAAGCCAAAAATGCGAACCGTCAAATTCTCGATGGCCTCAAGAAGTGGTTGGATAATTTACCCAAGGGTCTGTGGGTCGACGAGTTACCGAGCGTACTGTCGGCACACCGAACAATAAAGAGAATCCCAACGGGTGAATCACCATTCAACCTAACCTATAGCTCTGAGGCAGTTATCCCCTTGGAGATCGAGCTCCCTTCGCCCAGGATCATGGCATTCGATGAAGAGAACAAATCAATGGATCTCAGAGCCAACTTGGATCTAATCGACAAGTTTAGGGAAAAATCTACCGTCAGAAGAAGCATATACCAACAACGGATCGAGAGGTTTTACAACAAGAAGGTCCGCCCTACCAACATCAAGCAAGGTGACCTCGTGCTCAGAAAGCTAGCGGTATCCGACCCCAGCAAAAAGAGAAAGTTGGCTCCTAATTGGGAGGGCCCGTATAAGGTCTCTGAAGTGGTAAGCCCCGGCACATACCGACTCACAATCTGGGGGGCAGGATAGTAAAGAGGTCTTGGAATATGGAACACCTTATCAAGTGCCTCGAGGGGGAGGGCTAAAACAACTTATGTAATCGGCACCACGTGCATCTCTTTTGTTTTTGTGTAAATAATAAGGTGTAATCCTTGTTTCTCCCCTTAATTTTTATTTTCTTTTGTGCAAATTTTCGTGCATTTGACATTCGGCATTGACCTCAAGCAATGCCCTAGCTTTCTCAAGCTGTATGGGCTAGGTGCTCGGTAATGACCTCGACCCACACCCTAGCTTCTCTACAAGTATGGGGGGCTCAACATTCGGCATTGACATCGAGCAATGCCCTAGCTTTCTCCAGTTGTATGGACTAGGCGCTCTGCAATGACCTCGAGTCACACCCTAGCTTCTCTACAAGCATGGGGGCTCGACATTCGGCATTGACCTCGAGCAATGCACTAGTTTTCTCCAGCTGTATAGGCTAGGCGCTCGGCAATGACCTCGAGCCACACCCTATCATCTCTACAAGCCTGGGGATCGACATACGGCATTGACCTCAAGCAATGCCCTAGCTTTCTCCACCTGTATGGGCTAGGCGCTCAGCATTGAACTCGAGCAATGCCCTAGCTTTCTCAAGCTGTATGGGCTAAGCACTCGGCAATGACCATGAGCCACACCCTAGCTTCTCTATAAGCATGGGAGCTCGACATTCGGCATTGACCTCGAACAATGTCCTAGCTTTCTCCAACTGTATGGGCTAAGCGCTCAGCATTTACCTCGAGCAATGCCCCAGCTTTCTCAAGCTGTATGGGCTAGGTGCTCGGCAATGACTTTAAGCCACATCCTAGCTTCTCTACAAGCATGGGGGCTTGACATTCGGCATTAACCTCGAGCAATTTCCTAACTTTCTCCAGCTGTATGGGCTAGGCGCTCGGCAATGACCTCGAGCCACACCCTAACTTTTCTACATGCAAGGGGGCTCGACATTTGTCATTGACCTCGAGCAATGCCCTAGTTTTCTAAATATGCATGGACTCGACATTCGGCACTGACCTCGAGCAATGCCCTAGCTTTCTCAAGTTGTATGGGCTAGGCACTCGGCAATGACCTCGAGCCACATCCTAGCTTTTCCACAAGCATGGGGCTCGACATTCGGCTTACGCCGCCGATAGCATCTCAAGTTTTCTTACAAGTCGGGGGAACGGAAAAATCAAATTTCATTCATCATAACACCTTGAATGGCCACAGTACAAAAGAAATTATTACAACGGTTCTTTTTGCCCTAACCTAAGTGTTTCTCATGGGGCTTTTTTGGCTAACACGGACCATCTCGAGCCCCACCGAGCGGGTCCGTCCTCCAGTGTGTTCGCCCGGCACCACCGGCATTGCCAGTGTAAATGTTCCGGCAATGGATCTTTGCGCATCAGTGGGCCTCGCCATTTCCAGATAGAGGTTCGGTGAGGAACCCAAGACAGAGGAGCCTCCTCCCCCAAAAGGGCCGAACCGAGATCCGACGGTGCCAAGCATGACTCTCAACCTCTGAATCTCAAGCTCCTTCTCCACCACGAACTCACGAAGAACGGACTCAGAGGTCAGCTGCCTGGAGGAGGCATCAAACATTGACCAGTTTAACTCGGCACTCCCCCAGTCTCGGTCGGCTATAGCCTTCTTCAGGCGCACCGCCTCTAAACTAAGCTCCTTGGACTTGTTCATGAAATAGCTTACCATGGCTTCTCGATCGCGAGCCTGTTTGCAATAGCAGATCAAGACACTCTCCTTGGACTCTAGGCTATTCTGAAGTCACCGGACCTCGGCAGAACTGAGGTCGGCTCCTTGGGTCTCGTCCATCTGACAAAAGGAGAGGAAACAAGAATTCACTTCAAGTCTTTCCAAAAATGTGCAAGTCATAGCGGGTCGGCCAAAAACACGATTATATTAATTCCAAAATTTGGTTACAAAAAGCGGTGGCCAGTCCGCGCTCGGCAAATACAAAAAGAAAAAGAATATGCAAAAAATACTTTTGAGGGGGGATCTGCACCTCTTCTTCGCCCCCCCCCCCCTATTTCTCTATCTACAATCGGGTCCCTCGGCCTCATCTCCCTCACCCCCAGGGGTCAGCGGAAGCACGGGAGGATCCCATCCGTAGGGGAGGTGGTCGATTTTGGTCTGGGGGTAAAGGAGTAGAAAATGCTCCTTTGCCCGATCATACGCCTCGTCATGGGCATTCAACACCCCTTCTGAAGTCGCCATCGCCAGCTCTTCGTACTCCTTAGCCGCCTTCTCCCGAACCTCCGCCAAGGCATGAAGGTGCTGGTCCAGTTGAGAGGTGAGGTAGGCTTGAAGGGCCTAATCCACCCCCTGAGTTGTCGTCAGCTCGACCTTCAAGTCCTTCGCTTCACAAAGGTACCGATCGGCATTTCGCTTCTCGGCATTAACCTCCTTCTCGAAGCACCTCTTTAGCTGCGCCTCGATCATCAAAGCCTGGTTGAAGAGAGACAAGAATCAGGAAAGAGTGTTGAGTACAAAAAGTTAAACAAATAGCAAACCAACACTTACCACCACTTGGGCTTGAACCCACTTCTTGCAGGTCGTCTCCACCGTCTCGGTCGCTAGAATGGACCGATCGCGATCCGTAGCGAGGTTATCTACAACCTCGATCAAGATCGGTCCCTCGGCCAGTGAGTCGCCCTCCTTGACTGCCCAGTTCGGGGTGAACGTCCTTAGACCCCTCTTACCCACCATCTGGTGGGCATCGGGGCGCAAGACGGGGGTCCCCACCTTCAATATCTCAACAACCTTACGCTGCTGGAGCTCGGTGCCGACTCGGGAGCGTCTCTAGCCAATGGGGCCTTCTTCGACTTCTTATGGGGCTGCTGCAAGGGGCCTTCAGAGCCCCCTTGAGCGGACCCTGCCTTCAATGCTGCCTTCTCAGCCATCCTCTTCTGAGCCAGAGCCAACAGGGTTTTCCTCACGTCAAGCTTTGACTAATCCATCGCTGCAAAGAGAAAAAGGGGGAATGTTAACACAAAAGCAGAAAATTAAACAAAAATGAAACAACAACATACAAGGGTCGGCTGGGCTCAGTCCGGCTTGGGCTAAGTGTGAATCTGTCACATTCAGCCAACTGATGTTGTGCCTCTCGACAATTCTATCCACGTCAGCCCACTCTGCCTCAGTCAAGTTCCTCTGCCTCGGGGGTTTGTGGTTCGGGTTGTAGAAATTCCAAGCTATAGGAATTTCCCAAGGTACCTTACTTCCGACCACGAAATGCTTGGCCTTCCACCCCTTTATGGAATCCGAATGCCCGTGCACCACTTTCTTGTGGGGACGAGGCGAGATGTAGAAGATGCCCTCCTGATCTCCGAGCAAGCTCACCCCTAAGACAACCCGAAAATATTTTAGTTTTAAAGGCACCTTCTTCTCCTCACACTTTAGAATGAAGGAGACTAGCTGCTTCCACGAATTGGGACCGTACTGCATCGGACATAGCTCCCCCCACCTCAGCACCCTCTTGACGAACGGGTGCATTGGCAGCCTCAGTCCCGAGATGAAGGCCTCTTCAGGAAACATACAGAAGTTGGGGGCCAACTCGGTACAGGGGCGGAGACCAGGGCTCAGGATTATCAGCTCCTACTCTAAAGGAATGAAGTAGCTACCCCTTATCACGGGTAGATAGTCAGGATTCAGGACACACTGAACCTTGTCCATCCGTATCTAGGTCTAGCTCGGCGAAGACACCTCCATGCCAAATTAAACCAAGTTTTCGACGTCTTCAGGACACATCCTGATCGGCCATGGGTTCTTGTATTAGGGAGCCCGTGCGCTAGCTCGAACACATCTGGTGTCCTCGGACTATCCGGTAGGCGCCACATCCTTTTCTTCTTTCGGATGCGAGGAGCCTTCGGAGGAAACGATTTAGCCAAAAGCGAGAGAGGGGGGAGAGCCTCTCCTTCCTCTCTACCTTCCTCATCTGCCTCTCCCTCGGATCCTCCCTTACGGCCTCCCTGCTCCACCTCCCCTTCCTCAACCTCTTCGCCTAATACATCAACCTCTCCAATGGAAGCTGACTCTACGACCTCCGGCTTGCGACTTTGGAGTGGCTCCATGTCCAAAACTTGGTTGTCTAAATCCCATGACGTGGAGTCTTACTGACGATCCCCTTCCAAAACTTGGTCGTCCAGATCCCAAGACGTGGAGACCGACTAACAATCCCCTTCAACCCGACCAGAAGAGCTCGCTTCGAAACCGGACTGAGAGTGCAACATAACGAAAAAAATACTAACCTGTATTTCGTGAACAGAGAGATCAACGGAAAAGTCATCGCCGGTGGGTAGAGAGAGAAGCTCCTATTTTTTAGAAAGATAAAGCAAAGTGAAGAAATGGGGAGGGGGTGGAAGATTTATAAAGTGACTAACTACGCCTCGAATTCCGCATTGGAATCCTGATCGTTCAATCTCGATCATCAAGATCCAATGGCTGATGAGTTTTTGACGCCTCGAATTCTACATTGAAATCCGGTTCGATTCAATCTTGATCATCAAAGATATAACGGCTGAAGAATTCGATGCCTCGAATTCCACCCCCATGAAGTCAGCATCACATACGACACTCTGGCTTTCACAGCAAGCAGAGGGGTTCGACGCTCAGCAGTGACCTTAAGCCATCCCTTAGCTTTCGCAGCAAGCAGGGGGACTGGACGCTCGGCAGTAACCTCAAGCCACACCCTGTCTTTCACAGAAAGCAGGGGGTATCTACGATCGGCAGTGACCTCGAGCCGCACCCTAGCTTTCGCAGCAAGCAGGGGGGTTCGACGCTCGGTAGTGATCTTGAGCCACGCCCTGGCTTTCGCAGCAAGCAGGGGGGCTCGATGCTCGGCAGTGACCTCGATCCACCCCCTGGCTTTCATAGCAAGCAAGGGGGCCCGACGCTCAGCAGTAACCTCAAGCCACCCCCTAGCTTTCGTAGCAAGCAGGGGGGCTCGATGCTTGGCAGTGACCTCGAGAGCCACAACCTGGCTTTCACAGCAAGCAGGGGGGTTCGACGCTCGGCAGTGACCTCGAGCCACACCCTGATTTTCATAACAAGCAAGGGGGTTCGACGTTCGGCAGTAACCTCAAGCCACCCCTTATCTTTCACAGCAAGCAGGGGCTCGACGCTCGGTAGTAACCTCGAGCCACACCCTGGCTTTCGCAGTAAGTAGAGGGGCTCGACGCTTGGCAATGACCTCAAACCACACCCTGGCTTTCGCCGTAAGGAGGGGGGCTCGACGCTCGGCAGTGACCACGAGCCACTCCTTGGCTTTCACAGCAAGCAAGGGGGCTCAACGCCTGCCAGTAACCTCGAGCCACACCCTGGCTTTCACAGCAAGTAGGGGGGTTCGATGCTAGGTAGTGACCTCATGCCACCCCCTAGCTTTTACAACAAGCAAGGGGCTCGACGCTCGGTAGTAACTTCGAGCCACCCCCTAGCTTTCGCAGCAAGCAGGGGGGCTCGACGGTCGACAGTGACCTCGAGCCACCACCTAGTTTTCACACAAGCTACGGGGCTCGACGCTCGGCAGTGACCTTTAGCCACCACCTACCTTTCACACAAGCTATAGGGCTTGACGCTCGGCAGTGACCTCGAGCCACGCTCTAGCTTCCTCACAAGTAGGGGGCTCGGCGCTCGGCACTCAACGCCCGGCACCTAAGCATGGAGGCTCGACCAGCGATGCTAGGCTCTCGAGCGCCCGTCATAAGCTCCGAGCCAATTCCTAGCTCTATCATGACCCAAGGCTCGACGCTCGACACTCGGCTCCCAATTCTTAGTTCTCGGCTCCCGACCCTTTGTTCTCGGCTCTCGATGCCCCTTCTTCTCCAGGGGATCTCCTTCATCCTACTCCACCTACCACTCCATGGAACTACAAATCATACTCGACAAACACACCGCTCCACTCTTCCTACGGAGACAAACTACTCCTCCACGGCTAGCTAACACAGCCCTCCAGGAGTGGGGGACTCCTGATATGGGGTAGATGACGTGGCCTCATCCGGGCCATCAGATCCCCTCAAATCTCGCTTCTTCATGATCATCAGGTCAAAGCACGTCAAACGGGCTTCAGCCCATTCAGGCCCATAGGCAAACGGGTCTGACCCGGTCCATTAGGGTCTCAGACCCGTTTACTCCGGCCTATAAATACCAGACCCCCTCCTCGCTTCCAAAGGTAATAAATTTTTCCCCACCTGAACCCTAGTTACTGTTGCTTTCTCAATGACTGACTAGATCATCAGAGGGCCTGTCGTCGGGACTTCTTCCGGTGTTTCTAGGCAGTGTGCAGGTACAAGAGTCCGAACCGAGCCTCGAAGATCCGAGCTGAGCTACGAGATTCGAGCCGAACATCCGGCCTCTACCTCCCTCTGGCTACCCTCGAGCTAATTCTATAGCCGAGGATCAGACCAGCGCCAGTACTACATCTTCCGCTACACAAATTATAAGAACTCACACCTGTTGTCCCCACACCCCCAAAAACAAACAGCATTAATGTGTATTATATTTTATATTTTATGAAGATATAACACATGATTTTTGAGTTAAAAAAGATAAGACCACTTCATTTATTAAGTTCCTATATTTTAAAACTATATTAGTTACATTATTATTTTTTGTCCATTTGGAAACGCACTGACTTAATTAGAGAATGTTATTTTTAATTATAGTTCACTTTAAATTTAAATTGGATTACGATGCGGGGATGTTTAAGGCATATTGTAAAAAGTAAAATGTTTCATAAAAGTTTAAGATAAATTGAGATAAAATGCGGTACTCGGAACAAAATTTCCCTTCATCCATTACCTTGCTATTGGGAATTTATTTTTCCAAAATGACTCATTTTTCGAAAATATTTATCACATTGACCCACTCGATGTTTCAAACAGCGAGTCCAGTTCAATTAGGGTTGCTGTTTAGAACAACGAGTTTAGCTTTAGTGTTTTGAGACTTGACTATGTTTCTCCAAGTGTTTGAAAAAAATCATATAATTCAAGTTCAAATTGCTTATTGAAATCGCGAGTTTAGATTTAGTGTTTTAAGACTTGAAAAGATTTCTCCAAGTGTTGGAGAAAATTCCAATAACTAAACTTGATGTTTAAACAACGAGTGGGCCAGTTTGGTAATTAATTTCAAAAGTGGCTCGGTTTGGTAAATATTTTCGAAAAGTGGGTCATTTTGGAAAAAATCTGCTATTGGTAGGGTTTGATGCCACATGAAGTTGAGGTGCCCTTCCCCTTCTTTGGTTATGGACTTGGAAGGGAAGTTCATATCAAGGGACCTCCTGGCCTAGCTGCCTTTTAATTCTTACTTTGCCACATCCTTTTTCAGGATATTTAGTGGCTACTGTGTCCATGGTGTTGGTTAGTCATACTATCACCATCCATCTTACCTTCCATTCTCGACCCCCATCAATCATATGCCCATCATGTTTGTCTGATTTCAGTTAGTTTGTCTATCAACCATGATGCTTGGAATTGTGATCCGATCAATATTGTGTGAATTTGAGGCCTCTACGGCCCATGCTGTTCCAAATTGAATTTTCATGTAGTCTCACAGTTGTCTCTTATCCGAGTTTGGCTGATTGAATTTATGCCCATCAACTTTGGCCCACACAATCTGGATAGATAGATGGTAAATTATGTATGGCTCTATATAATCCAAAAAGGATAATTTTATTAGAGTCTAGGGTATAATCTAATTTAATCGTTCATCCATCTAATTGATTTTTCGATGTGAGATTATTATTTAAGCCACAACCTCAACAATCTCCACCTTTCCTCAAATCTAGAAAAGAACAACCAGCGCAATCTCCATCTTTGTTCAAATCCGGAAAAGAACTACCATCGAGTTAAGCCAAAACCTCAACAATCTCCACCTTCCCTCGAATCCAGGAAAGAACAACCAGCGCAATCTCCATCTTTGCTCAAATCTGGGAAAGAACTGCCATCGAGCAATAAATTTGAAGAACTTTAAGAGCCACTTGATACTATATTTGTCATGTGCATAGTCTCCACTCGAAACTATATTGCACACACGACTTCATGTATGTAGTCTCCACCTGAGCGCGCATACGACGACTCAATAATATCCCTACATCAAACCAATATCTTCATCATATGCTCTGATACCATTTGTTATCACAAAATGCCCATTTAACTTTTGCCCACACAATCTAGATGGATAGATAGTAAATTATTTATCGTCCTATATGATCCAAAAGGGATAATTCCTATTGGAGTCTCGGTCTAAACTAATTTAATTATCCATTCTTCTAATTGATTATCCAATGTGGAACTATTATTCGAGCCACAACCTCAACAAGAATAAGAACATATATATGTAACTAGTAGATCGTACTCAGATGGAAAAGGATTTGGAATGGTAAAGGAGAGGTCTCCGGTTTAAAGGCCAAGTTACGATATACTGATATAGCTCTTTATATTAATTTTAAAAAAAGAAAAAAGAAAGAACATATATATATATATGTAATTTTTAATAATTAATATCAGATCATGAACAATTTTCAGAATCAAGAAACACATAATCTCACAAATATTCACAGAGATTAAACAGACAATTGCACTCTATCTCTCTGTTCAAAAGTATTTCACCATGCTCTTATCATATTGCTCATAATTTAGTGTTTTGAATAAAGGGCTACTTGTTTAGCCTAAACCTGGGATATTTCTTTACCTATCTATAACTTTTTACAATTTATCATTTGAGCTACAACTCAGTTATCTTATCTCTTATAACATTTCTTTTAAATTCACCATCGTTAATTCACCTTTTTCTTAGAAAGAATACTATTGTTAACGTCACTCTGTCGGAAGGCGGCACACATGTCCATTGCATATTTCTGTAGATATTTATGGTTAAAATAGTTATATGCAATGCATGTGCCAAAGTATATAACTGTTTTTTTTTTTTTTATAGAAAAAGGTGGAGTCTAGCCACCCTATTTTATTAATCAGAAATTAATAAACAAAACTCAGAGTACTGAGCATACAACAAGATCCTAGAAAGAAAACAGAAAAACAAACTCCACCCCAAACATGGGGGGTGGGACAAAGTACAGACAGAGCATAAAGTAGCCAAAAGTAAAATATCATTCCCCCAACAAGCCCTGGGGTGGTGGGTATCAATGTCCATCAAAGCTCGTGTCTCAGTCAATCGTCGGGCCAATCTCGATCTCCTTGTCGTCAAACTCCTGTACCTGGAAGACTGTGGCGATCCTGCCCCTGGGACCTGCTGCTGCCACATTAGCCCAAAATGAAATTAGATACATAATGTGATTCAGATTGTCAGAAATAGTATTGCAAGTTCTACGAAAGTAATGATTATTTCTGTCTAGCCATAGCACCCAGGTCATTGCGGCAATCGCGATAAACCACGCCTCCCTCCGTCGCGAATTTGGTTCCTACCCACAGGTCATCGTATGAATTAGGGTATTGAGATATCCCTAGTGCACTGAGAACCTCTACAATAACCGCTTTGCTCCTAGGACAATGAAGGAATAGATGGTCTCTAGTCTCTAGGTTGGCTTGGCAGAACCCACATTGAGAATCCAAATTTGGTTGACGCTTAGCTAGGTTTTCTCTAGTCAGGATCGCATCGTTCAAGACCAACCATAGGAAAACTTTGATTTTCAGGGGCGCTTTCGTTTTCCAGACAATGGCCGACCATTTTGGTGAGCATCCCCTAAAATGGATGCGGTTGTACATTGAGCGAACCGTGAACTTGCCATTTTCTCCAGATCCCAGGTTTTCTTGTCGGGTCCCTGAGTACAGCCAATTCCAGCATTGGAGATGTAGGTCTGAAGTTCCGTCAGTCTGCGTTGGGAGTCCATGTCGAGCGGATGTTTGAACGCTGGATTCCATGTGCCTCTTTTCCAGGCTACTGCCACCGTGCAGTGTGGTTGTGTCGCTTGCTCGTATAAGTCTGGGAAAATGGACCTGAGTGTGTGGTCAGCACACCACTTATCCCACCAAAATCTAGTAAGTCTGCCGTTACCTATGACTGACTTAACACAGCTGTTGAAGGGTTCGTATGCCTTGGTGATACCTTTCCAGAAGCAGGAAACTCTATGGCCTATCCTGAAGCCTAGATTTCTAGTTCCATTCCCATGCATGTATCACTGGACAAACTGCTGCCACCCTTCTCCATTAGGGTGTGAAACTTTCCACCACCATTTACCCAGTAGTGCCAGATTTATATCTCGAAGATCAATTATATCCAGGCCTTCATGAATCTTTTTCATACATGCCTTCTCCCACATAATGAGATGGTATCCTCCTCGGTCTGGGTCTGCTCCTTTCCATAAGAAACGTTTCCTTGTCCGGTCAATTCTTTGTATTACCCATCGTGGCATCTCGAAGAAAGAGAGATAATAGGTAGAAGGTTTGAGAGGACTGCATTGATGAGCGTGACTCTCCCTCCCAAGGAGAGGGCTTTCCCTTTCCATCTGGTTTGCCGTTTTTCGACCCCATCAATGATGGGTAGCCAATCCGCCTTTTGAGTCTTCCGGGTCTTAGCGGCAGTCCAAGGTACTGAATGGGGAATCTCTCGATGGAGCAATTGAGAATAGTGGCATAATCCAGCGTCTCTTCTGGAGACAGAGCAATGAGAAGTATGGCACTTTTGTGGAAATTGACTCTGAGTCCCGACCAAGCTTCAAAGCAATATAGAATTCCTTTGAAGACGGTAGTTTTCCCTGGGTTTCCATTGCCGAATAAGAGAGTGTCGTCAGCATATTGTAGTATAGAGCACCCTTGATGTTGTACCCCTTTAGCCACTGGTACAATCCAGCCTGCTCTACTACACCTGGTCATCATGGATCTAAGCACGTCTGCCACGATGGTAAAGAGAAAGGGTGATAGTGGATCTCCTTGTCTGAGCCCCCGTTTGCAGGAGAATGGGTGACCTGCTGTACCATTGACCAAAATAGCCATCTTGCTAGTGGTAAGGCATGTGTGGATCCATCTGATCCATCTATCCCCAAACCCCCGTCCAGCAAGTGCTTCCAGTAATTCCATTCCACAGAATCATAGGCTTTCTTAAAATCCAGCTTCAGGAGGTAGCTCTTTGCGTTGAAGGCATGACATTGATGGATAGTCTCTTCAGCTGTAGCAATGCTGTACTGAATGCATCTTATCTTAATAAAGCTTGTCCGATCCTGACTAATGAGGCCGCCCATTACCTCTCCCAGTCTATTAGCGAGAATCTTGGTAATGATCTTAACCGAGCAGTTAAGGAGACTTATAGGGCGGAAGTCACCGACACGCCGCGATTCCTCTTGTTTGGGAATGAGCACCACCTCCACGTAGTTGAGTCTCCCCAATTTGAGTTTATACTCATAGAAGTCTTTGAACAGCTTTAGCAGGTCACCTTTTATTTCCACCCAAAATATCTGATAGAACATAATCGGGAAACCGTCTGGGCCTGGGGCTTTATCTTTACCCAGCTGTTCGACTGCATTCCATACCTCCTTTTCGGTGAAGGGTGCTTCGATGGATTGCATGGATTGCACCCCAGGGCTTGGAGTGCCTGCTCGGTCTTGCCAGAAGTCATGTCGGAGAGAGGTTCTGAAGTCCGCTTTGCGCCCAAAGAGACCCTTGTAATGGGATTGGAAGACCAGCTTAATAGCATCCTCGCCTTGTATTACTCCAGATTCCGAGTTGATAGAGTGGATGAGGTTATTTCTACGTCGGGCACTGGCAACTCGGTGAAAAAATGTTGTATTCGTGTCTCCCTCTTTGAGCCACGTAATTCTCGACCGTTGTTGCCATCTATTTCCTCCATCCTGTAGAGCTGGTCAATTTTCTGTCTGAGTTGGAGCAATCGCATCCGTTCTTCCTGTAGAAGGTCCCTAGATTCTTCCGTCTTCTCAAGTTCCTCAATTCCTTCAAGAAGGGACTCCTTTGCTCTCCATATTAGTGTAAATCTGGTCCGGTTCCACTTCCTCAGCTTGCCCCTGAGCCTACTAATTTTTTCACACCATATAGCGGTCGCCTCAGTGCCCTTGGTTGGGCGAGACCAGCTCTCATTGACCATGTGGTGAAAACCTTGGATTTCTAACCAGGCCTTCTCGAACCGGAATCTTGCTGGCTTTCTGGGTTGGTCCTCCCCCGAAGATGAGAAGATGGGCACGTGATCCGATGTTGGTTTAGGGAGTGATTTAGCTGATGCTAGAGGAAATTTGGTCTCCCACTCTGTGGAGACCATGATCCTATCTAACTTAGCTAAAATGGGTGACGCCTGCATGTTTGACCAGGTCAATAGTCTATCCGAGATGGGGATGTCAACCAGTTCCAGGTCTGTGATGACCTCATTAAATGCTTCTCTGTCTAAGTCACTGGCACCTCTACCTCTGTGCTCTAAGGCAAATCTTGTGATGTTAAAGTCTCCCCCCACCACCCACGGGTGTGGCCAGTGTGCTTGGATAGCTCGAAGTTCCGCCCAAGCCGTTCTTGTGGCGGACGTGTGTGGCTCGTACACCACTGTGATCGATTGAACCCAGCAGTCGGACTTTCTCTGTAGCAGTACCGATAGAGAGAATTGCCCGTGTAGTTCATCAACACAGCAGAAGATGCTAGGTTTAAACCCTAGAGCGATGCCCCCGGACGCCCCAACTGATGGTAACATCCTCCATTCGGAGATTCGGCAACCCCCCACTCTCCTAAGTCTAGACATGTAAGACAGTTTGGTCTCCTAGAGCCCCACGATGTTAGCCTTAAATCTGGTTACGACTTCCTTAACCATTTCTCGTTTACCCCGCCCACTAAGGCCTCTAACGTTCTAGAATAGGGCTTCCATTAAATACTATTAGGGGGGTACGTGACTCGTATCTACGTTCGATTCCAAAATAAGACTAATCCTATCAGTCTTCCAACCTCTAATTTAATTAAGAAATCAAGCGTTTTTGTTAATATCGTTAACCACAAGACTACAGGTTTCGGCTAGATAGAAAATTTCAGTATCGGTCATGAAATTAAAAACTGAAGCTAGGAAAGAGCATGTACCTCTGATGCTTGTTTTTGCCGCTTTAGCGGCTGCCGCAATCTCTAAATAGTCATCTAAGGATTCCTCCATAGCCCTCTTGTGAACTCTGAGCTCTGTATCACTTTGAGACGCGCTTGTGCCCGTTGCTTGAGTTGGGGGAGAAGTACATGGTACCAGGTCTAGTGATTGACTTGGGAGCTCATCCGCGTCTTCTTCTGAGTCCAACAACTCTCCCTCTGAGTAAACACAGTCATCCTCAAGATTGAGCCTATCCTCTCGGTCATCTTCATAGAGAGGTGAGTCTGGGACACACTCGTTTGCGCCCACTAATTTGTTTGGGCTCAATCCTACAACATCTTTTCCTTGGTTGGGCCCCTCTTTGGGCCCAATAACAGAAGAATGTATCTTGGACCCCTCTATGAGGCCAATTACAGAAGAATGTATCTTGGACCCCTCTTTGGGCCCAATAACATTATAAAATCCCCCCCAACACATCTTTCCACACTACTGGGATCGTTTAAAGGGTTTCCTCCTCCGCGATACACCATACCTCCCTCCTCGCTTCTTGCGCCTGCCGCTTGCAGTGTGAGGACACTTGTCCTCTTCTGACTCGCTATTTCTGTGGTGGCGTCAGATGGCTCCTACGTGAGGCGCGACTGCTTCTTTAACACTTCCCCTTCTTTCGTCTTCGCTGTCTTTACTCTCCTCATTTCTTTTGTTGCCTCTTTGAGCTCTCGTCTCTTTGAGCATAGAGGCCTCAATGCCTGTGCCTCTCCCACTTTGGGTGGAGCCCCTGCCAATCTTCTGCTCTTTGCTCGTCGTGTATCCCATCTTAGCAAGTTCCCCTCTCGACCCACAACCCAAAACTACCAACTCTTACTTCTTTGGGTTTCGGCTGTGCATGACTTCTTGCATGTCGATTTCCAGGGTGCTTTGCCTTTTTTGGCCCCTTTGCAGTCTATCTCCCTCCCCTGCGCCACTCGCAGCACTTGCCCTTGCTCCTTTTCCAAACGACTTTGCATGTCATTTTGCAAGTCGACAAGCAGAGCACTTTTGCCTTTTGCAGCACTTGCGCAGTCTGCCTCCCCTCTGTGCTCCTCTCTCTCCTACCAACTCCACCAACTCCGATGTGTAGGCTTCCATTTTTGGGTATCTTTTGACCCTCTTTTTGGTGGGTCGCCTCTGTGACTGCCAAACATCCCAAATCTGAAGTTGATCGTGGATTTGAATTCCGCACATCTGGGCCGTTGGATCTGTTGGTCGAAACTCTTTCTCGCCCAACCCTGATCGGAGGTCCCTTCGTCAGCGCTGATCCCTCCTCCTCCTGGCCCTGGCGTCGTTCCCTTTCTTTCGCCTCTTTGATGAGTTCTCTATGTGCTCGCTCGATCTCATGAGCCCCATCGATGGTCATGTCCCTAACTGGAGAGACCACTTGAGCGTATGAGCGGCTGTCTCTGAGAGCTTTAGGGGGAATGGGGGAAGTGATGGCCGATCTTTCAGCTTCTGACTCAGCTCGTTTGTCGAGCACGAAGCGGATGAGGTATGAATCATCGAAGGAGTATACTTTGGCAAATCTTGGCATCTGCGATATATCTACACTCCTGATAAGGACTCTTGCTGAAACAATTTCGGAGTGACGCACTGTCTTCTCGTCGACTTCTTCCACTGATCCGAAGTCGGCAACTATCTCTTGTAACGCCTCTCTTTTCCAAAAATGCAACGGCACATTGTGTATCCATATCCAGAAGAGCTCGCCTTGGGGGAGCTCCGCTCCGAAGCTCGAAGACCATGGGGAAAACTCCATTGTGAAGTGCCCGAAGTCCACAATCCCCATTCCTGTGACCTCTCCTACTTTCTCTGTCGATGGGAAGGAAACCAAGTATTGGAGGTGGCATAGCTTCTTTGCGACCCAGTCTTTGTCTGCCTTCATCGGCCACTTAGCTTCCAGTGCTTGTATTAAGTGGGTCTCGGAGGGTCTCCCTGATCTTACTCTAGCCACTGCACACCATTGTCGCAGCCACTTCTCCTCATACTTGATGACATCCAGGCTCTTGGCGAGCCGGATCGAAGTGGGGTTGTCAGGCGATCTCCTTCTGTTAACCGGGCGCTCCTCATCAATGTGGGTCTCGACTACGTTGGTGCACACATATGAAAGATGGCTCCACTTCATGCACTTGAGGCACCTCACCTCCTTGGTGCACTCTTTGCAGAAATGGCCCAGTTCGCCGCAGTTGAAACATGGTACTGGCTTTTGTTTGCCTTTTCTTTGCTTTTTTTTGGTTTTCTTGTTGAGGGGGAAGAGAGAACCTGGCTTTGCTCTTACCTTTTCCTGTAACCTCTTGCCAATTCTTGGTAGAGTCCCCCACCGCATTTTGTTCCCCTACCTCTCGAGTCCCTTCTGGCTCCCCTCTTTGGGCCCAGACGACGATGGACTTGAGAGGGTCGGCTGGTTCAGCTTGTGGTAGGGGCTGCTCCGGGAAGACTAGGCTCGTCTCCTTTGGTGGTGAAAGGTGATGAGTGAGCGGGGGGGAGTTGGTGGGATGCTTTGCTGGATGTTGGGTTTCACTGGGTGAAGAGTGTCGGAGGGGGGATTCTGGTGGTATGCAGAGGTTCTCGATTGTGTTGCATTGATTGATTGATGTTGGTAGTTACCGCTATGGTGACTAGAATGGTGCCGCTGGTCTCTGTAATATTGGGAGCGGTGAGTATCCTTGCTAAACTCCCTCTCTCTATTGTATCGATTGGTTTGATGACGCTGATGTATCTCATTGTGAGAACTCTGTCTCTGGGTGTCCCTGTAATGACAATCGTCCTATCGTCTTTGAGTGTAACGCTGGAACTTGTGGGGGTTCTATTACGCTCGTCGTGGCTCGTAGAAGGACCCCCTCTATGGGCCCATTCTCTCGAGATGAACTCCTGATGGCGGTGATAAGCGTCGCCACTCCTTGTCTGTCGAAGATGTGCACTTCGGTGTGCCCGCAGCGGAGTGAGCGCACGTCTGAGCCTAGGAGACTCCTCCTCAGGGGGGGGGGGTTTCATTAGGGCAAGGTGGTTGGTGGTGGGATTGGGGGGTGCAGCCACTGGGTTAACAGGGAGGAGATTTATAGGTGGAGGAGGTGGGGGAGGTGGGAGAGAAGCTTCTGCGGTGGGGAGGGGAGGGGGAGGGGGGGTTGGTGGGTGTCGGACCCCCTCGTTGGGCCCGCACCCACTCAGCTCCAATTCCGATAACATGGAGGAATGAAGCCAAAGGTCCAGGGTGTAATGGTTTCATTTTATTGTTAACTTACTCACAATGAGAAGTGGTGTAATGGTCCGGGGTGGTTGGTGGTGGGGTTGCAATACAATGAATGGTAAAAGAGATCGAGGTCTCAAGTTTAAAGGACAGACTAGTAGACTACGATGTATCTCTTTATATATAAAAAATAGGAACATATATATATATATATATATGCAAGTTATATAATTATATTACAATTTCAATATCTTGATAGTGTGATAGTTTGCTTAAATTTTTAATAATCAAGATCAGATCATGAACAATTTTCAGAATCAAAGAATCACATAATCTCGCAAATATTCACAGATATTAAATAGACAATTGCACTATATTTCTATGTACAAAAGTATTTCACTATGCTCTTAATGCTGATAATTTATTGTTTTGAATAAAAGGCTACATCGTTGAGAGTAGATGTGAGACATTTCTTTACCCATCCACAACTCTTTATAATCTACCATCGGAGCTACAACTCAGTTGTCTTATCTCTAATATTATAATGTGAGAGTTGAGATTGTGTAATTTGTAGACAAACTGTAATTTGTAAACAATCAATTATCTAATATTAACCATTTATTTTTAAGTGAGTTATATTAACCATTTATTTACTTAACTGTTGTTTGTTGCCATAATATCCTCAAAGTTCAAATTTATTTACGGCATAACTTTTTACAAAAGTACCACTAATATAAAATAAAAGTTGGCGCCACTAGGTATAATTTGTTAAAAGTATGTGATGAGTAAAGGGATGTCACGGGTTCGATGCCAGGTTACGTCTTAGTATATATTTACATTTAAATATATATATATACTAGGTTTGCCCAGGGCCGGTCCTGACAATTTGGGGGCCCAGGGCGAACAAAGATTATGAGGCCCTTCTTAGATTACATGTTCAAAATAATTACAAAAATATAGTCATATATAAATACTTAAATGATAAGAAAGCTTACAAATAGTTCAAAGATTCAAAAAAACGTCATACAAATATTATAATAAATGACCACATATATGTGTACCAGTTCCAAATAATCTTGACAGCTCTAAGCCTCCAAAATATTTTCAACTGCAAAACAAGATGACAATAAAATAAAAAAGTATCAACCATCATTTAAAATGACTTCTTCTGGCAGTTTAAGAAGCAAATTCATCAATAATGTTTCCCAAATCAATTTTTTCCAATAAATCCTTTTCAATATATAAGACTGCTAATCCATTTAACCTTTCTTGTGACATAGTCAATCACAAATATGATTTCAAAATTTTTAATTTAGAAAAACTTCTTTCAGCAGATGCCACAGTCACATGTATAGTCAACAATATTCTATAAGCAATTGAAACATTATGATAACAATCAAAAACATGTACAAACTTTAGAATTTCAATGCCTGTCTTTTTTTCTGCTGATAAAGTCACTTGTAACACTTTCAATTCAGAAAACAAATCATTTGAATCAACATCTGCAAAACTACCATGTTTCAAAACATTTTCAAGATTGACACAACAATTTTTCAACTTATTATCATTTAAAGATTTTAACTTTTCTGAATCAAACAAGAATCCAAAAATGTCAGCAAATACTTGCAATTGTTCAAATCTACTTTTCAAGGCAGCAATAGCAACATCCACTATAACAATAAAATAATTAACTCTAAAAGAATCTTCAGTAGATTGTGTATTATCTTCATGTGCATTCTCATCAAATTGTTTCTTTCTTCGAATTTTAAGTTTTTTAGGAAAAACATGTTCAATTTTCATATCTAATGCAATACTTTTTGCAGAAATCATGGCAGAAGTATACCCATTCTCTCTGTAATTTCCAAAAAAAGATTTCAACCCATTCAAGTATTGTATGGCAACATAGATGTGCATATCTTTAGATTGCAATATTTTGCTAACCATGTTAACACTAAACAAAACATCATGCCATATAATCATGCCTAATACAAACTCAAAATTTTGAAGTTTATTTATTAAACTTTCGGCTTCACTCTTTGTTTTAGCATCATCAATACTTTCAAGTAATTCTAACAAAGCTTCTCTTATTTGGGGAGCTTGATATCTTATGGCTTTCACGCTTTCAACACGGCTCTCCCATCGTGTGTTAGACAATGGTTTAAGAGTTAGGTCATGTACATTATCTTGCAATATTTTTCATCTTTTTGTAGAACCACAGAACAATGAATATATGCATTGAACAACTCCAAAAAAAGATATTGCTTTAACACAAGAGTGTACCATATCACAAATAATAAGACTAAGACTATGACAAGCACATGGCACATACAGTGCTCTAGGATTTATTTTAAGTAACCTTTTTTTTCTTTTTTTTTAAAAAGTTAATTGTTCTAATCTTTTTCTTTTTTGTCTTTTCTCATATCTGGATTCATGCTTTCTAGACAACATGATAAACAAAAGCTTCAGCACAATGATATATAATAAGAAAATATGAATACACCTGATAAAAGTGGATCACGAAGGTTGTTGGAGCAATGTGAAGGGTTGTCCAGCACAGCGATGAGAAAAAGAAAAAATTGGTGATAGCAAATCTGCAATTGTGTTGCAAATTAGAGACATCGAGACACTTTATAAAAAAATGAGATATAAAGCAAATGAAATGAAGGGTAAAACCTTCCCAATGCGAGGGATTATAACTTATAAAATAATTTGTCAATTTTTTTCTAACATGAAAACTTTGTCAACCACTGAATGATTCTTCATCCACTCATCCTTTTCAATCATTTTCAGTTCAGACTACAAGTTTAGTTTAGTTTAGTTTATTTAGATTTTAAGAAGCAAAGATATAAATGTAGTTGCAGAGCCTGCAAAATGCAGTTTGTAAACTAGTAAATGGACAATATGTATTTGTATCTATATGATCTCATCTAATGAACTGAACATCAAGACTCAAGAAACTTGAGTCTTACGGGCCGCTCTGTGTATTAAAATTTACTTAAATTTTTCATGAGAAAATTTGTCACTTTAGATTTTCTGTGAAATATGATCAACCTGTTTCATTAAACAGTGTATATCGAGAGAGAGAAAACCTAGTTACTCTCGGATAGGTACGAAAAGCAAGAAATACTCACTCATCAGAGATAGAAAATCAATTAAGACAATAAACCGAAAACATGTCAATGGTGCTACTAGAATGTAGAGTTGTAGTCCCCTTATATTAGAATTTAGGAGACAAACTCACAAAAATTCTCTCTGTAACAATAACAATGCCATGTCCACTGAATACATACATGCATTGAGGATCAATCATCAATGTTGCACATATTAATAAATCTATTGCTACACACATTTTTGCATTTTTGCCCATCCGTCGTATAGATTTTAATGAATATGCCCATATAAACAACAAATTGTCAAATTGACTCATCATACATAAGAGGAATTTATTTGTAGTATGATTTTACTTGGAGACTTTCTGTTCATTAAGAAGAACTACTTTTTTTCATCCACATGATCCTTAGAGATCTAATACAACGCATGATTGCCAAAGTGTGCAATAACAAGCAAAATGAAGAAGAAAAAAATTCCTTCAAGCAAAGAGCTAACAGGAGGAAGTCACCATTATTGAAATTTATCTTAATCTCTAACTCCATAAATAGCGGCATTGTGTTATGCAAAATCATTCTTTTGTGTATCAATGTCAACTGCAATAACATGATTGCTCCTAAGAAAAAATTCAACAAAATCAAATTTGGAACCATAATAAATGAGGATGAAAATTGAAATTGGTTAGAACTCCACTGACAGGAGTACAGAACCACATCTCATACTCAAATAACACTTTTTAAGATTTTTTTTAAAAATTTTTTACCAAAGCTGATTTGCTGCTGTCTTCAAATATCAGAATTGAAGTATTGAACAAACATTCTACCCAGACTTGGATTGAGTGATCAGTGACACAATGACAGTGAATCAGTATTCTGTGATGGACGAAGTCACAAAGTATCACCAGAGGCAGAGGTCCAATACTATTAAAAACTTAAAATAAGTAAAAATGTGCTGAGACTCTTTGAGTCTCTATGCATAATTATTAAGTTAGACAATTGAGACTTGAGACTCTTGGAATCTCTATGCAATTTTTTTTATAATACATTAAAATATTTTTTTTTTGAAAAGTTCTAAAAAAATGGGCCCCAAATTTTGGGGGCCCAGGGCCGTCGCCCTCTGGGCTCTGCCCCAGGGCCGGGCCTGGATTTTCCCATGAAGATGTGCCTACGATAAGTCTTTGTGAACGATGCAACATATGAAAAAACCTATAAACAAACAAAGAAAATGCAGGCAAAGCAAAGCACATAAAAAAAATACAAGCAAAGTACATAACGAAGTTAAGGAAAATCCAGATTGGTAGTTGTTAGTACTAACCATCCAATTGTTGAAGAATGTCTGATTTTTGTGGGAGGGGGGGAATATCTTTTAAGATGGTGAATGCGAGCCGTTTATTTTGTTTCAATTGAAGGAGAGCTACTTGATAGTTTTTATTCAAATTACCTTGTGATTTATTATATAAATTAAGACGTGCATCGCACGTGCAGATTATTAGTCCCTTATAACTTTATCTTAAATTCACCAACATTAATTCACCTTTTTTTCTAGAAAGGAAACTACTGTACTGTCACTCTGCTTGAGGGGGCACGCATGTCCATTGCATATTTCTGAAGTTGTTTATGATTAAAATAGTTATATGCAATGCAAGTGCCGAAGTATATAACTGTACAAGTATCAAGGATAACACCAAACTTATATGGAAAGAAACAAGCAAGGTATATGCACTGAACAATAACACAAAACACCAATATCTAGTTCTAGCTATCTATTTTTGGGACATGTAACTAAGTACAAAGTAAATATCCGCATCTTTACAATATTAATCATTCATTAGGGTATCTCGTGCACATGCAGTTGTTGTAAGCCCTGACAACTAATGCACGTGTACTCACTGTTATGTCCAAATCATTGCTTCAGGCCAAAATTATCAGAAAGAAAATCTAAGGTTCAGAATTGAATAAAAAGATTCCTTATATATGTGTATTCATAATTGATCACTTCCGTTCTGTGGCTTGTTTAATCTTGATCACAAAATTACCTTGTTTGTTGTCTCTGTCATTTGGAAAGCTCACTCAGATTCTGGATAATATGAGAAAAACAGCAATGAAAATAATCAAGAGATTAACCTTAAAAAAACACTCAAAAGTACTGAAGGAATTATGTTGCGGGCGTTCATGTTAAATGGTCGTTGCTGCTTTTTTTTCGGTGTGCTAGCAACTACATGAAGTGGATTCTTTGGAGGATCAATCAGGGACTTGACAGTTTGATTTGGTGTTTACTGCGATTGACTTGACGATCTGACTTGTTTGCGCCGTATAATTCAATTCGAGTGGTGACGATCGCCTCCACTAACCTGAAAGAAATCTGAGACACCGGGGTTGATCCCGACGACAGACCCTTCGACGCACAAGTCAGAAGTCAAGAAGACTTTGTAAGAGATTTTGTGGGAAAAAAAACTGATAACCCTTTCTAATAGAGGTTGGGGGTATTTATAATCACTTTGGTCAGTTTCAAGATAATGATTTATCTCTATTTCTCGGTGTTTTTAGATTGAATCAGTTATCTCTTCTTTTTGAAGAGATAAAAGTGTTTGAAGATAGTTTAAACTTCCTTTGGGATAAGAGAGATGATTTTTGAACCGCCTCTTGTGGATAATTGTATATGTAAATCGCATGTAAATAACCTGGACTCATTCTTTTTGGGCTGGTAAGACAACCCATTTAAACAGACCCGTTTTAGTAGAATTGCCGTTTTACCTTTGAGAACTTTAAGATTCGGGCCTGATTTGAACGGTCCCGATTTGGTTCTATTTTTACCCATATCACAAACTCTCCACTCCAGAAGACTGAGTTTCACAGCCTTTGAAGACTAGTTCACCCGTTTATAAGGATTTGCAGAACTTATCGAATTTTTCGGGGACGTTTGAATCTTGCTCAATGTGTAACGGTGTTATTCCGAGTTTGTAAAATACCCATAATTAATATTAGAATTTTCGTGATTTTTCGTTATTTCCCATATTTTTCTGAATTTTTTCCAATTTTTAATCATTTTTTTTGAATTATTATTCAATATCAGAAATTTAATAATGAATTTTTGAAAATTTTTAATTAACTATTCTAAATTTAATAATTAACTCTTTGAATTTTAAAATATTTTTTGAATTAATAATTATTTTTTAGAAATATTAATTAATATTTTACGATTTTTAAAATATTTTTCAAAATTTTTAAAGAATTAATTCAATTATTTAATTAAATAAAGGAATTAATAATTACCTGATGACGTAGCATGATCTGGAGCGTCAATCGTGACTAGCTTAAAAATTGGGGAGATCAAGCAGTGACAAAGCGTTGACCGGTCAACACGAATCTCCTATTCTTAGCTCGGGGGCACGTTCATTCGGAATGCTGTACCGAACGATGGAGAGGGTTCGGCTGCTCGACACAATGCATTGATCGTTGACTTTGACTGTTGACGGTTGACCATTCAACGGTGCTCTCTGTTTTCTGGTTTAGGGACACGTTTGTTTGGTGCAATCCACTGAACGCTGGAAGTGGTTTTGTAACGCCCCGAATTCCAAATAAGACCGAATTCGAGATTTCATAGGATTTTTATACTTTACTTCGTACAATTTTACAATGAAATTAAAACTTTTCAACATACATCAGAGTTCTTTACATTTTGTTTACACGGTGGAAGAATAAAAGAAATACAACATTAAAAATAAAATACAACTTATACAACTTTATCAATGTAAGTCGTCAACTGCATCATAACATCTTTACTTCTTCATAAAAAGTCCATTACCTGCATATTAAGCTGTGGGCACGTCAGTCACTTACAACTGACAAAATTGTTATACTCGGTCATCTTCTCTATGCCGTACATATATTTCATACTTTAACAAACCAAAATTAGAATGAACAATAAAGTTTCAAAAGTGATTATTCTAAATATATAAGTGTATGTGATGCCTTAATGTCTAATGCACATATTTTTATACTAGAATGACACTAATGCATACTTGTTCGGATTCTATGCATCTCATACTACATAGGTCCGAGGGTAAGCACCTACGTACTCCACATTTAAGGGTTCAATCCCTCGCCATTAGAAGATCTCAGTAATAAGACAAGGTTTAGATCATTCCACGAATATAGATCCCAGCCCCGAAATCTACCACCCGACTGTTATAACAGATCCCTCATCGTGCGAATCATCCCGCAAGTGTCCCTCTAGCCCCGGTATACGTATATACATTGGAGAACGGTAAACTATCCGTCCGACTACCCATAGTCCCGGATTTAAAATAAAAGGTCGTCTCCCACGAAGCAACCACAGTCCCGGAATCCACCACCCGACTATATAGAGTGCCCCACTTACATTTGCCTAAGTTTACTACATCTTCACTTATGTGCTTAATTATTTAGTTTAAGACATGAATAAATTTCCAAACCTAGAATTAGTTTTACCTCCTACCGGACTTAATCAACAAATACGAGATAGCTCCATGGCCATATCTCAAATATATCTCAACTCTTTAATTCAATAATGCCGGTACCCGAGGTCTCACTAACTCTAAATCACAACTTTATCATGTACAAGAAATTCATGGGTACACATATCCTTCAATAAACATGTCTTAAACTTAGATATTTTCATCTTCAATTTATTCACAAATGATCAAAATCTTGTCACTATTCATGATCTATTTATTCATGCAAATAATTTCTTTCAAGAACACAACTTCATCACATGAAATTTATCAACAAATTCAAAATCTTACAATATCTCAACTCACTTCAAAATATTCTTTAAACAAAATAAGAGTATAATTCTCTTCAAGAAAAATCACTTCACAAACTAATACTTTACTCTTCTTAATAAAAGAAAGATCTATTCTTAAATAATAGATTTTTAAGTTCACATTATTCGTCTCTCCATCTCAATTTTCATTTTGTATCTCAACTATACTTGAAAAATTTTGCATCTCTTTTTAATAAACTCTATTTCATTTTATAAAATTTCTATTATTTTTCTCCAAATTTTATTCCCATTTAAAGCCTTTGAAAATGTCAAAAAGGAAACAAAAAAAACAAAGTGTAGTCAAGGGGTTTCGAACCTAGGACTGCACACGAGCTACAGTGTCAACCAAAGCCCAGACCCGCTAGCCAGGAAGTCCAATGGACTCTGGTGTCCAAGTCCTTGCCGAAATGCTCATGAATCAACTCTCAGTTTCGGAAATTAATAAAAAGTTGCAAAAATAAAAGCAACTATCAAGTTTCAAACCCAAGATCTCTTACAAAGAGTGCTCTGTGTTGCACTGGCTAACCAGTAAGTCCAAATGTAATTTCTATTTAGGAGTGGTATTAATATACTTTTGTTTAAACTGTTCAGAAATTGGTTCTTTTTCATACAAACTTATTTATCCAAGAATCCAATCTTTTTAGGATTTTGAAATAAACTTTCTCATGACTGAGAATGAATTTTAAAAACAGTAAACAACAAATTTCAAATACATTAAAACCATATTTCCATTTCTTTAAACAATTCCTCTTCTCATTTTACACATAGGCTTGTATTTTTCTCAAAATTTGAATTTAATAATAGTGTTCATAAAAACTAGTTTATGTTCTCACTTATAAAAATTAAAAAAAAATTATAATAACATATAATAACACCAACATATCTCTCAATCATGAGAATTTCACAAAAAACCTCTTTCATGGAGAAAATTATTATTTTCAAATACAATATGGCAAACATACATATGTCAACACTAACTAAATTTTGTTTAGCTTTCTCTTCTTCTTTCTTAGTCATTAGATTCTAAGGCATGATTTGAATATGACATTCTTCAACAAATTTCAATATACTCAACATGTACAAAATTTTATAAGTATACTAACATAATTCATAGTATTAATTCTTCAATCAAAAATCTTCTTTTTAATTAGCATGGTATCTATTATTTACCTAATCATCACAAGACTATTCTCATTCATAGCATATTACACTAGCATGGGTTTTATCTACATATTTCACATCAACAACAACTTAAAGTACTCATTTATAGTTTTTAGCATGCATACTCTACAACTAGAAAGTAAGAAATCACCCACCTCTAAGAAGAATGAAAATATCATAATGAAGAGGCATCTCCTAGCTCCTAGCTCCACTAGCACCTCCTTGTCATTCTCCTTCTAGCAAGCCTCCAAGCAAAAGGTACTCTCTTTCTCTCTTTCTTTTTCTCTCTTAATTTGCTAAGTTTAGGTGTGATAAGATAAGGGAAAATGATGGTGTATTTATAGGATTAGGTGAGGGTTTAATTTGCATAAATCTCCACCTAAAAACTCTCTCCTTAATTACCCCTCAACCTTTCATTTTCTAACTCCTTTCAACCCTTCAAAACCTTAACCTCCATAACCCCCAACCCTCTCTCTCCCCACTACCAAAAATCGGCCTCCCCCACTCTTCTCTTTGTTGCACTAGTGCACACACACACGTGTACAAAAATGAATACAATTCCTATAGTTTAAAGATGTGTATTAAAAGTTGTTACATGTCATATTTTAGTCCATGCACAACTTAAAATATGATTTTATTAATGGGCTTGTCCCATGGGCTTTCATTTTAATTTACTAACTTAATTATTCCAGTGGGCTCTCCTTTTAATTAATCTAATGGGCTAGAATTTAACTTTAGGTACATGGGTTAAATAAAAAGGGCTAAATAAGATTATGCATGCTAAAATTAGTAAATGAGAGTAAGAGTTAGAGATGAAGAAATTAGCACGTGCATCATACGTGCAAAAATCAAAAAATGCATTTCTAATTAAAATAAAAAATGTTGGTGTTACAGGTTTGGCTGCGCGACACGTGTTCCGTTGACCGTTGACCAGTCAACGGTTTTCTGTGATTTTTAGATCGGGGACACGTTTGTTCGGTGCAAACCACCGAACACTTGAAGTGGTTCGGTTGCGCGCCACATGTCTTGTTGACCGTTGACCAGTCAAGAGTTTCATTGATTTTTCGATCGGGGGCACGTTTGTTCGGCACAAGCCACTAAACACTGGAAGTGGTTCAGCTGAGCGACACATGTCTCATTGACCATTGACCGTTGATCTGTAAACAATTTTCTTTGATTTTTCGATCGGGGGCACGTTTGTTCGGCACAAGCCACCAAACACGGGATGTGGTTCAGCTGCGCGACACGTGTCTCATTGATCGTTGACCATTGAACGGATTTTGGGGATTTTTCAATTGGGGGCACGTTTGATCGGCACAAGCCACTGAACGGTAAAGGTGGTTCGACTGCGAAATACGTGTCCCGTTGACTAGTCGACGGTTTTCTTTGATTTTTTTATCGGGGGCACGTCTGTTTGGCACAAGCCATCGAATGCTGGAAGTGGTTCGGCTGCGCAACACGAGTCTCCGTTGATCATCGTTGACCAGTCAACAAATTTTGGTGTTTTTCGATGGTGGAGGCACGTTTGTTCGATACACGCCACCGAATGCTGGAGGTAGTTCGGCTGCGCGACACGTGTCCCCGTTGACTGTTGACCGTTGATCGTTGACCAGTCAACAGGTTTTTCGTTCAATCTTCCTGGCTGTTGGACTTCTTTTGTCGTTTTACCTTCATGACCGTTGAACTTCTTTTGTCGTTTTGCCTTCATGACCGTTGGGCTTCTCTTGCTGTTGGGCTTTCCCAACAATTGGGGGCCCATGAGATTGGGGAGCCCAAGCGTCGTCTCTCATTTGCTATAAAACCTCCACCCCTTCTTTCTTCCCTCAATCTCATTTTTTCTTCTAAAAAAATTTTCTCCTCCAGCGAACTTGTCAGTCGTTGCGGCTTGGCATTGCTTTTTCCGACGAGCTTTCTGACCGTAGCTGTCACATCCAAGGTAATATATATATATATATATATATATATATATATATATATATATATATATATATTATTTTATCAAAGATGTCTAGGGTATCTTCAGGAGACGAGACCTCCCCCTCGAGCCACGGTGGAGATAGACCACTTGCTCTGCTTTCAAGGTCAGATAAAGGGAAGATAGTGGCAGATTCAGTTGTGGTAGAGACGCTAGTGGAGAGAAGAGTGAAGTGGGGGAGTTGGGTAGGCCTGCTAGCCCCTTGTCACGCCTCGGCGGTATTAGAGACTACTTCGCCGATCTATTGTCGAGAGTTGAGTACAGGATGCTTACCCAAATTCCCCGATCTATTGTATAAGGAGAACGAGCCTCGTAAGCACTCGGAGGTGGAAGATATATCTTCGATGCTTACAGAGGAAGATATGGGAAGCATTCGGGAGTGTTTCATGATCCCGAGGGAGTTCGATCTTCTTCTACCGGGCCCCGGTGTTAGAGCGTGTTCGCCGACCTCCCTCGATACTTGTTTCTTCCTGTTCGATGCTTTTCTTGCGGGACTTCGTCTGCCTCTTCCCCCGTTCGCAATTGAATTTCTACGATGATATTCTCTGAGTCTCGGCCAATATATGACGAACATGTAGAGACATGTAAACGGCTTTGTGTTGCATTGTCACGCAGTGGGGATCGAGCCACGACTTAGTGTTTTGAGGAGGCTTTACAAAGTCCATCAAAAGAGCAAGTCAGAGTTTATGTATTATTTTACTCCTTGTTGGGGGGTGAAATTGATCGACAACTCCGACTCAATCAAGCACTGAGGAAGAATTATTTTCTTATTTGGAGTCATGAGCTGTGGGCGATTCCCATAAGGTGGAGAGAGAAAGTACCGAAGACAGCAAAAGTCGACCCCGTCTTAAGTCCAGAGGAGGGTGAAATGGTTAAAACTCTTTTAGATCATCCTACTCTAAGTTGGAAAAAGGTGACAGAGGAGTTTCTCGTCAGGGGGGGTCACAATCCGATCAACCCTAGTACGCATCTTCAATTTTTCTTTGCACTTTACTTTTACTTTCGTAGTTACTTCTTCTTTCTTTATTTTCTTAATCACTTTGTATTTTGCTTCGCAGGAGCTGCTGTCATAGACTTTGATGCAATTTTCTCTAAGCATGCAGGGTTGGGCGGAAAAACCCCCAAGGAGAAGAAGAGGAAAAGAACGATCACCAAGCCTACGGTGGCGAAGGTTGGGAGGGGCCCCGCAAGCGCCTCCCCGGTGGTGAATTTAGAGTATCCAACTGCCGCTTTGCCCACCCCCTCTGCCAGGGTGTTCACTTTTGGGCGTTGCTCTTGCACTCGAGGCTCCTCCCCTTACTGCTACAGCAGAGGCGATTCTCACTGAGGAGCATAAGAAGCTCTTCATTCCGGACTGACAAGTGATGAATCATGATGGGTTCCTTGGGGACTCAGCTACTTGTATGCAGGCAGTCCATCACCTTGCGACCACGAAGGATAAAGCGGCAATGGATGCGAGTTCAGTTGGCGACGATGCCTTGGAGATAGTCAGGGCTAACATGGCGGTAAGCCTTTATTATTTTATTTTGGCACTTGACTCTTTAAGAAGCAATAGAGTTGGTTTCCCCTTTGTAACTTCGATATTGTTTTTATATAAATCACTTGCCACTTCAGCCATTTGTTGAAACGAATGGCGGAGCAGGAGGAGTTGACCTCGGGGGTTGATCAGATCCCTTGTCTGCGATGGTTGTGACCTCGAGGGCTGTCGAGGGAAGTGGTCACGAGTCTATCCCTCCCGTGGATCAGTCTGATGAGGTGGATCCTTGACTCTTCTCTTAGATAGTTGCTTTTATCTTGTTTTTCCCTCTTTTTTTTGTTTTGTTTTTGTATGGATGCCTAATAGTGGACTGGCCACCACTTGTTATATCTTTACATTGCAATGAAATCCTTTTGTATTTTTGCATCTTGTGTTGGATTTGAGTTCTTGAGCTTTTGTGTATCTGTGAGCTTGGTTGCCTCCGTTAGAGTAATCCATCATTATTTCCCACTAGCAGGTTGTTAAGTATGATGCACATGTCTTTCGCGATCGCGACGTCGTCCATCTTCGTATCAAGCTTTAGGTGACAAAGCTGGGACTTTCTTGTTCATGGGAGAGGCTTTTTAAAGCGGAGACAGAGCTTGGCCACTTGAAAAGAGTGTTGTCCCAAAGAGATAATGAAGTGAGACGTAGCGATGAGATTCTGCGAAAGGTACCTCCTGTTGGAGTGGAAGATCACTCTTCAGGAGAAGCAACTACTAAAAAAATTTCGAGGCTCAAAGTCCTTCATCGCTCTTTACTTGCTGCTACCACTGAAAGAGACGAACTGAAGAACGTGGTGCTTAAAAGGAGCTTAGAAGCAGCTCATCTGAGAAGAAAAATTCTTGAGTTTTTAGCGGGGACTCGACTGAGTGGTCCTACATATGCAAACGTGCCTCGTTTGAAACTTAAAATGAAGGATGACTTCTTGAAATAGAGGCTCGTTGAACAAGAGGTAGAAATCCATCGGTTGAAACAACTTCTTAAAGGCGACAATGTTAGGAGCACTTCTTGCTCTCGTGAAGAGCATGCCTAAGGTAGATCATTTCATGAACTGGCTTTATGTTTTTCTGGGGTCCCACAGAATCCGAGTGATGCTCAGAGCGGGGTTTCCAGTTCATCCAGCGGGGCGTCGATCGGAGGGGCTGCACGAGCAGTAGGCCCAGAAGGTACAACCCGATCCGCGAGATTGGATATCCCCTCAGATGGTTCTAGGGAACGGAATAGGGCTTGGGTGCCTACTGAGAGCCGTAGACTGCGTGTGAGCATCCCGTTACCAAGAAAGAGTAAAGATGGTGTTGAATGATATTTTTTAATCTTGTAGAGGCTTATTTCTCAATAAAACTTGTAATCAGATTCTTCTTGTGAAATAAGATTCTCCTGTGCAGCATCCAAATACATAACATGTTCAAAAATATTTTCTTTTTCAGTTTCAATAGTTGCTGCATTTGTTGGACATACTTCGATTGGCAACTTTTCAATTTCATCCTTATGTTTCTCGCCCACAATTAAATCAGTTTTACTTACTTGAAAACACGACTGTTCTTCAAGAGGAAACTTTATGGTTTTAAAAACATCATACATTACTTGCTTATGCTAAATTTGTTCCTCCACAATTTGTTCGATCTCACTTTGCTTTTCAACCACATTTTTTTCTTGTGGTTGCTCAATTGTCCTTCCGCTGCTTAGTGTTATTTCTTTGACATCTTCCGTGGGGTTGACAACTGTGTTGATTGGTAATGTTCCTACATTTCTTTCATTTAGAATATTTGAAATTTGACTAATTTGTACCTCAAGATTGTAGAAGCAGTATTATTTTGTATTGCCAAATCTGTCTTTTGCATGTGTTGCATGAACATCTCTTCTAATGTCGACTTCTTTTCTTGCTGTGAAAAATTTTGAGGTGGTCTAATTTCTCCTTGATTGTTATTCCAAGAAAAATTGGGGGTGTTTCTCTATTCTTGATTGTATGTGTTTGCATAATGATTGTTTTGCATTTGAAAGTTTGACACAAAATTTTCATGTTTGGCATTTGATGGAGCAAAAGGGTTCCCCACTTGGCAATTTGTATTGAATGATTTCCTGCACAAAGATCACAAATCATATGAGATTGAATAGCATTAAAATTCATATTGCCTAATTGTTTAGATAAAATATCAATTTGTGCAGTTAAAGTAGAAATATGATCAAGTTCAAAAATTCCAGTTGCTTTTCTTGGCATTGTAATTTCTGCAGACCACTGATAATGATTAAATGTAATCTCCTCTAAAAGCTCATAGGCTGCTTCATAAGTTTTGCTCATAAGTGCACCACCAACTGCTACGTCAACCATAGATCGATGTGTAACTCCCAAACCATTATAGGATATTTGAATTTGCAGCCATTTCGGTAGTTCATGATTAGGACACTTTCTTAATAACTCTTTGTACCTCTCCCATGCATCATACAAAGACTCAGTCTCAAATTGAATAAATGTGGCAATATCATTCCTTAGTTTTGCTGTCTTTGCTGGCGGAAAATACTTAGCCAAAAATTTTTGTGCAAGTCCCTCCCAAGTAGTAATACTACCAGGCGGTAGATAATGTAGCCAAACCTTCACCTTATCTCGTAGTAAAAAAGGAAAGAGTCTCAATCTGATTACATCATTTGATACTCCGTTGTACTTGAAAGTGTCACAAATTTCTAGAAAGTTTGCAATGTGAGCATAAGGATCCTCGTGCGGTAGTCCCCAAAATTGAACAGTCTGTTGAATCAATAGAATAATCGCCGGTTTAATCTCAAAATCGGTAGCTTCAATAACCGGCCTCTTTATGCTTGATATTGTTCTATGAATTGAGGGCATAGCATAGTCTCTCAAAGGCCTGTTTTCATCATTCGGCATGATAATTTCCTTGTATGTCCTGAAATGTAAGTATTAAAAAAAATAGAAAAACTAAAAAAATAAAATAAGAAAAATAAATGAAAGTAAAAGTAAGTCAAAAGAAAATAAAGAGGTAAAATAATAATAAAAAATCCAAACTAGTAATAATCTAGCAATTTTCAATATCAATAAAAGAATAACTAGTCCCCGGCAGCGGCGCCAAAAACTTGATGTGAATATTTGCAAGTGTACAAAATCGCAACAAGTAGTATAGTTAAGTGAATAAAGTGTCGAACCCACAGGGACTAATTATTTTATTGAGTACCGAAATTTACTAGATGAATCACTATTTGGAAAACTGAAATTAATTAAGGATTAAACAACTAAATTAATTTAATCTAAAGAAAACTAACTAAATTAATCAAGAAGGAGCGGGATGTGAAATTTTTGTAATTTGTTAATGGAAAAATTAATTCTAGGGCTTTTGACTTCACCTAGTTCATCCCACACAATTTATAATTCCATAATAATAAAAATATTATTTTTCCAAGTTGTAGGCCAAAATCCCCAAATTATTCAATGCTTTCTCTCGAACAACACAAAAAATATCTCCAACTAACAGTCTGTCATATCTCTATGCAAATTTAATTAATCGAAGACTCAGTAAGTTCTGTGGATTTCTTAACGGTCACATTAATCGCGGTAAATCATCTCTAATTTCGCTCAATTAATGGTGTTTAATATATAGTTCTAAATCAAAAATTACCTCTCGGTCTTTCTATGATCCAATAAATCATACAATCGTCTATCCACCAATTGTAGGCATTAAGAATAAAAATCAAACACACAGCCAAAGAAAAATAGAAAAATAATATGAAATTAAAATTGTGTTCTCAAAACTAGACTACATCAAAGCCCAAGAAAAATAAATTTAGTTCTTAATTAAATTGCACTTAACAAACATTGTCTGGGATTGCATAATAAAATTAGAGAGGAAAAGAGATACAAAAAAAAGTCTGTTTTTGTAGAAAAAATTGCAAACCGAACAGCTCTTTCTCTCTACTCTTTTTCTCCCATTTCTGTCTCGAGCGTTGTGCCCCTTTGACGTCAGCACGGAGCTGCACCCAGGAACAAGTCGCCGTCAGATCCAGCCTGGCCTCCAACCACATTCCAGAAGTCCAGGTCAGCCTGTTGTTTCTGAGCCGCTGGGACCCGCACGCCCGCCACGTAAGCACGTCAGACCAGCACGGGGCCACATCAGCAGCTGCTCTGGTCGACTTGGTCTCTGTCGCGTGGGACTCGCCGCACTACCACGTCAACGCAGCTACTCTGGTCGTCTTGGTGATCACGTCTTCTCGAACACCACGCGCTGCCTTTCTTTTGGTCTCATGTGAAGTCACAGAGGACTCTTTCCTCCCACTTTGTTCAGTTTTTTTTCTCTTTCTTTATTATTATTTTTTTAAATCCGCCGCTCTCTCTTGGTAAGCGTGTCTTCGTTAAGCGCTCTCTTTTTCTCTTCATCTGCTGTTGTATTTATAGGAGTAGAAGAGGTAGGAATTAGGGTTTATCTCTTCATTTGTGCTGCAAATAAAAAACAGGATTTAGAATAAAAGTTTAAATTTAAATTAATTAGATCAACTTAAAAGTAACTAATTTTTATTTTAGCTCTATCAAAATTCTTTTAAATTTGTTTATTCTTTTTGCGCCCTATTGACAATTAAAATTGTATTTTCCTTCTCATATTGCAAAATTGTAAAAATTAAAATTCAACAAATCAATAAAAATAATAAATCAATAATTTTGCTTTGTTTGTTGATTTTTATCAAAAATAATCACTTTTTGCATCAAAATTCTTATTTCTTCAAAAATAATTAATTAAATGAAATCTTATGGAAATAAGATAAATTATCAACAATATAGACGAAAACAAGCGATTTTAATGGGTAAATGAGTACAAATATTTGTATAAATTTAGACACATCAGTGTTTGAGCAATATTTTTTGCGAATTGTGTCTTTTTGAACTTGTGGTTGTTCCAGGAGCACTCGAACGGCGATCCTAACTTCGCATACTCGCTCTGGGGAAAATTTCTAAAGTGGCACTATGAACCGTGAGTGAACTCCGAACAATAGTGATGACAAGTTTTGGGAGCATTCGAATGGCGAGCCGAACTCTGCATGCTCGATCGGGAGCTTGTAGCTAGAGTGGCCCTATGAACCATGAATGAACCCCACACTTATTCGGGGTTGTTTCAGGAGCACTCTAACGGCGAGCACAACACCGCACACTTGCTCGGGAGCAAGTGGGTGAAGCGGCTCCATGAATCGTGAGTGGACTCCGAACAATATTGACGACGAGTTTAGGAAGCACTCGAATGGAGAACGGAACCCCGAACATTTGCACGGGGGCATGTGGCTAGGGTGGTTCTATGAACCACGAATGGACTTCGCACCTGTCCGGGTTGTTTCAAGAGCACACGAATGGCGAACCGAATCACGCCTTCTTGCTTGGGAGCAAGTAGCTAAAGTGGTCATATGAACCGTGAGTGGACTCCGAACATTAATGACAACGAGTTTCGGGAGCACTCGAATGGCGAACCGAACCTCGTACACTTGCTTGGGGGCATGTGGCTAGAGCGGTTCTATGAACCACGAATGGACTCCGCACCTGTCCGAGTTGTTTCGGGAGCACTTGAACGGCGAACCGAAGCTCGCCTTCTTGCTCGGGGTAAATGTCTAAAGTGATCCTATGATCCCTGAGTGGACTCCTAACAGTAATGAAGATGAGTTTTGGAAGCACTCGAATGGCGAAACGAACCTCGTACACTTGCTCGTGGGCATGTGGCTAGGGCGGTTCTATGAACCACGAATGAACTCCTCACTCGTCCAGGGTTCGGCACTCGTACGGCGAGATATACCCACACACTTGCTCGAGGGAAAGCATGCATGTTCGACTTTATGAATCCTGAATGGATCCTGCCATTATCTGTTGGAGTGCTTGGCGAATTGATGGTGTTTGCTTGGGTACATACCATGTGTCTATCTTATTGCTTCCTTATATTGAACTATTCAAGGAATTGTTGATCTATATAAGGAATTTTGCAAAAGAAAAAAACTAATTTTATTGAAAGTTCAAACTTAAGCGGCTGCTTCAATGCAAGCCATTATTACATATTGTGACCATTATAATCATCGGCCTTTATTACATGTTTGATGCTAACTACTAAGCGAGGGTGTTAAGCGTTCTATTTATACTTTATGAGGTGCTCAGCATTCCAAGTTCTGGATATCCTCTTCCCCTTTAAGTCTTCAAGTTGGTAGGCCCCTGGGCGGACTACTTACAAGATTTTGTATGGTCCTTCCCAGTTAGGAGAGAATTTCTCATTTTTTTGGGGGTTCGATATCTCGAGCTTTCAGAGGACCAAATCTCCTTCCTAAATTTTGGCTGGGTGAACTCTCTTGTTGTAAAATCTCTCTACCCTCTATTGATAGATGTTTCTTCAGAGCGTAGATTTCTCTCAGGCTTCATCAAGGACGTCAAGATTGGCTCGAATTTCATTCGAGTTCTGCTCTACATCGAACGAAAGAAGGCGAGGAGAAGGTATATCCACTTCTAGAGTGATGAGAGTTCTATGCCGAAAATTAAGTTGAACGAGGATTCTCCTATGGGGATTCTTTTTGTGGTTCTATAGAACCAAAGCACACTTAGGAGTTCCTCAACCTATTATCCCTTTTAGGCTTCACCAAGCCTCCTTTTGAGGTCATCCAAGATTTTCTGATTGACGTTCTCAGCTTGACCATTGGTCTGGGGGAGTGATGTTGAAGAAAAACGCTGCTCAATACTTAGATCGATGCAAAATTTGCGGAACCCCTTACCAGCGAATTGAGTTCCATTATCAGTGACAGGATGCGGGGGATCCCGAATCGACAAACCACGTTCTTCCAAAAGAACTGTTGAACTATATGCTCAATGATTGTTGCAAGTGGTTCCGCCTCTATCCACTTTGTAAAGTAATCAATAGCGACCACCAAGAAGGTCCTTTGTCCTATTGCAGGAAGGAAGGGTCCGAGAAGATCCATTCCCCACATTGCAAATGGAACGGGGCTTGACATGGAACTAAGGTTGGCTTAGGGGATCTGCTTGATAGAGGAGTGTTTCTGACAGGGTATGCATTGGCAGACATAGGTTTGAGCGTCACCGATGAAAATGGGCCAGTAGTAACCATAATTGAGTACTTTCTGTGCAAGGGATCTTGCGCCAAGATGGTTGCTGCTTATCCCTTCATGAACTTCTTTCAGAACGTAGTTGGCCTCTTCGAGGGAGAGGCACCAAAGGTACAATCGACCATCAACTTGAGTATAGGAGTGCTTATAGAGAACCCCTTCTACAAGTATGTACCATTGAGCCCTTACCCGAATCTTTCTTGATTCTTTGATTTCCACTGGGAGGATCCCTTTATCGAGAAAATCAACTAAGGGTTTCATTCAACAATCTTTGGGTGCTCGAGGGGCTTTAGGCATGAGCTCCAGTGTCTCTTCTTTAATATTTGGTCTGCGTAGGACTTCAGTCAGCACAATGTGGTAGAGTCCGTCAAATGATGAGGAGGCGAGCTTAGTGAGGGCATTTACTTGCCTGTTTTCTTCTCGCGGAATGCGAGTGACTTCGACTTCTTTGAGGGTAGACAAAATCTTCTTTACATACGTCAGTACTTGACTATACGGTCATCCCTCACCTCGTATTCTCCTCGACTCTGGTTCACCACTAATTAGGAGTCATTGAATACTCTGACTCTTTGTGCCCCCACCTTCTTTGATAGAAGGATGCCGGCAATTAGGGCTTCATACTCGACTTCATTGTTCGAAGCTGGAAAACTAAGGCATAGCGAGTACTGCAGGATGAACTCATCGGAACCAATCATGATAACCCCAGCTTCGCTCCCTTCGAGGCAAGAGGACCCATCTACGTACATGCTCCACAGCGGGGGATTCTCCTTCCTGGGGATGATCGAGGATTATGCTCTCGAGGATGAATTCAGCTAAAGCTTGGGCCTTAATTGTGGCTCTGGGGCGGTAGGTGATATCATGTTGGCTCAACTCAACTTTATGAGTCTTCTAGAGCTTTCAGGTTTGCAGAGAACTTTTTTGAGTGGTTGGTCGGTGAGGACCCATATGAAATATGCTTGAAAGTATGGTCTGAGCTTGCGGGCGGCCATTACTAGAGCATAGTTCATCTTCTCCATCTTCGAGTACCAGAGTTCAGCATCATGGAGAACCTTGCTTACATAGTAAATCAACTTCTGACTAGATCTTCTGCTCTCACTAACACAACACTAAGGGTCTGATCTGAGGCAGCCAAGTAGAGGTAGATGGTTTCTCTAGGTGTAGATTTGCTTAAGATGGGAGGATGAGTGAGGTGTTCTTTGAGCCTTTCAAAAGCTGCTTGTTGCTCTTCCCCCCACTCGAATTTTTTTGCTCCTCGAAGAGAATTAAAGAAAGGAAGGCATTTCTCCCCCGATTTGGATAGGAAGTATCTAATGGCGGCGAGACAGCCTGTAAGCTTCTGAACTTCTTTGATCGTGGTTGGAGGCGACATGTCGAGGATGGCTTTGATCTTCTCAAGATTAGCTTCAATTCCTCTCTGACTCACCATAAATCCCAAGAATTTTCCCGAGACAACCCTAAAGGCACACTTCGAGGGGTTCAGCCTCATGTTGTTGGTCCAAAGTAGATTGAACACTTCTTGGAGGTCTGGTACATGGTCCTTTTTTCTAAGTCTCTTCCCGAGCATATCATCCATATATACTTCCATTATTCGACTAATCTGTTCTCTTAAGGCTTAGTTCACCAAACGTTGATACGTAGCTCTGGCATTCTTCAGCCCAAATTGTATAACTCGGTAGCAATAGAGCCCCAGATTGGTGATGAATGACGTTTTCAGGATGTCTAGAGGGAACATTCGAATCTGATTATATTCCAAAAAAGAGTCCATAAAGCTTAATAACTCATGGCCTGAGGTGGCATCTATCAAGGCGTCTTTGCTCGGTAAGGGAAAGGGATCCTTTGGACATGCTTTGTTGCGATAGGTGAAATCTATGCAGATTGTCCACTTGCCATTGACCTTCTTGATCATTACAAAGTTCGCTAGCCACTCGGGGTAACTAACTTCCTGGATGAATCGGACTACTAGGAGCTTCTGAACCTCTTCTTTAATGGCTTGTTTCCTTTCGAGTGCAAATTTGCAACACTTATACTAGACAGACTTGGCTTCCGAATTCACACTTAAACGGTCCATAATTAGGTCTTTGGTCATGCCCGGCATATCTTCGGCTGTACAAGCGAACAGGTTCTGATTCTTCCTAATGCAGGCGATGAGTTTCTCGTTGTCTCGGTGGGAGAGTGCCTTACTCACCTGGAAATACTTAGCTTTATCCTCTTCGGAGAAAGGAATTTCTGCCAAATCGTCCATGGGTTCAGAGCTGGCTTGTCCCATATCGAGAGGCAGTTCCAGGGCATCGAGGGGAAGGACCGAGCCCCCCATTATAGCAGTGTAGCACGCCCAAGCAGCTTCCTAACTTCCCTTGGCTTTCCCTACTCTTGCAGCCGTAGGGAACTTCATTTTTAGGTGATGTGCTGAGATGACCGCTTGGAGGGTAGCTATCCCCAGGGCGGCCAAATATAGCACTATAGGCGGACTTCATATCGACCACCACGAAGTCAAATTCTTCTATGCAAGTAACCGGTGCCTTCCCTAAAGTTACGTTAAGGGTTACAATTCCCTCAATCCTCACGGGGGCCCCAGAGAATTCATGGAGGGTGTATCCAGCAGCCTTGAGACGATCCCGCTTAAGCTTGAGGCCTTCGAACACATTCATGAAGAGGATGTTGACTAAAATACCGTTATCAACTAGTACTCGACGCACTTCATAGTTTTTCATACACATGCTAATCATGAGCACGTTGCAGTGAGGAGTTCAAACATCTTCCAAGTCTTGATCCGAGAAAGTGATGCTAGCTCCTGGACTTTTCAAAGGTGGGATGTTGTGCACTGAATTTACCTCTCAAGCAAAATCTTTTCACGACGAGCTAGAGGCTCCCCCAATAGGTCCTTTGTGGATAGCGTGAAATATCTCCATCTGTCCCGATCCATGGGACTCAGTTTCCTTCTCCTCTCGCTTGTTGGCTCCCCTTGGAGGAGGGGGTTCGGTTTCATTTACTTGGGAAAATTTGGCAAGGTATCATCGTCAAAGCAACACTTCTACCTCATCCTTAAGGATTCGGTAATCATCTGTAAGGTGACCATGATCTTTGTAGAAGTCACACCATTTGGTCTTATCCCGTCTCTTGCTCGGGGCATTCATCTTAGAGGGAGGTCAAAGGATCCTGTCCTTATCAACCTCCATGAGGATGGCGGATATGCTTGCATTTAGCCAGGTGTACTTCTCAAAACGAGGCATGGCAGGCGGGCGGTGTTAACCCGCGACATCTTTTTGGGATTTTTAGGGCTCATCTTTATTAGTGCCTTTCCGTTTGTTCCCGGAAGAAGGCACCTTCTGCTTTTGGGGGCGGGTCGCCTCTTCGACTCGGATATACTTCTCGACTATTTGAAGGAGGTCAGAGAGGTCCCGAGGAGGTTTTTTGATGAGGAAATCTTTAAGGACATCATGTTTGACATTATATTTGAATGCGACCGTTGCTACTGTAGAATCGAGTGAGGGGGTGGATCTGGACTCAGCCATGAAGCGCTAGACATAAATATTGAGGGACTCCCCGTCCCATTGCTTCAGATCTAACAAGGAAGCACTGGTCTTCTCCAACTTATGACTGGTGAAGAAGTCTATGAGGAAGAGCTCCTCAAGCTGGTCGAAGAAAAATATGGAGCCCGGAGATAGGCGAGAGAACCATTCTCGTGCAGATCTCTTCAAGGTTGTCGGGAAAGTTTTGCACAAGAGGGAGTCAAATGCTTGGTGGATCATCATTAGTTTTGAAACTCTCGATATGGTCTACTAGGTCAGTTTTCCCATTGTACGACTCAAATATCGGGACCTTGAAATTAATAGGGACAGGAGCCTCAATAATCTTCTTGGAGAATGGAGGTCTTTCGGGACGGTATCTTCCTTTTGTTTTACTTCTTCCTTCTTCAGCGATGCTAGGTAGTCTTCCATCTTTCGAAGACATCAGAGGACAGTGTCCTCCTGCTGACCAGATCTAGTGGACCCATGGGACTCTTCGCGTCGTGGAGGAGTGGAGTGGTGAAGACTGGCTTGTCGGGTCCTAGGAGGAATTATGCTGAGGGCTTGAAGAATTTCATCCTTGAACACTCAGAGCTCGACTCTACTGACGGGCCCTTCCTTATCCCTTCCCGTCCTAGGGGTTGTCTTGCCGGTTGGAGTTGGACGCCTCATCTCTCGAGGGAGATTTTGTGGTCCCTTAGGGAACGGCAATTCCTTCACCCTCTAGGAGAGGGGGATCTCCTACGTCTTCTTGGGTGGGTGGGGGTGGGGGGGGGGGGGAAGGGAGTTCTTTCGTGCCCCCTTGGAGAGGGAGCTCTCCTGGATCATCTTGGTCTCCGGGGAGAAGGACTTCTCATGCTGCCCCGCTACTCCGGCTGGGAGGCTTCTTCACAAGCACTCCTCTCGTTGAGACGGATTCAGAGGTCAGACCCTTATTGGCGATTGACAATGACCTAACGAAGGTCAGGTTGTGGTTGAGGGAGTGAGAAAGGGGTCGAGGTGTAAACTGATCCTCTATTTTCAACAAAATGCCTTGCAGATGGTTCGGGACGACTTCGATGAGAGCCCCCTGGCACAGCTTCTCCAGGTGGAGGCTGGACCTGTTGGATGAGGGGCACTTCTTGTGGAAGTTGCATTTGTTGAAAAGCGGGAGGAAGATCCTCGGGAGGAGGAGGTAGAGGAAGAGGGTTGGTTCGTCGGCTTGAGGTCGCCGCCTTTCCTTTTTCCTTAGGAGGCATGTTGGAAACCTGTTTTCACCATTGAAGTTTGGTCAGATTTTTTTTTATGTTCCCATAGACGGCGCCAACTTGTTGCTGCTTTTTTCTGTGTGGGAGCAACTAGATTAAATGTATTCTTTGGAGGACCAATCAAGAACTTGACCTTTTGACTTTCAACGGTGTTGACTGCCTTTAACTGTGGTTGACTTGACGATCTGACTTGTTTGCGTCGTAGGATTCGATTCGTGAGGTGACGATCGCCTCCGCTGACCTGCAAGAAGTCTGAGATACCGAGATTGATCCCGGCGACAGATTCTCCGACGCTCAAGTCAGAAATCAAGAAGACTTTTAAAGAGCTTTTGGGGGGGGGAATACTGATTACCTGTTTCTGGTGGAGGTAGGGGATATTTATAGCCGCTTTGGTCAGTTTCAAGATAATGATTTATCTCTACTTCCCAGTGTTTTTAGATTGAATCAGTTTTCTCTTCTTCGTGAAAAGATCAGAGTGGTTGAGGGGAGTTTAAACTTCCTTCGAGATAAGAGATATGGTTTTTGAACCGCCCCTTATTGATAATTGTGGATTTAAATGGCATTTAAATAACCTGCACTCATTCTTATTGGACTGATAAGACAACCCAGTTAAACAAACTCATTTTAGTTGAATTGCCGTTTTACCCTTGAGAACTTTAAGATTCGTGTCTGATTTGAACGGTTCCGATTTGGTTTTATTTTTACCCATATCAATGGAGGATCATGATATTTTGAAGTCCGGATCGAAAAGTAATTTTGTAATTTTTAGCTCATGAGGGTTTGCTGAAGTTTTTGGGCTTTCCTATACGTGCGTATAATGAGAGTTGTCAATCAGGCAATGAAAACTAAAGAGATAATAAGACTTCGTTTGTAAAATTTTATTGTAGTATGGCGGTGCATGCCTTGCATGGCCATAATCACGAGCACTTGAGATTAGGCATTGTTTTTTTTTTTTTTTTTTTGATATATCGGATAGAGCCAAACGGCTACAGCCATCAAAAAATATATAAATCAATAAAAACAGTTAAGTACAGACAATAATACAAAGGTTTTACAAGCTGTAAAACTGAAAGAAGATTACAAAAGAGTAATAAAAAACGGCTGAATAACATGCAAACAAGAGAACTGCATAACAACGGTAGCACCACACCGAAAAGGACGACGAAGCAATCAGCCAGGATTACAATGCATCAGAAGGAGCCAAACAACCCTGCCGCACCTAAATGTTGATCAGAACCAAGAGACTGAGCCATGAGACAGGATGTCAAACCTTCCCACACGAAGACATCAAGCTCTACCAGCAGCCCATGAGAACTCTAACGGCACAAAAATGACAAGCCTGACTGCCTACACCGAGGATGGCAAAGAGGAGCCAAAACTCAACTGTGCACAAGCTGATGAGCTGACACAGAAGCAGCTTTCCTAGCAAGAATATGAGCACTCACCCGAATCTGTAAATTATTAAAGACTTTCTTATTGTATTTCCGCTTAACGGGAGGAGGGACAACCTTCGCCAATGGGGACGAAATTGCGGCAGGGTCAGACAAGTCTTTGATGAGGCAAGAAGGGGTAAAGAGAACACTGGGGGCAACCGAAGAGGAAATATGGATGGAGTTAGTATGATAGGAACAACGGGCGAAAGAAGCGTCATCAAGAATCGGAGAAGACTTAAGGGAAAAGGCGTGCAAGATATGCATAACCTCCATCAGGAGATGGTTGAGCCAAGATTGAATCCCTAAATGTTAATACAATGAGAATATTCATCCTGGAAAATGAAAATAGAACGTAACACGTTTGAGAGAAGAAAACTTCAAAGAACAAGGAGAATTATAAAATAAAGAAGGAGCCTTAAAATACACAATAGCATTGTCAGAAGGCACTTGAGAGTTTGAAATGCGGTGGTGCAGAGCGTGCCCCATCACACTACGAGACCAAGAATGACAAGAGACAAAGGATTTAAACGAACCAGAATTTTTAACCAGACTTAAACTTAACGAAGGCACCACCGAAATAGAATGGGGATGAGCCTTGTAAAAACCCAAACGAGGGTAGGAGACAAGTTTCGTAAAAACCTTACGATCCTTAAAACGGTTAGCAATATTAGGAGGTTGAAAAGTAGCATGAGAATCACTATAAGCAGAGGAAGAAGTAGTAGAGTTCATAGCTGGCAAAGGATCAACTGTAGAGTCGAAATCCTTTCCAGGATCAACTGCAGAGAAATAACTTCCTCTTCCAATGCATCCGATCTAATAACGACGAACCAGAGTAGTCAGCTATGAGTTTTTCCCACAAACTCGCCGCATTAGTTTCTTCAAGTTTTTGCACTTGACCTAGTCCGCCAAGGATAGTCGGATCAGACTTATGGCTCTTTCACGAATATCTCCCCAACCGTCATCCTTAATATCAGTTGGCTTTTCTTTTTTCTTAACGGCTAACTGCAAACGTTCTTGAACAAGAACATCATACATATCAGTTGTCCAAAGATTGAAATTGATCTTTCCATCGAACTGTTTGATCTTCAAAATACTGTGGCCTGTCATCTTAACCAAGGAACTCGGCAACCTAAAGCTCTGATACCAGTTGTTGGGATTGGGACATCAACCAACGTCTCTGGTCGCAGCGGAACTAATTAGAGTAATAAGGAAGTCGAAGTAGATGAGACAAATAAATTGAGCAAGCAAGTAGATCTACCAAACTAATAGAAACACAATGATGATTTATCCCGGTTAGCTTTTGCTTAATCTGGGGAAAAATATAAGGAGATCTGATATTCAACTAAAAGAGATTACAAGGAGTTATTGATTTACTCAATACAATAAATTAAACTCACCCACCAAGAACTATCTCTCTCGAGCCTCACTTTGCAATGGAGAAAAGAATCTATGAAGTACTACCTCTCATATTGGAGGAGTTTACAACTTTCTAGCCAAGCCAACATGAAGCTTGCGCTTTAAGAAGTTAAGAAAGGAGAGAAGTTTGGCCGGTAAGGGATGGCCTCTGGGAAATCCAAGGAGTTTTTGAAGGGAAAAGCATCGACTGCGCGAGTGACCAAACTTATCACTAAAAAAGCACTTCATTTTATACCCACACCCACTTTTAAAATGCTCAGGAAGGAGGCACCTGAAACAAACCGAATGAGGGTCGGACCAACAAGAAGAAGGGGAAATAGTGAAGTTGGGAGCGCACTTAGAAAGATAGGGGTTAGTCAAAAGATGAGAAGACAAATCACTCTTTAATTTCTGAACCGTTACTAAGCTGTTAGATCTAGCTTCAGGCTCGAAGAGATTCATGGTGAAAGCCAGCCTAAGATTGCCGCAGAGCAATACACCAACAGAGGATAGGCACTGGACAATAGTACCAAATACAATACAGATCCAAACTCACCAAAACACCAACACCAAAGAACAAAATAGCACAGCTCAAGGCGAGGCAACCGCACCCTCCAAATAGAGAGAAAAGAAGGGAGATAAGGTTGAATCGGAGAGGATTAACCGAGCTAACCGAACTTGAGCTAACTCTTGCTCAAGAAACAGCTAGGAGCTGAAATAAACACTGACGGCACTGAGCCGCAGTGGGAAGGGAAGAACAATTACAATAACAAGCAATCAGTCAACCCGAAAGTGCCTCAGCACAGGAAAACCGATACAGGGCTCACTAGGAACAGCAAGGCGTTAGTAACGCCTCAAAGACACAATTTTTCCCACTCTACCAGAAAATTAACCTAAACACTAAAAACAGTAAAACTCACAGTGAAGGGTTAAAAGGTAATGCCTGGAACGCTGCGGGGGAAGGGGAGTCACCGGAGCTGAACTCACCGTGAAGGGGTTAACTGGAGAGCGGCCTAAGATAGAGCACCACCGGAGGGAGGCTCAACGACGGGAGAAATCACGAACTCAACGACGGGAGAACCGTGAACAACTGAGGAAGAAACGAGAGCAAGGAAGCCCCAAAGCTTCGCTGCGCGAGAATCTGGGCACGTCACAAGCTCTGGAGGCGTCGAAAAGCTCGAAACGATACTCCGAGAGGGAGAGACGGGGTCACCAAGAAAGGGGAGGAGGGGAAACTGGAGATCTGGGTCTGAAGCACTGGAAGAGCTGAACAATATTAATGAAGGAAAGATGGGCGAAGGAGGTGAAGGGTGGCCGGATCTGGAGAACGAATGTCGGAGAGGAGAGCCGGAGCCGAAGTTTTTGAAAGTCTTATAAACTGGCTTTTTAAAAGAACCCCTTTTAAACGATACTCCACCTTTATTCGATGATATGGTTTTGTTCCTTCCAAGAACAAGGCATTTTAGTCAAAGAAAAACTGATCAAGGAAAAAACACAATGATAACTCAAGGGAGTGCTAACTATAAGTTCTTTAAATCTTGATAACTTTCATGGCTTAATTTAGAATTTAGAAATTGGAATTAATTTTTATTGTTAGAGTTACTGAGTTCGAAAATATTTACCATAATAAATTTATAATTACAGTTTAATTATCTAAACTCAGTATCCACATACAGTGGCCTAAACTGTTTTTATACTTAGACATGCTCCGGGAAAGGAAATCTATCTAGAAGATTTTGCATTCTTATCCAAGCAATCTAAACATGGCCATAATTAAACCCTAATCAAGAAAAGAACAAAAGAAAATTTAGTTAATGAAAAGAAAACAGCCCACTGAATGAACCCTTAAGATTAGGGCATGAGCTCGCCACAGTCAAACATGTTCAGTTGTGGCAGTGTTCATGTTCACTTCCTCAAAATATACGTTACCATTAATTGTTTAGAGTCAAAGTTCATGAATTGTTGATCCCTAATTGATAAAGTAATTGGTGCATGCATGAAAAGACTTAGCATATATAGTAAGTAAATTTTTCTTTTGCTAGATGCTCATAGTTGTTTTTTTTCCCTTTCTTGCTTCTGTTGGCAAAACAAGCCAAATGTGTCACATGAATAGACATGAGTGTATCATAATCTGCTTCCGTTTGCTATTAGTGACTCCATGTGAACAATCTCTGAGCTGTTTTTTTGCAAGACAGAGAGAATTCAAATTTGCTTTGAGATCAGCCACTAGGATTCAACAGAAAGAGTTCGTTGTGTGCTTTGAAATACACATGTACGGTTATTTAGGGATACTCGGATATGTATATTTTCTTCCGACATTTGTCTCTCATATTACACACACCCTGCTTCTTACTTCAGTTGAATTTAGGCTAAATGTAAGAACACCTCACTAAAGTATTGGTAATTTTTAAAAAAAACTCACTAAACTTTTTTTATTTAAAAAAACCACACTCAACTATGTTTTCACCACAATTTTTTTTAAAAAACGGCTCTCACCTATGCCTTAAAAACATAGTTGAGTGCAGTTTTTTTAGACTAAAAAAAATTAGTGCAATTTTTTTTAAACATAAAAAAAATAGTGCAGTTTTTTTAAATTTACCAATACTTCAGTGGGGTTTTTTTAATTTAACCTTGAATTTATAGCTAAAATTCGGTATGTGCTTCATATAATTCAAGCTAAAATTCTGTATGTGCTTCATATAATTCAAGCTAAAATTCTGTTTGTGCTACATGTAATTAAGAGTGTATATTCTCATTGATGAAATACGATGGCACCAACCATCTTTGAGTCCCAAAAAAATTAAGAGTGTATAATAGTTCTTGAAAATTATTACTAATTGATGACTACGGTCAGGGACGGAGCTCTCGGCTGGGTCTAGGTAGGCCCATGGCACCCGAAAATTTCAGAAAACTCCTTATAGATATCAAATTTTATACTCTGGCCCACCCAAAAATTAAGATAAAGTCTCTACAGCTGTATAGAATTTGTTAATTTGATCTTATAAAGCTTCTGTTATTTTTTGGTTAGCCAAAATTATGATAAAATCTCTGCATATATTCAGTTGATTTTGACGTATAAAGCCAATACATATAAAGCCCCTAAAACTTATATTAATAGTTGTATTACTTTATGATTAGTTTAGTTGTGTTGTTTTTTTATCTTCCAAAATTGTTTATTGATTTGCTTGGCCTACCCAATATATATATACTGGCTTGGTCCCTGACTACAGTTGTAAATAATTTCTCTTCTTTTCTTGCTAAATGGAGAGAAATCAAATGCAGAACTAAACCACTATGAAATCATAAGAATTAGTTGTTTAAAATGAGAACTTAGGTTCGATATTAGGACCCTTTATTCTAAATATGCACATATGGGCATAGTTCTTCCATGTTTCATGCTTTAACTTTTGGATCAATTTTGTGAAATTCAATGAATTTTTTAGTTAAATTTTGAATGAGTATTGGGATTGGTGGTGAGTTTAATTATTAATAACATTAATTAAGGGGAGTACTAGTAATAGCTAATTAAGAGTCCACTAAAAGAGGAAAGTGGAGGGTTAAAGGAAAGACAGAAGGGTGGCAGATCCGGCGCACATGGAGATGGGGGCTGGCTGTTTGACGACATGGGCCCCACTATCTTCCTCCGGATGATGGATCCCTGCCTTGTCCCCACACCTCCCCCCACATGCTCCTCCCGCTGACCTGCCCCCACCACTCTCTACATGTGGGCCCCACCTCTCTACAGGAGGTAGTCCTGTTGACTTAATTTCGATCAATCTTAATAAACTCTTGTAAACCTTGTAAACCATGTGAAAGACTCGACAACTAAAATACTGAACACTCAAAAATTACAGTAAAGGTTGAAGGTCTAATAGTTATATTCTAACATGTTTGAGGCTGCTTATCTTTGTAAACCAACACTGTCACTAGATCAAAAGGCAAGATGAAATAATTAGGTTGATCGTGTTGGAATGGAGCAAAAATGTACATATCCTAACGAATTTCCAATCCATCTTGATCGTTTTCCTTTTTTTTTTTTTTTTTTTAATAATAAACAGACTTCTAACTTCTAAGTTAAACACACTTTCATTTCATAATGGAGAATCCGATGGATATTCGAACTTGCTTTCTATAACTCTATCTCAATGGTACTTGCTGAACATATTGAACAATAAGTTTATAAGATTCCTACAAACCACGGTTCACAATTATAGGGTTTTCTTTTTCCTATGTGGGAAAAGAAAAACACTCTCCATAGCCATATTTACATTTGTTAAAGAGGTAAAGGAAGCCTCATATTTATAACGAAAAGTTAATGAGACCCCAACAATACACATTGATACAAATCTAGGAGAACTCATTGCTAAAAACTAGCTATGAGAGGGAGAAAACCCAAGTTTATATCTGCCATTGACTTACAGGCTCATTATGGGTCTATCAGTAATTTTAATTTAGTCTCGAGGTAGCTCTTTCCGAGCAAATTAGGAAGTATAAGATTCACTCTAATACAAATTGATACAAAATCTAGGAGAATTCACCCCTAAAAGCTAGATATTAGAGGAAGGGAACCCAATTTTATATATACCCTATATTGACTTCTTAATAAGCTAGATTCCGCTAAGGATAATTTGTAAAGAGTATGATACGTCCAAGAGTAAAGCAACCAAGACTAGCGCTTTAGGCCTAAAAAAAAATCTAAAGAATAAAGGCCTCTTCACATACCAAAAAGTCCGAAATGGATCTCCTCACATTCCAAAAAGCCCTAAATTGATTACAATAATATAATAATAAAGGCCTCATAGCATACCAAAAAGACCTAAATTGATTACAATAATATAATAATAAAGGTCTCCTTACATACCAAAAAGTTCGAAATAGACCTCCTCACATACCAAAAAGCCCTAAATTGATTACAATAATATAATAATTAAGGCATCCTCACATACCAAAAAGTTCGAAATACACCTCCTTACTTACCAAAAAGCTCGAAATTGATTACAATAATATAATAAATGATTTTGCATCTTAAAAAGTCCGAAAGATAACATTTAAATAAAAATATATTAATTTTAACAAAATATTATTACAAGCTTTTAAAATGGCTCATTTCAGCGTTCTCTTTAGATCTCAATAAGTGTTGGGCCGGCCAAAAATCTAAGAGGTTTGAAACCCGACTATGGTGCAATCTTTAGTTAAAAGAAAAAAATTTATTAAAACATGTATTGTACGTGCAAATTGTAAGTAAGATAAATGAGATTGTAACAAATCTGAAAGTAAAAGATGTAAAAGAATGCCTAAACTAATTGGTAAATGGAGTATATACCCACGAAATACTCAGCGATTTTTTGGGCAGCCCGTCGGCGCAATTATTCTACTCCGCGCACTCGTAGACAATGACGTCATCGTTCCTCAGCTGGCGGGAGATCCAGCTAATATATTGCACACGTGTTGTAGTTTCATTGGTCGGCTGGTCCTTCCCATCCATCTCCCAAAAGAAGACCTCTCTGCTGAAAATTAAGCTTCAAACTTTATATTTACCACAACTGTATACCTTTTGAAGCCTACAACCAAAAAACGAGAGAAGCTCCTTAAGCTCAAAAAACATATAAGGGTTTGTGGTTTGGAAAAGAAAGAAATGGCAAGTGCTTTGGGATTGGAGGAAACCGAGCTCCGACTAGGGTTGCCTGGTGGCGGAAGTGAGGCCGGAGATGCGACGAAAGTGAGTTCGGGGAAGAGAGGGTTTTCTGAGACGATAGATCTTAAGCTGAAGTTGGAGACGAGTTTGAATTCAAAGGCAAACGGATCAGGAGGAGAAGGGATAATAAAGAGGTGTCCGAGTCAGAACAACTTCGTCACTCCTGCTAATGGCCCTGAGAAGCCACCTGATCCCAAGTAAACTACTTGCCTATCTCTTCCTTTTCACGCTTTGATTTTTTAGTTGCGATAACCAACCAACCGTACCATGCATTTTCTCAAAAATCTATCACGTATAATAACATCAATCAATATTGTTGTGTTGATAAATTTCGTAACAAATATGTTTCGTCTGCGTGCACAGAACCTTCCTAGCTACTCTTGAATCTGAGATCTCTCATTACGTACCCATTTCAACTGTTTACTATCTCAGCCACAACTCAACTCGGTGGTCACATAGATCCATTTTTCTTACCTTTTTGTACCTTTCATGGGTGATAAATATCTTAAAACATGGACAAAATGGATTGTATGGTTTTCAAAGTCTTCTAACTCGGTTTATATGTTGCTTGTAGTTTAATCAATTGTTAACTTGTTATATATTAAAAAAAAAGTTCATTTTGTGTCCTTTGATATGCATCTGTACGTACGTAGTTAGCATAGTAATTTGTTAGTAAAATCTTCAAGTCTCGTCCCGTTTGACACTTGGATACCCCACACTATATATTATATTTATTCTTCAAGTTGGGCTTTAAAAATTAAGCTCTCTTCATTAAGCTGCAAGTAAATTATTCTTAATTTTCTATTGCCCTAGAAACTAAATTCAAAGATGGAGCATTTTACTAGCACTTTGCAGTGTAAAATATCTTCATCTTTTTTTAGTGAACAGTACAAACTTTAAATTAAAAGCATAATATACAAATTAATCAAAATAGTATAGGAATGAAGAACAAACGACACAAATATCCATAACCAGAAAAGGAAAAAACATTCAATACTTTTGGCAAAGGTATTAGCTAGATACTCCTATTTCTCAGAAGCACATGGAATATTGTCTAAAGAATATGTGAGATTAATGACTACCCTAATTAGTAATTACCATGTCCAAGAAAAAGAAAATAGTGTCCAAATCTAATCACATGCCACAAAATCAAGTTAGCTAACCTTTAGTGAAATAATTGATAATATATTTAGAACAGAATAAAAAGTCACAAATTTCACATAATATTCAAGATACCACCTAATATTCAAGATACCATATACCCTTTTCTTCTTTTATATATGCATATTAATTATACATGTTTCTCTCTTAAAAAGAAACAACACGCGAACTATACGTGAGTGTTGATGACGAAGTAGTAATCACTCATGTAACTGTTTTGATTGTAGGGCACAAGTGGTGGGTTGGCCACCCGTCCGATCATTCCGGAAGAACATTAAGTCCGTTCAGCCAGGAAAGGCGACTAAGGAGGCCGAATCTGGACAATTGACTGCAGTCGCCTTTGTCAAAGTTAGCATGGACGGAGCGCCCTATCTACGTAAAGTTGACCTCAAGTTGTACCGTAGCTACCAAGATCTCTACATGGCACTGGAAAAGATGTTCAGTTCCTTCACCATTGGTAAAACTATTGCTAATATATACACCTAGAACACCTTAAAAATTAACCATAGGTTTCTACCTGAATTACATGCAGGAAAGAAAACGATTTCTAAGAGTTGTGTGTTTCGATGTAGTTGATACCTATAGCTAATAAGATCATATATAACATCAATTTCTTTGAAAGGGAAGAAAAAGAATTTTGTTTTTCCACTACCTAGCTAGTAATAGGAGGATGGTGCATTGAGCTGGTAAACGAAATTATTGGTAGGGTACACCTAGCTACTTATCATATATGCATTTTGGCCGGTGTACATAACTGTATATAGTACTATATAAATATGCCCATATAAGAGCATCCACTATCGTTTTAAACTAAATTTGAATATTTAGCAATTGGGAAATAGCAATAGAGGAAGAAGCCTACTATCTTTGGTGCTAAATCTGCCAAAATTAAAATATAAAAAATCAGATGGAGCTTCTTCCTCTCTCCAACCAAAAAAAAAACTTTAAATGGCAATTTTGTAATTCTTGATGGCATTTTTGTAATAATTTGGTAATTAAAATGGATCATATTGCTGGGACGGATGAAGGTATTCTGTGCCTTGAATTTTTTTTTTATATATAAAATTTAATGGCAATATGGTAATTAACTAATGGCAGGATGGTATTTTCGTAATTTTTTGAAAAAAATTATGATTACTTTAAAATAAAAAATAAAAAAAGAGAGAGAGACGGAGCTCCTTCATCCGTCTCTCATATTTTCGTTTTTATTTACTAATAAATTTTTCGATTGACGGAGCATCATCTTTCGTCCGTCCGAATTTTTTTTCTCAAACGGATGATCATCCGTCTTCTACTTTTAGCATTTCTTCAAGAGCGATTCCTAAATTTAGCGAACGGCTGTTCACTCCTATTTTAAATTTTGGGTATATAGCGAACGATAGTGAGAAATTTTTTGAACTCAAATGCTATTTATTGGGTTTTTAGAAAAGAAAGTGGATGCTCTAACTGATTGGATGATTTGCCGCGTATGGCAGCTAGCTGTTCGACTCTGGTTCTACGTGGTCAGATAAGTTGATAACATTACATCATTAAACCACTATCAATTTAAAGTTTGACTAAATAAATTATATATAAACCTTGGGTCGTTGAAGAATGAATAAATATAAAGTTAGTATTTTTTTTAAAAATATCCGAATCACTTAAGCTTATACATTTCATGTAACTATATATGTATCTTGGTAGGTTATGTTAGAGATATCCTGTATTTAATTAACTAATTAATTAACAAATTAACCTTAATTAACAGGGAACTGCGGCTCTCAGGGGATGAACGGTAGGGATTTCATGAATGAAAGCAAACTGATGGATCTCCTCAATGGTTCAGAGTATGTACCAACCTATGAGGACAAAGATGGTGACTGGATGCTCGTTGGTGATGTACCTTGGGAGTAAGCCCTTCCACAAACTTAATTTCCCTTAATTTTCACAAATAAATATACTTTTACTAAGGTTCGTATAATTACAGAATGTTTGTTGGATCGTGCAAGCGCTTAAGGATCATGAAAGGGTCAGAAGCCGTTGGGCTCGGTGAGTATATAATATCATTTATAATAAAAGTTTTTCTTACGGCACTTTTAGTTTACAACAATACTAAACATAACCTAAATATTGTGTATTTTCCAGCTCCTAAAGCAATGGAGAAATGTAAGAGCCGAGGCTAAGGAAGAAAGTTGCATAAATAGAATGCTCAATCTGAAGGATCCTGGTCAAAATGCCAACTACAAATCGGCATATGTAAGTCCGATCTGGATTGAGCACAAGCACATGGCATCTTGTTTGTTTTCATGTTTGTATTATGTGCTTAATTTTAGTGTTTGATTAAGTTATATAAATGTGTATGAATGAACAGTGTAAAAGAAGTGGGATCAATATTATTGTTTTTTGTTGATCGATGGACCAGATCTGCAAATAACTCTTTGTTTGCAAAGACTATGAATTGTTGTTTAATTAATTATTATTAATGGTAATCTGAGTACTATATGTTGGTGTTATATTTAATTGTTTGCTTAATTAAGTTTTACTACGATATTCTTTTTCATGTGATACTCCCAACTTGTTATATGAAAGTGGGAGGGGAACAAACCATGTGCATAGAGTCATGGACTCATGGCGGCATCTAATATTTTGCATGTTTATTAATGTTAGGAGTTGCCCATACATAGATTATAAGCTGTAAGCTGTAAAAGAATGCATGTATGCGTCTCAACACAATCAATGTGTTTTTGTTGTTTTTTTAAGAAAATATCTTTTTATTTTGAGGGGAGGGGACCTAGCTGGGATCTGAAATTGTGGGCTCGTACGTTAGGGATGAGTGACTTACCTATTCAATGATTTTGGCCTGGACGTTCCCAAAATGTAGTGATGGCAATCGGTTCTGCGGGCCGGGCCGGGCCGGGCCCAAACTTGTCGGGTTCGCCCGGAGAGGAGGTGGGCTCGGGTCGGATTGGGTCAAGACCCGGGCCAGGCCGAATTAGGAATTCAAATACTCGACCAATAGACTCACCAATCCCTTTGGGTTGAGCTCAATTCAAGTTGGGCCGGGTCACAGGTTGGCCTGGTTTATTGGTATTTTTTTTAACTCCAAAATTTTTTTAAAAGAAATGTACAAGTATAAAGTGAAATAAAATTGTATATATGATTCATTTCAACTTCTAATAGGGTTTTACAATATTTTTACACACAAATACATGTAATAAAAATCTAAAAAATACACAAATTTATTGAATTACATGTTTAAAGGGGATAATTTAGAGTTCGAGATAGCCTAGAGTAAGATTAACGAGAGGACACTGGACTATTGTCTTGCACCTCCACTTAACCTACACCTCGGATCTCATTGCCCTAAATTCCCTACTAAGCTTGTTGATCTTCAGATGATTTGCTTCCACTTGTTGAGGTGTTTATTGCTTGTCCTTGAGTCATATCTTCAGCTTTCATCCAATCTTCGTTGCACATGAGCATCTTCAACGAATCCGACTTTAAGTGTGTAACGCCCCTGCCCCGAGCCCGGACAATTTAGCACATGAGCATCTTCAACGAATCCGACTTTAAGTGTGTAACGCCCCTGCCCCGAGCCCGGACAATTTATACAATTTATAAGACAAATTAGATACTATGTAGTACAACTGCCCACCACAGGCTGCCTCTCAAAAGGTGGTTAACCGAATTGGTGACTCTTGATCCTTGGCATTTATTATATATATAATATTTTATTCAATGAAACCATCGGTATGGGATTAATTCCTTTCACAAATTCTCAAAGCCAATCCGAAATAATCCTTTTTCACTTGGCGGGCCCCACCTACTATCTCCCCACGTCATCACGTGGGAGAACAAATCTCAAACAACCCAGCACCTTTGTGCTGTTCTCAAACCCGGTGGGCCCCCACCTTTCAAACCGGATTCTTTATGAATCCCCTTGATTTCAAATCAAACATTTTATATAAATCCTTCCTATAGAAATCTCTATAGGACCAATCTCAAATTCATTTTTATTATTATATATTTCAAATTATATATATATTTCAGAAATACGGGGTATTACATACACCTCCCTTCAGAAATCAGCGTCCTCGCTGATGAGCACGGGGCATGCACAATCTAGTGCAGGACCCACTCTGCGGATCATTCTGTGGATCTCTGTCCATCGTCCCAGACTTCTGAGGATTGTCTGTCTCGCTCCGCCGATCATCTTGGAGTCCATAACTCACTGCTCTCACACACTCTGTGTCGAAAGTCGGCTCTGATACCATTTGTAACGCCCCTGCCCCGAGCCCGGACAATTTATACAATTTATAAGACAAATTAGATACTATGTAGTACAACTGCCCACCACAGGCTGCCTCTCAAAAGGTGGTTAACCGAATTGGTGACTCTTGATCCTTGGCATTTATTATATATATAATATTTTATTCAATGAAACCATCGGTATGGGATTAATTCCTTTCACAAATTCTCAAAGCCAATCCGAAATAATCCTTTTTCACTTGGCGGGCCCCACCTACTATCTCCCCACGTCATCACGTGGGAGAACAAATCTCAAACAACCCAGAACCTTTGTGCTGTTCTCAAACCCGATGGGCCCCCACCTTTCAAACCGGATTCTTTATGAATCCCCTTGATTTCAAATCAAACATTTTATATAAATCCTTCCTATAGAAATCTCTATAGGACCAATCTCAAATTCATTTTTATTATTATATATTTCAAATTATATATATATTTCAGAAATACGGGGTATTACAAAGTGATTCTTGTAATCTGTTAAAACACTGCACTTGTAGAAAAAATATTTTCTGAAGCAACTGTAGACACATGAGGGGTTAGTAAATCTCTAGCCATATCTCTACTATTATAATGGGAGAAGGACTTAGTGTAATTTGTCCATCTATCAACCCGTGCAACGCACGTGCATAATTATTGTAAATGAGATTTTAGATCAAATCCAGACTACGTCTGAGTTTTTACTTTTAAAAAACTATATTTATTAAGACGTGCATTGCAAGTGCAAACTACTAGTGTGAAAGAATTAGAAAAAGAGTTTCATGTTCTTTCCACCATTGTAACACTTCAATCTTAGAACTAGAACTCTCACTATCTTGTTGATTATACCAGTTTAATTCATTAGGTGCATTAGTCCTAAGTTTTTAGATTGAATACAAGCAAGTAAATTAGCAGTAACATCTTCTAATATACTCTTACCCTTATCTCTAGAAGAAATCGATATACTAGTTTGACGTGTTGTACTACTAGATGCATAAGTTATATCATAAAAATTATACAAGTTATTCAATATCGACTCAAAGTCAGCTAAATATTCATTATAATCACATTCAGATTCATCTCCAAGTAAAAAATATTTCAATCAAACTTCTAGTACCTGGTGATTTGATACGATGATTCATAACAGTAGCAGTATAATACAACATAGGAGGAGGATTAAGATACTTCAAAATTTTAATGTAAGCGAGAATAACAATATGGCTATTGTAAGGGTCCGAACTCATGTCTTGAAAAGTTTGCATCATAATTGTTACCGCTGAATCTGGTGTGGGGGTAAACAGATAGAATTTGTGGATTCGTGGAAAAACCTGAATAGCGAGTCCAACCTGTTCGTCGGAGTTGGGATGCCGACTCCCGCCGTTCACCTGCAAGGAAGTGCGATACACCGGGGTTGATCCCGGCGATGCACCCTCCGACGCTCTTGTCAGTAACCAGTGATGATTAAAAAAGAGCTTAAGTTGGCAAAAAAGTGATTAACCTGTAACAGTGGTAGGTGGGGGGTATTTATAGTTGCCGTTGGGATCAGATTAGGAATGTGATTCCTGTGATCTGATAAGGTATAAAATCCTCATAATCAGATTAGGAATGTAATCCCTTAATTCCCGGTGAGAGGATAGTAGCGAATCAGGCCCGTTGATTTGGTTCAATCAGAGATCCTAATTCTATCCTGTCGGACTGGGTTTGTATCGAGTCGGGACCCGTACCCAGTTGAGGTGGATCCGTTCGCGGGTTATTGGATCTGTGAGAAGGAGACCCAGTACCCGCTTCGGACCCGTTAGTATGTGAAATTACCGTTTTACCCCTGAGCTTTAAGATTCGTCTCCGATGTGAACGGTCCCAATTTAATCCTATTTTTAGCCATATCACGAGCCCCCCACTCCTAGAGACTGAGTTTTTCAGTCTTTGAGGAGTAGTTTTACTGTTCTAATGGCGTACGGGATTTTATCGGTGTTCTTAAGGGAGTTTTGGATCTTTCTTGGGGTGTAACGGTGTTATTCTGGGCTTGTAAAATGCCCAAAAATATTTTCAGAATTTTCTGGATTTTTGGTGATTTTTCTAGATTTTTCTGGATTTTTTCTCATTTTTTTGAATTTTTTATTCATCTTCCGAATTAAATAATTAATTATCGAAAATATTAATTAATTATTCTAATTTAATAATTACTTTTCCAGAATATTAAAATAAATTTTCTGAATTAATAATTATTTTTAGAATTTTTAATTAATTTTTTCCAATTTTTTAAATATTTTTTCGGAATTTTTAAATAATTAAAACAATTAAATTAATTAATTAAATATTACCTGACACGTGGCGCGATCTGTGCCGTCGGATCCTGGCACGAATCTCGAGGAGGCACGTTTCCCAAAAAATCGTTATCTTGTCGTTTAGCGCACGTGGCGCGATCTGGACCGTCCATCACCAGAAGCGCGAATTTCTGGAAGATCCAACGGTCGTAGTTGCTCGACAGCTTTTTTCTCCGTTTGTGGAGCTCGGATGGGGACTTGCTCGGCAGTCCGACCGGGCACGTGGCAAAAAAATTTTTTTTTTTCTTTTTCTTCCCGCCTCCTCTGTTTCCTTCTTCGACTTCTTCTCTTCTTTCCATCGTTCTTCTTCACCTCATCTTCTCTATTCTTCTTCGACTTTACCGCCTCGCCTCCAAACCGTCCACCTCTTCGACTTCGTCTGGTGAGGAGGTCGACGACGAGGGGAATGGAGCTCGGCGACGTGGAGCCCGAAGGAGATGGGATCGGAGCTTCGGAGGAGAGTTTGTTGACGAAGTGTTGACGAAGGTGGGTTTCGATGAAGAGTAGAGTTCGGCGAGAGCACGGTGGGGCTCAACGGTGGGTTCGAGCTTGGCGTGGGCCTCGTATTTTGGGCGCGGAAGGAGCTCGGCCATGGAGGTGGTCGGAGCTTCGACGAAGGAACTCGACGAGGGAAGGCGGTGAGCTCGACAGTCTTCGGCGGAGCTCGCTCGATGGAGCCGATGGAGCTCATGACGGTGGCGTTCGGAGCTCGTCATTAGGCTCGTAGCTTGGAGCCGAGGAGAGCTTCGACGAAGGAGCTCGGCCATGGAGGTGGTGAGCTCGTCTGTGGTCGGCGGAGCTCGCTCGAGGCAGCCGACGGAGCGCATGACGGTGGCGTTCGGAGTTCTTCATTGGGTTCGGAGCTCGAAGCCAAGGATAGCTTCGACGAATTAGCTCAGCCATGGAGGTGGTGGAGTTCGTCGGAGCTTGATAATGGGTCAAGCTCGGAGATAATGGAGCTCGGAGCTTCGTCGAAGGAGAACGACGAGCAGAGCGGTGGTCGCTTGTGGGCTTCGACGGATAGAGGGGAGCTCGTCAATGAATGGAAGGTGAGAGGAGCTCGGAGCTTGGATGAAGGAGGTCGAGCTTGGACGTCGGGTATTCGCGATGTGGTGGTCGGCGAGGGAGAGAGGTTGGAGAAGAAGCTCGGCTGCCGAGCTTAGTGAAGATTAGGGGGCGCCTGAGCTTCAGCGAGGAGAAGCTCGTCGGAGGCAGTTGGTCTGGAGATCGAAGATGAGGGAGGAGTTGGGACTTCGGTGATGGAGATGTTGGGCTCTGTTCTTGTTTGGTTTTTGGCGCCAAACCGGTTGAAGAAGAGGAAGGGGATAGGTGTTCGGGTTTGGATCCCTTAACGGGTCCGAACCCGACTCTGGTGCCCCTTTTTTTTTGGCTTCTTGTTCGGCAAATCCGAGCACAAATTTTGAGGCAAATTTTTTGCAATTTTGTAGCTCGGTAGGGCAGTAGCTCAGATGGTAGATCCGAGCTACGTGGCTCAATCTGGACGGTTGAATGGTGGCACGAATCTCGAGATGGGCTCAGTTCCCTAGAAAACACCATCTTGTCGTTTAGCGACGCTGGCAAGATCTGGGCCGTCCGATAGAGATCTTACACGAATGTTGAGGGAAAAGTGGTTTTTCTCTGTTTTGGGGCTCGGATGGGCACTTGCTCGGTTAGCCGACCGAGCTCTTTGATGTTGGGGCTCGGATGGGAAGAGCTCAGATTCTTGCTCGGGTTCGGTTCGGATTTCTCCCTCGCGCGAGTGGCTCGGCTCGGATTTCCGAGCTATTCGGCACAGCTGCATTGAGATCAACTTTCCCGGTGCTACGGAGGTCCGATCGGGGCGTGCGACCCCTCATTTCGAAGCTAGTTCGAAGATCTACAACTTCTCTTTAGGAGTGGGATGAAGATTCACCCTCCTTCATGGTCAAAATAGCCCCGCAACATGCTTGTCTTCATGAAGTTGATAAGTACTTTGGTCTTGGGGATTTTAGAAGAGGAGCTCCACTCCTAGGGGCGGAGAAGATGTGCTAGGAAGACCCTTGTGCTAGGAAGACCCTTGTAAGATGTGCTAGGAAGATCCTTGTGCTAGGAAGACCCTTAGGCTAGGAAGACCCTTGTAAGATGTGCTAGGAAGACCCTAGGGGCGAAGAAGAGGCACGAGTGGGTCGGGTCGCTAGTCGCTCGGCTCAGAGTACCGAGCGACGTGGAGCGATCTGAGCCGTCAGATCTCAGAGCGGATCTCAAGGCGTGCACAGTTTCCAAGAAAACACTATCTTTTCGTTTAGTGCTGCTGGAGCGATCTGAGCCGTTGATCTCAGCGCAAATCTTGAGGCGGGCACAGTTTCCAAGAAAATACTATCTTGTCGTGTAGTGGTGGTGGCATGATCTGAGCCGTCTGATCGAAATCTTACGCGAATGTTGAGGGAAAAGTGATTTTTCTCCGTTTTGGGGCTCGGATGGGCACTTGCTCAGTTAGCCGACCGGGCTGTTTGACGTTGGGGTCGGATCGGCACTTGCTCGGCACCCGAGCGGAGGGAAGAGCTCGGCTCTGGAAGAGAGCCATTTGTGAGACAAGTGTGAGGAGGAACTCTAGGAGAGAGTTGTGCTCCAAACTCGTTGAGAATAGGTCCGCTTCGGAGGCGAGCGGAGTGAAGAGCTCGGCTCTGGAAGAGAGCTATTTGTGAGACAAGTGTGAGGAGGAACTCTAGGAGAGAGTTGTGCTCCAAACTCGTTGAAAAGAGGTCCGCTTCGGGGGCGAGTGGAGCAAAGTGCTCGGATCTGGAAGAGAGCTATTTGTGAGACAAGTGTGAGGAGGAACTCTAGGAGAGAGTTGTGCTCCAAACTTGTCGAGGAGAGGTCCGTCTTAGAGGCAAGCGGAGTGAAGAGCTCGGATCTGGAAGAAAGCTATTTGTGAGACAAGTGTGAGGAGGAACTCTAGGAGAGAGTTGTGCTCCAAACTTGTCGAGGAGAGGTCCGTCTTGGAGGCAAGCGGAGTGAAGAGCTCGGCTCTGGAAGAGAGCTATTTGTGAGACAATTGTGAGGAGGAACTCTAGGAGAGAGCTGTGCTCCAAACTCGTTGAGAAGAGGTTCGCTTCGGGGGCGAGTGGAGCAAAGAGCTCGGCTCTAGGAGAGCCATCTGGCAGACGAGTTTGAGGAGGAACTCTAGGAGAGAGTTGTGAGCTCCGAACTCGTTGAAAAGAGGTCCGCTTTAGAGGGAGCGGAGTGAAGAGCTCGGCTCTGGGAGAGATCCATTCGTGAGACAAGTATGAGGAGGAACTCTATGAGAGAGTTGTGTTCCGAACTCGCTATTTAAATGACAGAATCAACGGTTGTGGGAGCAGTTCCGAATGGCGAACCACTTCTAACCCGCTGAAGAGCAAGTTATTTGAAGAGGAATCAAGCCAAGTGTTGGACTCCTAACTCGTCGTTAGAGGGATTCAACAGTTGTGGGAGCAATTCCGAATGGCGAACCACTTCTAACCCGCTGAAGAGCAGGTTATTTGAAGAGGAATCGAGCCAAGTGTTGGACTCCGAACCATCGGTAGAGGTGTTCAACGGTTGTGGGAGCAATTCCGAATGGCGAACCACTTCTAACCCGCTGAAGAGCAGGTTATTTGAAGAGGAATCGAGCCAAGTGTTGGACTCCGAACCATCGGTAGAGGTGTTCAACGGCTGTGGGAGCAATTCCGAATGGCGAACCACTTCTAACCCGCTGAAGAGCGAGTTATTTAAAGAGGAATCGAGCCAAGTGTTGGACTCCGAACTCGTTGTTTAAGGTTAGTAAGTTGCGGGAGCAGCCATGTAGAAGAAGCTGGACTCCGAACACACCATTTAAGAGAGAAGCAAGAGCAATAATTTTCAATGAAAAGATGTAAAGTTTGAAATAAACTAAGTGGCCGCTTCAATAGGGCGAGCCATTATTACATGCTATCGGCCGGGTTACAAGCATCGGCCTTATTGAAAATCAGGGTCCTACTTCTACAATAAGGTGAAGACCTCTTGGGAGGAGCTGGGAGATTCTGAGTCTTAAAGCTCGGCGGGCCCTTCGGTTCGTTTGTTGGCTCCTCAGGGGGGAAGCTCGGCCCCCTCTTTTTGGACGAACTTGGTCAGGTGCCCCTGCTGTATGAGTTCTTCGATCTCCTCCTTTAGAGCCCGACAATCTTTCGTGTCATGGCCGTGGTCCCTGTGAAAGCGGCACCACTTATCCTTGTTCATCTTCTTGCCAGGTGTATTCATTCTCGGGGGAGCGCGGAGGAGCCCTTCCTTGTCCACCTTCATAAGAACTTCTGATATATTGGCAATGAGGGGGGTGAACTTCTCAAACCGAGGAGTCGGGCGACACCGTCCATTGTCGTCCTTCTGGGATTTTTGGGAGCCCTCTTCGCTTGTGCTCTTCCGTTTGTTCCCGAAAGATGTCTCCTCAAAGCCCGGGAGATTCTCGGCTTCTTCAGCCCGAATGTACTTCTCGCTCCTAAAAAGGAGGTCGGCAAAATTATGTGGGGGCTTCTTGGCAAGGGAGGAGCGAAGGCTGGAGTTGAGGACGTTCGGTTGGAAGGCAGCCGCTGCAACAGGCTGGTCAAGGGAAGCAATGGATCTCACTTCTGCAGTGAACCTCCTCACATAGTCTCTCAACTTCTCTCCCTTCTCCTGGCAGAGCTGGAGTAACGAGATGTTAGTCTTCTCCGTGCGTCTGCTACTCACAAAATGAGTGATGAAGAGGCTCTCGAATTGCTCGAAGGAGAATATGGAAAACGGGGCGAGGCGGGAGTACCACTCCCGAGCCGAACCCTTAAGAGTGGCGGGGAAGGTTTTGCACAGCAAAGCATCGGAAGCTTGGTGGATTAGCATGAGGGTCTTAAAGCTTTCGATGTGGTCCACGGGGTCCGACTCCCCCGAGTAAGTTTCAAACTTCGGGGGTTCGAAACCTCTTGGGATAGGAGCTTCCATGATGGTCCGGGAGAAGGGAGGTCTGCTTGGGCGGATGGTCCTGCCTCTTAACTCCTCATCCTTGTCTATTCGGCCGATGCGCCTCTCCATCTCGTGGAGACGGCGGTAGAGAGCATCGTCCCTTCGACGATAGTCAAACGAGCCTCTGGACTCGTCTTCATAGGAAGGGGAGCGACGACGGTAGCTCTGGGAGCGGCGAGGGCTAGGCATGCGCTGTTGGTTGCTAGGAGCCGGAGGAGGAGTTATGGACTGATGGTGAGGACTTTGGACACGTGGGGGGGTAGGAACCCTCTGAGCGTTGTTATTGTTAGGTCGGAGGTTAAGGGCTTGCAACACCGTTGCTTGGAACTGCTGGAACTCGGCACGGGTGATGGGTGCCTCATCATTCCTCGGATGTTGTCGACCGGCAGGGGAATGAGGTATTCTCCTATGATGTTCGGGGGACTCTTTCATCCCTCTTCAGGTAGGGGACCTTCTATAGTCTCGGTGGTGAGGATTTCGCTCATCTGGACGTTGCTGGCGGGAGGCTCCCTCTCGGGCCCGCTTTTCATCTAGACGGCGACGAAGATCTTCATCTTTCTGCCGGTTGAGGACGGTATTTCGAAGGTCAGGGGCCTGAGGACTGTGGGAGGCGTAAGAGTCCGTAGAGGCATTGTGTATCGAGATGCGGTCCTGATGAAGAGGTTGCTTTTGCATCTGCGAGTTAGGACCAGTGGGACCGTTAGGGGGTCGCTGACTCAGAAGAGGAGGCTGGTCCTGTTGGAAATGGTCCTCGGCCGGAGGAGGAAGTTGCCCCTGCTGCGGAGCGGGATGGACGGGGACTTCCTGCTGTTGATCAACAGGGTTGGGTCCACGGTTGGACCCCTGGATCTTACTTTTCTGGGAGGCATAACTGGAGAAGAGCTAGTCGACGAGGAAGAGGCGGAGGCTATTCGTATGGTCTTCCCACAGACGGCGCCAATCTGTTACCGCTGAATCTGGTGTGGGGGTAAACAGATAGAATTTGTGGGTTCGTGGAAAAACCTGAATAGCGAGTCCAAACCTGTTCGTCAGAGTTGGGATGCCGACTCCCGCTGTTCACCTGCAAGGAAGTGCGATACACCTGGGTTGATCCCGGCGACGCACCCTCCGATGCTCTTGTCAGTAACCAGTAATGATTAAAAAAGAGCTTAAGTTGGCAAAAAAGTGATTAACCTGTAACAGTGCTAGGTGGGGGGTATTTATAGTCGCCGTTGGGATCAGATTAGGAATGTGATTCCTGTGATCTGATAAAGCGTAAAATTCTCGTAATCAGATTAGGAATGTAATCCCTTAATTTCCGGTGAGAGGATAGTAGCGAATCAGGCCCGTTGATTTGGTTCAATCAGAGACCCTAATTCTATCCTGTCGGACTGGGTTTGTATCGGGTCGGGACCCGTACCCAGTTGAGGTGGATCCGTTCGCGGGTTATTGGATCTGTGAGAAGGAGACCCAGTACCCGCTTCGGACCCGTTAGTATGTGAAATTACCGTTTTACCCCTGAGCTTTAAGATTCGTCTCCGATGTGAACGGTCCCGATTTAATCCTATTTTTAGCCATATCAATAATAATTATTGAAATAAAAATACTACTAGAAGTAAAATCATAAGATTTTGAAAACTTTACACTTGCGGCTTTAAAAGGTTTCAAAAATCTTAACAAAGATTCTGCAAAAAATCAAGATTCGGGAGTCATTTCAAAATTTTTCATATTTTTTGCCATACAAAAATCATTTATAACTACTTTGTATTGAGTAACAACGTTAAATAAGTTGAAAATATACTTCCATCAGTGTTTAACAACTCTAGGAAATTTTCTAAAATATACTCGCTTAAGATTACACCATTCTTTAAATTGTTGAAGTATAGTTCCACTTAAAGAAATTAATGTACACAATTTTTACATATTGATCGGTACTTTCAAAGTATCTTATACACATAAATTTAAAATATGACATGCACATTTAACATGAAAAATTTCACGATATGGGGGAGCTAATTGTTCTTTTAATGTACTAATCGAACTATTGTTGTTGGAGGCATTATTAAAACAAATCGTAATATTTTATTGCGAATTTGAAATAAATGACAAACTTTTAAAATCCGTGTTGCGGTAACCATACCACTATGGGGATACGGCAAAGCGACAGGTGATTTGATTCTCTTTCGAATGAGACAATCACTAATGATTCAATGACAACTTATGCCTATCATCGGATATCGTTACAATCTTTCCAACAATCGGAAATTAATGATACTCTACAAGTTAAAGAATACAAAAGTGCAATTAAAGCATCTCTAATTTCAAATAAAGTTTAAAACAATCAGCCTTGAGTGTGTTTCTAGGAATTCTTTTGAAATATGGATTTAGTGCATTTTGGTTAAATGCATCTAGGTTCCTACTCTCGGAATAGAAAAAAGTTAACTCTTCCTTAATAAGTAGTTTGGTCATTTCTCAACGAACAATTTCAGGATCATAGCTATGGCTATCTATTTGCCCGGTCCTAGGGTTGATCTTTTGTTGTGTTTGTTGGTCAATAACTAATTCTGGGTGTATACCCATAATGTGTCGTCTAATTATACCCGTTTCTCACCCTTTTTCCATTTGTAATTTTTGTTACATATTTTGAAATATTATGTCCAATAATAGGATTTTCTTCGTACGGGATATAGTCATAATATTTGTGTCAATCACTAGTTTTGCTTCTATATTTTCAACTAGAATTGGGTTGTGCTTGTGCGTGTTCGGTTTCATGTGTTTGTGTTTTACTATCATGAATTTCTTTTTATGTGTCAGGATTATTGTTACATATTTTACAAATCTTATGTCCTATACTAGAATTTTCTTTGTTCGGGATATAATCATAATATTTGTGTCAATCACTAGTTTCGCGTCTATATTTTCTACTAGAAGTGGGTTGTGCTTGTGTGTGTTCGGTTTCATGTGTTTGTGTTTCACTATCATACATTTCTTGTTGTGTGTCAGGATCATAATCGTGTGGGGGAATATCTTCAAAACCTATGTTAAGGTTAGTTTTATATTCGGTCTCTAACTGTGGGATTATTGGAGGCCAACGAGATGAACTAGTGGAATCTTGTCCACTTTGGCTACAACAGCTACCTCGTGATGTGACATGATAAAATGGTTCGTAATAGTAGTGTATGTAAAAAAAAAAAAACAATTTCTAGTGTTTTAGTAGTGTATGTGAAAAACTTAAAATAATAATATAGGAGGGTTGAGAGAGTTGAGGTAGTATATATGTGAAAAAAAAAATCTAAAAAATGATAGGAAGGTTGAGAGATACAGAGTAGCAAAAAACCAACAAACAAGTATAATAAAAAATTAAAGCTACAATAATAATAAAGAGTTGAGAGAGTTGAGAAATTTTAATACCGTACTTCACGAATAATCGAATATAGAGTTGAGAGAGAAAATAATGAATATAGAGAAAACAAATGTAGACGCTACGACAAGAATTTAAGTCAGAGAGAGTGAGGTTCAACAAGAATTTTAGTAGAGAGAGTTGGTAGTTTTAGTAAGCGCTTCGACACGATTGAACTTGTTAACGTCTTTGTTGCGTCTATGTTGATTGTATCTTAAGAGTACTACTAGTAGTAGAGAGTTGATAGAATGAGAGTAGAATGTAGTTGTGGAAAAAAAAGAGTGAAATTAGGGGGGTTTTATAGGCACACCCCCCCCCCCCCCCCCAAAAATAAAATTTAAAAAAAAAAACCAAACACACACACACACACATACACACACACACACACACAAAACAGCCACAAACAACAGCCAGGGCTGCATTTTTGGCCGTTCGACTCGTCCGGCTCAACCGTAGACCCAGCGGGTTGACCCGCCGGGTCTAACGTCCACAAACCCGGCGATTCACGGGTCGGGTTCGGGTCAGGTCGTAGCGGGTTTTGGGTTGCGAGGGCCTGGTCGAGCGGGTTTGATCTTGTGGATATCCGACTCGTTTGGACCCGCTTACTTGTTCGGGTTGGACCCGAAACTAGAACGGGTCGAATCGGTTCGGCTCTGGTGCGGGCGGTTATCGGCGAGTCGCGGGTCAACCCAACCCGATTGCCATCCCTATCAAAATGCTACTATCTTGGCAACCAACCTATATATATGAAAAGAAAATATGTAACCCACAATTAGTGAAAGGGTTAATTCCATATACCTCACTTATAAATATGTTAATTCAATATAACTCACTCACAAATCATTATTTCCCAATAACTCACTGACAATTTACGATCTATTCCAAAAAAACTACCTCTCACAAACCACTATTTCCCAATATGTGACGTCTCGAATTCCAAATACATGTAATTCGTAGCACAACAGGATCTTTACTTCAATTCGAACAAAATACAAGGAATTTAAAATATTTCATTATACATTGTTTGTTACAATACACAACAGAAATTACATAAAACATACAACTTTAACATTCAATAATTCTGTAACCCATATTTTTGGATTTTATTGTATTTTGTTCTCTTTTGATTATTGTATCTGGATTCCTTTATTATATTATATTTTTGGCTTTTCTTGGGTTCTTTTATTTCCTCTTGTACCGTTCTGTGCTCTTTTGGTTGTATTTTGTTATCTTTGGTTCATTGCGAGATTTCCTTCTTCCTATTTTGAGTTTGATTTGTTTCCCTTTATGTTCATCTCTTTGTTTTATGCTTGTTCGTCTCTTTTTGGAGCCAAAATTTGTACCCAAAACCCACTAACCACAACCAAAAACCCAATTTTCTAATCTCCTATAAATACCCTATTTAATTAAACCCTAAATATCCATCTCTCTCTCTCTCTGCCGCTCTCTCTCCCCCAACTTCTTTCTCTCTGTTTTTCCCCACCGAAACCACCAAACCCATTTCCAACCCATCACCTTGCCACCTCGTCGCCTCCGACCACCACTGTCATCACCATCCCCTCGTCATCTTCCCCGTTCCCTCATCGCCCTCCGATCGTCTTATCCATCCTCGTCTTCTCCATTGAACCCATCACCGAACCCCACTGCATCCATCGTCAAACCTCCCTTTCTCGCCCATTGCCGCCGTGATCCTTCGCCGTGCACTCCCTACACCCACCGGAGTCCCCTCCTAGCATCGCAGTCGTCGCCGTTAGCCCCAAGCCCCCGTCATCGTCGTCCCCTGTTTTCGAGCGAGAAAACAGAGCTCGCATCGCCGTTGTCGTCGCTTCCCGACCGCAATGTCGTCGTCTCCGTAGTCGTCGTCACTGTGGTGTCGCGCCGTTCCCAGCGTCGCCGGAGTCCTACCCACTCTCTCTCTCTTTCTCTCTGTCGAAAGGTAGAAGAAGAGAGGTGATTGGCCAGATCCGGTGTTTGGTGTTTTGGTGCACGGGATCTGGGTTTGCCATGTGCTATTTTGGCCAATCCGTTGTGCGTGAGTTGCTCTTACTGTCTTGATCTGCTGTTGGTCGTTGTTTGGAGTTCGTCGTTAGGTGTTTTGTACGTGTTTCTCTCTTGATCTTGTGGATCGTTGCCCGGGATTCCGATCCCATTATTCTGTATTATTTGAATCTGCAATTTAATAGGCAAGTCTCCTCTTGAACTAATATTTTGCTTTGTTCAAGATTTATTTGATCTCTGCAAGTAGATCCCGTCCTTTTTCTTATCATGCTATATTTAAAAATTCCGTTAAATTTATCGAGGGTTTACACGAGCCAACCCGACATACTCTTAACATCATGTCACTCTCTTTGATCTAAAACCTAGCCCTATTGTTCCATGCATATGCACTTACATGTAATTAACTAGATCCATGCTATAGAGTTGTTGATGAATTGTATGCATGTTAGATTGAATTTGATTGATGAATATATACCATGCCTGTGAAATTGTGTTTTAAACATAGAAATATGCATGTTGACACCTAGGATCACTTTGATTACAAATTTGCATGAAATATATGATTGTATGATTTATTTATTGCCCTTTTACGTTAAGTTAATTTCTGGACTGCTAGTTGTTTCATTTTGAAACAGATTTTCAACCATGCTACTGTCATAATTTTAATTAAATTTCTGAATATGAAATTTAGCCTCTGATGTCTAGTTTACTGCCTTTTTTGCGGATTTGAATTCTGATGTCTGGTTTGTTAGATATCATCATTTTAGTACAGCTGTGTCAGAATTTTCAGATTCACAAATGCATGCGTATCCTGCTATTTCTTAATTTAATTGACCATACTAACAGTATAAGAAAAATCTGAAATAAATCCAGTTGATCCTAGACACATGTAGGACTCACCCAGAATTTTTGGAGATTTATTTGATAAGTTCTCTGACCTGAAACAATTAGTTGAACACAACTTACTGCATGATGCCTGAACATAAAACCTGAATAGAATACAGTTTTCACCTTAGTTCCTGTATCTTTTATATGCCTTAATTATATTCTCTGGAACCGTGTGGAAGTCTAATTTCTAGACCTTCTGACGAATTCAGATTTTCTATTTTTTCTATTTTTCTATTTTTCTATTTTTTAGTAACCGTAATTCATGTTTCAGTACAGCAAGGTCATGCTGTCCTAATTGTGTGAATTATGCTTATATGATGTGTTTGCTTCATGCTTTGTCTGTAACACATAGAATTAGTCATAATTAGTATTATACAACATTGACACCCTCTTGCAAGCTCACATAGAATCAAAATAAACTAATAACAAGCCGGAATAATATGGGTAGACTTGGTAGTGAACGGTCGGGAAATGTATTCAGTAAGGCCATCTTGCTCACTTGAACACTCGACATGAAAGGAGGAGTATTGATTGCAATGATTGATTGTTAATTCTTGATTGTAAATTATTGTTATCAATGCCAAGTACATGATTCGTGAATTCACCATCAGTCTAAAACGTTCACTGTGTGTTTGTGCCAAACCTGTAGTATGGGATGCAGTAGTACGTGCACTAGATAGGCTACTAAAATGACTAATAACTTGCATACTTGATCCTGTATTGAACTTAACTTGACATCACTCATTACATGCGTGATTATTGTAAACCGTTGATATTATTACCTGTTCTTTACTTTGTTCTTTGACTTTGATCCTGTCTCTTTTTCTTTGATATACATGTTTTCCTTTATCCTCTGTTTTTCTTTATTTGCTGCTCGCGAATTGCTCTAAGGGCACTCTTTTTCTTCTTTTTAAATCAAGATTTTACAGGTACTGAAGGATCAATTCCTGAAAGTATTGGTGAGCAACGATTCCAGAGATGGAGTCCAAGATTGTGTTGCCTAATTTATTTATTGCTAGCTTATTTCTTTGAACATTGTTATGACTTTGTATTTTGTTTTGGGCTTATGTTTCCGGAGTTTGTTTTTCCCAGATGTTAGATTTCTTGTGTTGGATATTATTATTGTTGGATTATTTCATTATTTATTTAGGTTATCTTTATTCATGTGATTATTTCTTCCTGCGTGAATGTGTTGTTGTTACATATTGTTGAGTTAGTCTGGTACAGCCTGGTGTTTACATCATTCGCTGGGCCTACGTTACGTGTTCGTATTCTGTATTTTGGAAAGCAGGGCGTGACAAATTCTAATCTGGCAGTAATCATCAATATCAATTCATCTTTATATCTTTTGCTAATCCAAGTCCTGCACTTGAAAACTGTGGGCACGTCTGTTGCATACAACTGACGCAATGTTATAATACAGCAATTCTCTTTAGCAGATACAAACTTGAATGCAAAAATAAAATGTGAGGAGTGACTATCCTAAACATGTTAGTGTATGATATGAACCTGATGCCTAATGCAGACATTCACACTACAATGATACTAATGCATACTTGTTCGGATTCTATGCATCACAAACAACATACGTCCGAGGGCAAGCCCTTATTATACTCCACAATATATGGTTCAGTCACTCACCATGCAACCTACTACTATGACTACTATAAGATTTAGACACTCTGCAAGTATTGGTTCTCGCCCTGAAATACTGAAGATCAATCCCACTCATTTTGTGGCCTATTTCATCTATCGTCCCGGAATACTGGAAATTGTCTCACTCCGTGAGTCATCCTGGAAACCTCATCGCACAAATGTCCTGTGAGCATCACTCTTGTCCCGGAATACTGGAGATCAATCTCACTCCATGGATCATTATGTGGTCTATTTCATCCATCGTCCCGAAATACTGGGGATTGTCTCACTCCGCAAATCAACTAGGAGTCCATAACTCACGTTTGCTCTTTTTTCATCATATTCCCAACTAGTGTCTTTCCTTAAGTTTAAATTATAGCTATTAAGACCTGGAGATAGCTTACCCACTGGACTTAAACCAAAACACTGAGAATGTTATTCTACACTAGCTAATTCTCAAAGAGAAAGTTAACCCACACTGGTTACTTCTCAAATTCCATTTATCATAATTGCGGGTATTCTGGGTCCCGCTCACTCTAGAACAAACAACTATCTCAAAAAGAGATCACATAGGTTACAACTAACATCATCATAAACATCTCATTCATTATTCATCATTTCTTCTTAATCTATTCTATTTCCTATTATTAATCATGAAGTAACCAACTTCTTATAGCAACATTCAATAACACTTGATGAGTTAAAATCCTTATAAACATCACATGATTAATATCCCAAATTCATCATTTAATTACCTCTTAATTCCTCATGAGGTTCATCTTAGTAACATTCCAATTTTAAATCCAGTTTTATACATTGTACAAGTTTTAGGACAACTAGATAAAAGACATCAACCCAATGGTAATGAAAAAAATCATATAAATTCTAATACTACAAAAATAGATTTATTAATTTCATAGGAATCATAAATGAGTCTACTACAACTTTGTGGTTAAGATCATCTAGAATCATCCACAATTACTTCGTCTAAATTCACTTGCAAAACAATAGGTTCAAAAACCGAAAACTGCTGCTCAGCTACTTGTAAAAATCATAAAAAATTCTATACTTCATGAAACTTTGTGTTCTTTAGATCAAATTAAATGTATAAAAGTCTACTATAACTTTTTAGTTATAAGTTTCCCCAAAATATTGCGTCTATAACCCTGAATTCTTCGAAATTTACAGTAGGGTCGAAATGTCATACAGACTACCACTGTTCAATCTTGTAAAATTCATTATAAATTCTATTCTTCATGGAAAATTGATTTCTTAGACTCTGAAGAAATTTTAACGAGTCTACTTCAACTTCTTAGTTTTTACCTTTCTCAAAATACTGCATCTAAGATGCCGAAATGATCAAAATCCGAAATGTGTACAAATTTCCAGCAACTAGCCAACTGCCAACCAGTCCTAAATTTGGATTTTATTAAAATAGTAAATGACATCAAAATATTATGAAATTATAGGGATATATTCTTTACATATACGAGATGCTCTTATAAAAATTTTGGCTCTATATTCCATCTATTTTAATAGATATGATTTTCTAAAGTGAAACTAAAACTTAAAACAGAAACTTATAAAAATGCCCTCAAATCAATCATATCATAAATTCACACCTTTAATCAACAACACATAATCTAAACATGAATACTCAATCTATATAAGTTATCATGTATCTAACAATTCACACATATATATTCCACAATGTAGCATTCTACTAATAAAATTATATTAGAAAGTTGGAGAAACACTCACCTCAAAAGGAGCATTCCTAGTGGTAGAATCCCTAAAAAATAATGCTTCAAAGCTCCAAAGCTCTTCACACAAAAAACCCAGCCTCTCCTCCTTGGCAAAACCGCAAGACACCAAAAAACTCTCTCTTGAATCTCTCATTTGTTTAGTTTAATTTTGTGTTCATTTTGGTTAGATTAGGGAGGTATTTATATGGAAATTTGGAAGTAGTTTTAGCAACTAACCACCCGAATAACACACTCACACCCACTCACAGCACTCACTCACCCCACTCTCTCCATGTGAAGCCAACCCTTGGAAAAAGTGCACAATGCACGTGTGCACGTGTTGTGTACAATTTTTAATTTACTTTTTTATTGTTATTTTATTTCATTTTAAACCCTCCTCTTTAATAAATAATTATATTAAAATTCTTTAAAATTAATTTTAATATATTTTGTTTACATTAATCTTAACAATATTTTTGGTGCACAGCTTTTAATAAAAAAAAACGTAATTAGCACGTGCATAGAAGAAAATACACGTATAAAGCATGTGTAGCAAAAATATTTAAAAAGAAATATTTTGCGTAAACTAGTTTCAAATTTAAAAAAATACAAACTTCATAAATTTTTATTTTGAAAAAGGATACGACCAACACGTGCACTGCAAAACACGTGCGTTGCACGTATCAATACAAAATAGATTTGAGAGAACGAAAACATTCATAATTAGTCAAAATACAAAATACATATAACATTTATATTAATAATTTTATGGATATTTCACATAATGGTAAAACATACGTAATCGACACGTGCATTGAAAATACGTACAATGCACGTAGAAACTCAAAGATTAAAATAAACGTTTAAGTTAGCTCAAAATAGGATTTAAAAAAATTAAGAGAACGAAAAATATATAAATAGTCGAAATGCAGATATGCGTAGGATATTTATATTAAAATATGTTACGAATATTACCCGTAACGGCACAAAATACATATGCGTAACACACGAGGGGAAAAATTATCATAACTCAATTTTGCGGGGTGATACACAATAACAACTTCAAAAGGCAAATTTCTTGGCATTCAGGAAGTAGTTCTGGTGTACAATTTTAGCTTTCAGGGACGACTGTAGATACCTAAAACTGATCAGAAGCTTTTGGAAGCATCAATTTTTTTCCTGGACTTTTCCAAATCTTTGTGGAACTTTCCATAAATTTTTTCAAATTTTTAATAATTTTTCCCAATTAATCATTGCTTTTTCAAATTTTTTAATTAATTATTCCAACTTTTAATTATTTTCAGAAATTTTCATTTATTTTCCGAACTTAATAATTACTTTTTGAATTTTTTAATTAACCTTTCGGATTTTAAATGATTTTTGAGAATTTTTTATTATTTTATCTGACATGACACAAGATTTGGAGCAATCTGGTGCGTTGATCACGCCTAGCTCACACATTGAGTGAATCGAGTGGCTGTGATGGAGAGTCTTTGATGAGGGGTGACGTGGCGATATCAGGAGCGTTGATCAGGGCTCAGCTCACCTACTGAGCGAGATCAAGTGATAGAGAAACGAGCAAAAGGAGAAGAGCATCTTGGCTTCATCTGGCGTGCTGATCACGTACGAGCAAATTTTTGAGCTATCCGATGGCTGACTTCGGCTGCGAGAACCCCTCAGCTTGCCCGACCATTTCGCCAAGCTACTATTCATTTTATTCATTTTTTATTTCTTGTTTTTGGGTGACCTAGGCGTTGGGCGAGCTACGAGCCCGGTGGGCTCGTCTTGGCCGAGCTAGCTTATCATCGACCTCTTTTTGGGCATGCTGCATTCTCGCCGAGCTCACTTCGAGCTCGACCAGCTCTATTTTGGTGACCTTGGAGCTCGGTGACCAAGGAGTTTGGCTGCTGGAGCTCGGTGAGCTACTCTTGGGCGAGCTATGGCCTCGACGAGCTTTATTTTGGCGACTTCGGAGCTCGGTGGCCAGGGGGTTTGGGTGATGGAGCTCGACGAGCTAGTCTTAGCGACCTCGGAGGTCGGTGACTAGGGTGTTTAGGTGATCGAGCTCGGCGAGCTAGCCTTGGGCAAGCTATGGCCTCAATGAGCTCTCTTCGGGCGAGCTTCAAGCTCTGCGAGCTCTGTTTTGGCGAGCTCAGAGATCAGCGACCAGGGAGTTTGGGTGATGGAGCTCGACGAGTTAATCTTGGCGAACTCAGAGCTCCATGACCAAGGAGTTTGAGCGAGCTAAACTCTCTATCGAGTTTGGGTTGCATTCAGAGTTTAGGTTTTGAATCATTTCCGAAGCTATGGAGTTGGAGCATTGGGTGCTGCCTTTGAAGAGCCGAGGTTGGAGGTAGGCTAGCTAATTTGGAGTTACTGTAAAGTTGTGATGTGCTGAGGATGAGTTGATGATTGATGCGGTTTGTTTTTGGGAGACATGTGGATGCACCAGGCGTGAGTTCTTACTCGATTTGTATTGAAGGAGGAGACTCCTATGTAGACGACCCTCGACTGGACGAACGGTATTGGGGTAGGCGATATTAAGGTGGAGGCTGCTGCTCGGCTCAGATCTTTGGGGCTCAGATCCGAGGGTCTCGTGTACCTACAGACAGTCGCGGAACACCGGGATTGGTCCCGGTGGCAGACCCTCCGACGATCTAGTCAGCCACTAAGGGAGAGTAACAGTAACTAGGGTTTGAGTGCAAAAGTTTTCATTACCTGGAGAAGGAGTAGGGGTCTGGTATTTATAGAAGATGCCAACCGGGTCTGGACCCATTTAGGGCCGGGTCTGGACCTGGTTGCCTGTGAGGCTGAAGCGGTGGAAACCAGGGCGGTATAGGGCTGACGTGGCAGATGCCCGGGCGGTTTCCGGGCTGACGTGGCAGCGGCCCGGGTGGTTTTTCGATGCTGACGTGGCGGATCTGGGGGATCAGAAGGTGCATGTATCGTGAGGGGATCCCGTGGCCTAGGATGGGCCACGTCATTCCTAACCCATATCACAAGCCCCACACTCCTGTAGGGCTGGGTGAGCCTGCCATGTAGGAGTGATTCTTCGCCTCTGTAGGAAGAGCAAGGTGGAAGGTGCGGTGAGAAAGTAGGTTTTGCTATTTCCAGAAGAGGCCAGGGGGTAGGAGGAAGGGATCCCTTATTGGAGTTTGCGCGAGATGCTGTGTAGAAGAGTCGGAGTGATGCTCGCCGAGCCTTAGGGTCGGCAGACATGCCTTGGGGGTCGGCAGACGATCCTCTCGCTAGTTGGAAGAGCGAGGGGACGTCGAGGTTTGTCGGGATGGGGCACGGTTTCCCGAGCGTCTGGGGTCGGTAGACGAGCTCCGAAGGTCGGCAGACGATCCCCTCGCTAGTTGGAAGAGTTAGGGGATGTTGAGGTCTGTCGGGTTGGAGCTCGGTTTGCCGAGCGTATGGGGTCGGCAGGCGAGGGCCCTTACTTGCTGGAAAAGCAAAGGGGCGTCGAGGCCCTGTTCAGTAGGGGCTAGGTCGGTAGGTGATCCCCTCACTAGTTGGAAGAGCGAGGGGATGCCGAGGTCTCCCGTTGGAGCCCGTTTTGTTGAGTACCAGGGGTCGGTGGACGATCTCCTCGCTAGTTGGAAGAGGGAGGAGGAGGCGAGGTCTTTTTCTGGGGCTCGGTTCGTCGAGCACTAAGGGTCGGCAGACGAGTCCCTCGTGACAAGAGGAGGGCTCATTGGGCTCGCGGTGCTATCCGAGCTCCGAGCCCTTCTGAACAAAGGAGGGTAGTTTAGGGCTCGCGGTGCTATCCGAGTCCGAGCCCCGATCCCCTCTGAATCAAAGGAAGGCAGTTGGGGCTCGCAGTGCTATCCGAGCTCCGAACCCCTCTGAATCAAAGGAGGGCAGCTGGGGCTCGCGGTGCTATCCGAGCTCCTAACCCTTTTGAATCAAAGGAGGGCAGCTGGGGCTCGCGGTGCTATCCGAGCTCCGAGCCCCTCTGAACAAAGGAGGCTAGTTTGGGGCTCGCGGTGCTATCCGAGCTCCTAGCCCCTCTGAACAAAGGAGGCTAGTTTGGGGCTCGCGGTGCTATCCGAGTTCCGAGCCCCTCTGAATCAAAGGAGGGCAGTTAGGGCTCGCGGTGCTATCCGACCGCCGACCCTTCTGTGAAATAGAAGAGGAGTTATTGGCTATCCGAGCGTCGACCCTCCTGTGAAATAGAAGAGGAATTTATGCCTCGGGATTCCATCCGAGCTCTGAGCTCCATTGACAATAGAGAAGGAGGTGCGGCTCGTGATGCCATCCGAGCGTCGACCCTTCTGTGAAAATAGAAGAGGAATTTATGGCTCGGGATTTCATCCGAGCTCCGAGCTCCCTTGACAACAGAGAAAGAGGTGCGGCTCGTGATGCCATCCGAGCGTCGACCCTTCTGTGAAAATAGAAGAGGAATTTATGGCTCGGGATTCTATCTGAGCGTCGACCCTTCTGTGAAAATAGAAGAGGAATTTATGCCTCGGAATTCCATCCAAGCTCTGAGCTCCATTGACAATAGAGAAGGAGGTGCAGCTTGTGATGCCATCCGAGCGTCGCCCTTCTGTGAAAATAGAAGAGGAATTTATGGCTCGGGATTTCATCTGAGCTCCGAGCTCCCTTGACAACAGAGAAAGAGGTGCGGCTCGTGATGCCATCCGAGCATCCACCCTTCTGTGAAAATAGAAGAGGAATTTATGGCTCGGGATTCTATCCGAGCGTCGACCCTTCTGTACAAATAGAAGAGGAATTTATGCCTCGGGATTCCATCCGAGCTCCGAGCTCAGAGCTCCATTGACGACAGAGAAAGAGGTGCGGCTCGTGATGCCATCCTAACGTCGACCCTTCTGTGGAAAATAGAAGAGGAATTTATGGATGGGGATTTCATCCAAGTTCCGAGCTCCCTTGACAACAGAGAAAGAGGTGTGGCTCATGATGCCATCCGAGCGTCAACCCTTCTGTGAAAATAGAAGAGGAATTTATGCCTCGGGATTCCATCCGAGCTCCGAGCTCCATTGACAACAGAGAAAGAGGTGCGGCTCGTGATGCCATCCGAGCGTCGACACTTCTGTGGAAATAGATGAGAAATTATTGGCTCGCGGTACTATCCGAGCGTCGACCCTTCTGTGGAAAATAGAAGGGGAATTTTTGGCTCGCGATACTATCCGAGCGTCGAACCTTCAGACTTGTGGGGTATTGCTGATGTCATGGGCGCAAAGATCGAAGCATTTCCAGATCTTGGTGGCCACTGGATCTTGATAGTTAAGATCCACCGGCCAGATCGTTTTTGCAAAAATCGAGGAGTCGTTTTTCCCCTTTAAAACCCCCTCCCCCTCCCTCATTTCTTCTTCACTTTACTACTCATCTTCCAATTTTAACAAGAGCGGGATTCTTACTTGCCGTCGACAATAATTTTCGGTGACCGTAAATTCCTACGCTCCAGGTTAGTACTTTCTTTTTAGTAATGTCCCGAACTCAGTCCGGTTTCGAGGCTAGCTCGTTAGGCCGTTCCACAGAGGAATCCGAGCAGGAGACGTCCTCGTCCTTGAGTAAGTATAAGGTGAAGGAGGAGGTTCTGACCGAACCTGGGTCGGTCGATGGTGATGACGTAGTCTTCGTGGTGTCTCCGCTGAGGTCCAGAAGGCCGGGAAAGGAGCCCATGGAGGAGGGTGAAGAGGAGGAAGAGGATGAGGGGGACGGCGAGGACGAGGAGGAGCAGGATCAGGAGGAGGATGATGAGGAAGAGGAGGGGGAAGGCACCGAGGGCGAGGAGGAAGACGAGGAGAAGCAGGGTGCCGATGGTGAAGAGGAAGACGAGGAAGGTCAGTATCCCGAGGTCCAGGATGTTTACGACGAGGCGGATGAGGTCGACGAACGGGAGGCTGCTCAAGGAGACGCTGGCCAGGGCACGGCGGGAAGGCCGATCGGGGTCGGAGAAGATCTTCCACCCCTTCCCCCTTTGTCGACGCCGTCTCCCGAGCGGAAGGCCCGCCCTCGTCGGAAGAAGAAAGTCTTGACCATACCACACAGTCCTTCCTCGCCAGATGAGTACGCACCGAGACCGGGTTTCGAGTTTCCCCCGATCTCCTTCAAGAATCCAGGGCCGATTCGGATGTATCCCGATGACATTAAGGATATCGGACCGATCCCTCCGGTGCCTGGCGAAGACATTCGGGTGAAGATCCGTGCTGATAGCATCCTGAGCATTTTGAAGGCGGAATATCTGAACATTATTAGGGCCACCTACTATATTCTGCGGGAGTTCGAGATCTTCATTCCGAGCCCAGGTATTTGGCCCACCACGGCTCTGGCGCCGGGTTACTGTATGTTTCCCAAGGATGCCTTCCTCTAGGGGCTGAGGCTGCCTCTGCATCCTTTTGTCAAGAGGGTTCTGAAATGGGCGGGGCTGTGCTCTATGCATTATGGTCCGAACTCTTGGAAGCATCTAGTCTGCTTCATACTAAAGTGCCAAGAGAAGGGAGTGACGCCGAGGGTAACGTATTTTCGAGCCGTTCTTGAGATCGGCTCGCTCGGAGACCAGGAGGGGATTTTCTACTTTTCACCGAGGCTGCATAAGAAGGTTATGCACGGCCATCTGGACTCCATAAAGGGGTGGAAGGAAAAGTACTTTGTGGTTCGGACTGAGGGGTCTTGTGGAATTCCGACCAGGTGGAACTTCGTCAAGCCGAACCACAAGCCTCCGAAGCGGAGCGACTTGATCGCTAAGGAGTGGAAGAGGGTGGAGAAGATAGTCGGGGGGCACAGTATCGCATGGCCTCGAGTGACCGAGATACACCTCGCCCGGGCCGGACTGAGTCTTGCCGACCCTAGTATGTTTCTTTCCGAATATGTTTATTTTCCTACCTTCGTCTTAACATTAGCTCTTCTCCTTTCTATTTTTGCAGGGATGACAACCCGACGGGTGGACGCTAAGAAGATATTGCTTACTGTTGCCGAGAAGGCGATGATGGAGAAGAAGAAGAAGGCCGAGCAGGAGAGGATAGCGGCCGAGAAGCAAAAGCTGGCTGCACAGGCCGGAGGTTCCTCCAAGGGGCCGGCCCCGGTGGCCGAGGGGCCTTCCCCGGCGAAGAGGGCCAAGAGGCACCACTCACCCCGCTCCCATTCGTCGAGTGCGGCTCGGGACGCCGGGAGTGGTTCGGGCAAGACAGTGGATTCCCCGGGAAAAGGGCTCCCCCTATTCGGCCGACCGCCGCGAAGATGGTGGGCAAACAGGGTATGCTGCTCTTTGCCCCTGATTGGTCGATCGTGCGGGGGGATTCTCTGCTTGATGGCCCTGGCGATGCAGACGGCGGACTAGGCCTACATGCGGTGGTGCCAGGGACACCTCTCGGTAAGTTGGCTTGGCTCCGCTTTTCTCATTAACTTGGAGTTTTTCTGATCTTTCTCTTCTCGGACAGGCGATGCTCCATGGCCAGCACTTCCACAAGTGCTTGGAGAAGGAGATATACATCGAGAGGCGGAATGTGGAGAAGTACCTCCGCGAACTGAACAAGGCCATGGATGAGCTGAAAGAAGCCCGAGCCATGGTGGCCGTCCATGAGGCCCAGATAGAGTCGCTCTGCAAAATTCACAAGCAGGACCGGGAGGATCTTGAGGCAAAGATCGCGGCCGAGGCGGAGAAGGGGAAGAAGGCACTGGAGGAGATGGAGTTGGCCTTGGGGGAGACTCTGATGCTGGCGCAGGACGAGGCGTACGAACAGGCCAAGTCCCACTTTAAGCAGATCTACCCCTAGCAGAACGTGGACCATCTCTGCTATGGATGGGCGCCGAACCTTCCTCTCACCCGGGGGGCGACGAAGCGGGGGGCGACGAAGCGAGGGACTGATGCCGAGCCCCCATACCGGTGAGAAAGATAATTGCAGGCATAGCAGAGGGTCGCCACCGAGCATCAAGGTCGCGGTGCCTTGAAGAAGGTACCCGCCTTGCTCGAGGCCGACGCCGAGCTCCAGCACATGTTCTCAGGGAGAGACGGTGCGGGCGTGGCTGGCGGATGTTGCCTCGTACATAGGTTGATGAGCTTGAAGAAGCCCAAACCGAGCGAGGGACAGATGTCGAGCCCCCATACCGATGAGAAAGACAATTACGGGCATAGCAGGGGGTCGCCGCCGAGCATCAAGGTCGCGGTACCTTGAAGAAAGTACCCGCCTTGCTCGGGGCCGACGCCGAGCTCCAGCATATGTTCTCAGAGAGAGACGGTGCGGGCATGGCTGGCGGATGTCGCCTCGTACATTGGTTGATGAGCTTGAAGAAGCCCAAACCGAGTGAGGGACTGATGCCGAGCCCCCATACCGGTGAGAAAGACAATTGCAGGCGTAGCAGAGGGTCGCCACCGAGCGTCAAGGTCGTCGTGCCTTGAAGAAGGTACCCACCTTGCTCGGGGCCGACACCGAGCTCCAGCACATGTTCTCAGGGAGAGACGGTGCGGGCGTGGCTGGCGGATGTCGCCTCGTACATAGGTTGGTGAGCTTGAAGAAGCCCAAACCGAGCGAGGGACGGATGTCCAGCCCCCATAACGGTGAGAAAGACAATTGCTGGCGTAGCAGAGGGTCGCCGCCGAGCGTCAAGGTCGCGGTGCCTTGAAGAAAGTACCCGCCTTGCTCGGGGCCGACGCCGAGCTCCAGCACATGTTCTCGGGGAGAGATGGTGCGGGCGTGGCTGGCAGATGTCGAGCCCCCATACCGATCACCGAGCCCCAAGCTTGTAAGGGAAGCTTCTCTGGCTCGCGTTGTTATCTGAGCACCGAGCCCCAAGCTTGCAAGGGAAGCTTTTTGGGCTCGCGCTATTATCCGAGCACCGAGCCCTAAGCTTGTAAGAGAAGCTTTTTTGGGCTCGCGCTGTTATCCAAGCACCGAGCCCCAAGCTTGTAAGGGAAGCTTTTTGGGCTCGCGTTGTTATCCGAACACCGAGCCCCAAGCTTGTAAGGGAAGCTTTTTGGGCTCGCGCTGTTATCCAAGCACCGAGCCCGAGATAAGTTCTTTATTGGTTACAAAATAGGAAGCCGTAGGCTTGTTTTAAGAAAGCTGGCATATTTACAATATATTTGAACTTTACAAAAGACTAGGCACGACGTGCCGATTACAATCATGATAATTTACATGGAGGCTGCTCTCCTCCTAAGAACTTGATCAGGTGTTCCGCGTTCCAGGGCCTCTTGATGGGCTTGCCTTCGACACTGGTCAGGCGGTACGTGCCTGGGCGCACGACTTCAGACACTTTGTAGGGGCCCTCCCAATTTGGTGCCAACTTTCTCTTCTAGCCGGGATTGGATACCGCCAGCTTTCGAATGACAAGATCTCCGAGTTTGATGTCGGTTGGGCGCACCTTCTTGTTGTAGAACTTCTCAATTCTTTGCTGATAGATGCTTCTTCTAATGGCGGACTTTTCCCTGACCTCGTCTATGTAGTCCAGGTCGGCTCTCAGCTGTTGGGAGTTGGCGGCCTCATCGAAAGCCATGATTCGGGGTGAAGGGATCCCGATCTCCAAGGGAATGACGGCCTTTGCGCCATATGTCAAATTGAAAGGGGATTCTCCAGTGGGGATTCTCTTTGTTGTTCGGTGGGCCCAGAGAATGCTGGGTAGCTCGTCGACCCATAACCCCTTGGAAGAGTTATCGAGTCGTTTCTTGAGGCCGTCGAGGATTTGGCGGTTCGCGTTCTTGGCCTGACCATTGACTGGGGATGGCACAATGACGAAAAGCGCTGCTGGATCCCGAGGTTTTCGCAGAACTTGCAAAAATGCTTACCCGCGAATTGAGTCCCATTGTCCGTGATGAGTACCTGCAGAATCCCGAACCGACAGACGATATATTTCCAGAAAAATTGCTGCATCTGTCGCTCGGTGATCGTTGCTAATGGCTCGGCCTCGATCCACTTAGTGAAATAGTCGATCGCCACAATGAGAAACTTTCGCTGGCCCGTTGCTTTTGGAAATGGGCCTACCAAATCCATCCCCACATTGCAAAGGGGGTCGGACTAGCCATGGACCGGAGGTTCGCCTGAGGAACCCGGAGCCCTCTTCACGGGAGAGAACCGTTGGCAGGGGCCACACTTCTTCACTAGGGTGAGGGCGTCTTGCAGCATAGTGGGCCAGTAGTACCCGTGATTTAGTGCCCTCCGTGCTAGTGAACGGCTCCCCATGTGACATCTGCCGATCCCCTCGTGCAGCTCCTTGAGGGCATACTTGGCTTCGTCTGGGCTTAGGCAGCGGAGGTAGGGTCTGCCATCGGTTGTTGTATAGGATCGTTTGAAGAGGGTGGCATTGATGACCGCGAACCTTTCAGATCGGACCCTGATCAGCCTTGCTTCAGCTCGGTCTTCGGGGAGCTCTCCCTTGACTAGAAATTTTTTGATAAGAGTGGTCCAGTCATCAGGAGGAGCTTCGTCTTCGACGCACAGAACCTCCGTGGAGTCTGTACTTGGCTTCAACAGGACTTCAATCAGGACCGTGCGGTCAAGGCCTTCGAAGGATGAGGAAGCCAATTTCGACAGGGCATCAGCCTGGACGTTCAGCTCCCGGGGGATCCTTACGACAGACGATTCGTCGAAGGACGATAATAGGCGTTGGACCATGGACCGGTACCTGATCATCCGATCGTCACGGGCCTCGTAGTCCCTGGTGATCTGGTTGACCACCAGCTGAAAGTCGCTAAAGGCCCAGATCTGTCTGGCACCGGCTTGATGAGCCAGGTTGAGCCCAGCGATCATCGCCTCGTATTCAGCCTCGTTGTTAGAGGCCGGGAAGTTGAGGCGGAGACAATACTGGAAGAGGAAACCATCTAGACCTCGAAGAATGATGCCCGCACCGCTCCCCATTTCGCAAGAGGAGCCATCGACGTAAACTTTCCACGGATGGTCGGCTTCATTGCTCGCGGGTTGCTCGGAGATGGTGCATTCTGTGATGAACTCGGCGAGGGCCTGCCCTTTGATGGAAATTCTTGGTTGATAGCCAATGTCGTACTGGCTGAGTTCGATCGACCATTTGACCAGTCGTCCGGAGCTCTCGGGTTTGTAGAGCACGGCCTTCAAGGGTTGATCCGTGAGCACCTGGATCGAATGCGCCTGAAAGTAAGGGCAGAGCTTTCACGCAGCTATGACCAAGGCGTACGCCACCTTCTCCATCCTGGAATACCGGGTCTCGGCATCAAGCAGGACCTTACTCACATAGTAGAGGGGCTTTTGAACCCCTTCCTTTTTGCGGACAAGGACGGCGCTGAGCACGTTCTCCGAAGCAGAAAGGTAGAGCCAGAGTGGCTCCCCTGGTTCGGGCTTGCTGAGGAAAGGAGGGTTGGTGAAGTACTATTTCAACCATGTGAAGGCCTCTTACTGTTGAGCACCCCACTCAAACCTTCCAGTGCCGCGCAGTGCCTTGAAGAACGGAAGGGACTTCTCTCCTGACTTGGAGAGGAAACGGCCGATGGCCTCCAGTCTATCCGTTAGCCTCTGGACTTCTTTGACAATCCTAGGAGGGGCCATGTCTATTATGGCCTGGATTTTTTCGGGGTTTGCCTCGATGCCGCTCTAGCTGACGATGAACCCTAAGAACTTCCCCGAGGAGATGCCGAAGGCGCACTTCGCCGGGTTGAGCCTCATGTTGTGGGTTCGAAGGACCCCAAAGGCCTCTTCCAGTTCGGTGACGTGGTGCTGTCCTTGTTGGCTTTTGACGAGCATGTCGTCGACGTATACCTCCATGTTACGCCCGATTTGATTTTTAAAGACTCGGTTGACGAGCCTCTGGTAGGTGGCGCCGGCATTCTTCAGCTCGAAGGGCATGACCCGGTAGCAATACTGTCCCTGGTCTGTGACGAAGGACATCTTAGCGATGTCTGGAGGAAACATCCGAATCTGGTTATAGCCTGAGAAGGCATCCATGAATGATAAGAGCTTGTGACCCGAGGTCGCATCGATCAGGACGTCAATGCTGGGGAGAGGGAACGGATCCTTGGGGCATGCCTTGTTGAGATCGGTGAAATCTATGCAGATCCTCCAACTCCCGCTCGCCTTCTTGACCATGACGATGTTTGCCAGCCACTCCGGGTAGCTGACCTCTTGTACGAAACACGCGGACAAGAGCTTGTCAACTTCCGCGTTTACCGCCTGTTGTCGCTCCGGGGCGAACTTGCGCCGTTTTTGGACAACTGGTTTCAACCCGGGGATCACGCTGAGTTTATGCATGATGAGATCCTCGGAGATGTCGGGCATGTCAGAGGGTTTTCAGGCAAAGAGGTCGACATTGCACCGAATGCAGGCGATTAGGGTGGACTTGAGGTCGGGGGCGAGGGAGCAGCTTACTCGAAAGTGCTTCGACGGATCCCCTATCTCGAACGAGACATCTTGCAGCCATCCCCCGGCTCTGGCTCTGGCTGGGTTCTTTTGGGCTCCAGCTCGACGGCATCGAGGGGAAACACCCCGCTTCCGATCGCCGTCATGTAGCACGAGCGTGCTGCTTCTTGGTTCCCCCGGACAACTCCGATGCCAGTGTCAGTAGGGAACTTCATTTTCTGATGGTAGGCCGAGGGAACCGCCTGGAGGGAGCAGAGTTCCGGACAGCTGAGGATGGCGTTGTAGGCTGCCTTGACATTCACAACCATGAAGTCCATGGACTCGGTCCTTCTATTCGGGGTCGTGCCCACTGTGACATCGAGGGTGACGATCCCCTCTATAGTTACGGGGATGCCGGAGAATCCGTGCAGGGTATACCCGGCTGGCTTTAGTTTTTCACGGGAGAGCTTTAGGTTCTCGAATGCTTTCGGGAACAGAATGTTGACCGAGCTCCCGTTGTCCACGAGGATCCTCCGGACCTCAAAGTTCGCCATGCTGAGGTTGATGACAAGTGCGTCACAATGAGGGAGCCGGACCCCTTCCAGATCCTTGCCTGAGAAGGAAATAGGGAGTTGCTGGACCTGGGGGGGAGAGGGCCCTGTACGGCGTTGACATACCAGACGAAGGCTTTGCGGGAAGTGTTGGATTCCCCTCCCATGGGCCCTCCATGGACGCAGTGCAGGATTGCCTGTCCCTCGGGTACTTCGAGCTCTGGATCTTGCTCGGGACGACGACGGTGCATTCGAAGAGGAGGGGAATCCCTCCTGTTTTTGTTTTTCCTCTGTTCCCAGGCGCCTTCCCTTTTGAATTCTCGGAGGTACCCTCGTTGAATGAGGGCCTCAATTTCGTCCTTCAGGGCGCGGCAGTGATCTGTGTCATGCCCGTTGTCCCGGTAGAATCGGCAGTAGAACCGCTGATCCCTCTTCTTGCTGGTGTTGTTGGACGGTCGAGGAGGGTACTGGATGAGGTCGCTGTCTTCAATCGCCAAGAGGATTGTCAACACATTCTGCGTAAGCGGAGTGTACCTCTCGAAGCGGGGAATCGGCGGAACCTTCTTTGCGGAGCCCCCGTCTCTTGGAGCTTTTTTTGCCGGCTCAACCTCGTCGGCCTTGCGCTTCCCCTTCCCGGGAACTTCCTTCTAGTCCTCTGGATTGAGGGCCTCTTCGGCTCGAATATATTTTTTAACCCGGTTAAGGAGGTCGGGGAAGTCTATTTGCGGCTTCTTTGCCAGGGAGGCCTTCAGCTGTCCATGTCGGACATTGTGGCGAAAGGCTGCCGAGGCAATGCCGGGGTCGAAGGATAAGACTGACCTCGCCTCGATGGTGAACCGTTGGACAAACACTCGGAGTGGCTCCCCCTCCTTTTGCCGGAGTCCAATTAGGGATGCACTTATTCTTTCGGCCTTTCGGCTGGTTACGAAGTGGGCGAGGAAGCTGCCCTCTAGCTGGTCGAAAGAATAGATGGAGCCGGGGGTGAGCTTGGAGAACCATTCCCAAGCCGGACCCCGAAGTGTTGCGTGGAAGGCTCCGTACAGGAGGGGATCCGATGCACTGTGAATCATCATGATGGTTTTGAAGCCCTCCATGTGATCAGCAGGATCGCCCTCACCGTCATATATCTCGAACTGAGGTGGACGGAAATTGCGGGGTATCTCCGCCTGTAGGATGAGGGCGGAGAAAGGAGGGCGAACCGGCCTGTACCCCTGAGCTGCTCTTGGGTCGCCGTTACCAACGTGGTCGAGGTGCTCCTCCATTTCTTGGAGGCGCTTCAAAATGTCGCCATCATACTCTGGGGGGATTGTCGAGGGGCGAGACACGCTAGCCTCGGCCTCCGACCGTGTGCGGGAACAGCGGGCGTTCTCATTGATGGGGACCCCTCGGATGGCACCCAAGATTTTCCTTCGGAAGTCCTGGAACTCCTGGTGGGTAACCGGGGCTTCTTCGGCCCGGTTTGGTTGGGCAGACTGTCACCGACCGACCCGGCTGAGTGCAGGCTCCCGCCCTTGGAACGGGGGTCTAGGATGGTTCGGAGCCGAGTTGGAAGCAGCTCCTCCCCTGCCACGGCTGGCCTGTCAGTTCAAGATTACCCCTCGCAGGTCGCTCTGGACCGGACGGGAGGCATTGGGCTGGGGCCCGTGACTGGCCCCCTTGTTGTTTGGTCCCTGAGCATCGACCGCAATGCCTTGTGGAGGCACGTCGTGTCGGCGTGCGGAGGTAACAGCTTTTGCGGCCTTGGGCGCCATGTGAGCTCGGGTCGACGGTGGTGCCGACGGGGGCGGAGCTCGGGTCGGCATCTACGAGGGTACCGTTGGAAGCGAGGCTCAGGTTGGCGTCTACGATAGGTAGTTTTCCACAGACGGCGCCATCCTGATGCGGTTTGTTTTTGGGAGACGTGTGGATGCACCAGGCATGAGTTCTTACTCAATTTGTATTGAAGGAGGAGACTCCTATGTAGACGACCCTCGACTGGGCGAACGGTACTGGGGTAGGCGGTATTGAGGTGGAGGCTGCTGCTCGGCTCGGATCTTTGGGGCTCGGATCCGGAGGTCTCGTGTACCTGCAGACGGTCTCGAAACACCGGGGTTGGTCCCGGTGGCAGACCCTCCGATGATCTAGTCAATCACTAAGGGAAAGTAACAGTAACTAGGGTTTGAGTGCAGAAGTTTTCATTACCTGGAGAAGGAGTAGGGGTCTGGTATTTATAGAAGATGCCAACCGGGTCTGGACCCGTTTGGGGCCGGGTCTGGACCCGGTTGCCTGTGAGGCTGAAGTGGTGGAAACCAGGGCGGTATAGGGCTGACGTGGCGGATACTCGGGCAGTTTCCGGGCTGACGTGGCAGCGGCCCGGGCGGTTTTCCGACGCTGATGTGGCGGATCCGGGGGATCAGAAGGTGCGCGTATCCTTAGGGGATCCCGTGGCCTAGGATGGGCCACGTCATTCCTAACCCATATCAATGATGATGATGCTTGTAGTGAGCTTTGAAAAATGGGTTTTCTTCGGAGCTTGAATGTTGGGTTCGATGTTGGGTTTAATTGAGCTTTTTGATCTCTTTCGAAGCTCTTGTGGGTGATGCTTGAAGTGGAGTTTGAGTTTGTGTTTGCAGCCAGCTTCGAGTTGCTGCCTTTGTAGCTTCATCGAATTCAGGTACCGAATTGTTGGAGGCTTGTGTTGGATCACCTCCGGGTTCAAACTGCCAATTGTGTGGATCTAGATTCTCATTCGAGCTAGGATTTGCCATTGGATTGAAAGCTTTGATCGGAGCGAAAAATGTTTGGGTTGATGTCTTCGAATCCCTTGGTGATTTCGGGTTGTGAGGAGCTTTGGGTTTGTGCAACTTCTCATTCTTGGTGCTTGCACACAATTATATATATATATATATATATATGTGTGTGTGTGTGTGTGTGTGTGTGTGTGTGTGTGTGTGTGTGTGTGTGTGTGTGTGTGAACAAATTTTTATAATCCTTGGTTTATAGATCAACAGAATCTTTTTTGGTGGTTATATCAACTTGTTATGTTGATCAAACATCTCATCTCTGCCTTCATTGAACCGCTCTTTCATCGACTAAGCGTTGTGTTGTTCACTCAGTTTGTCAATCGAGCATTTTGTTGTTCATTTCGTCGAACCACTCTTTCGTTGACCAAGCATTGTGTTTCTCACTTGTTTTATCGATCAAGCATTACATTGTTGGATGAGTGTTCCGTTGGTCGGAGAGTTGAGTGCTTTGACCATTGGAACTGGGGTATGTGACTGACATAGAAGAGTTGTTGTAGAAGTAATACCCCGTGTTTGACAGACTGTGGAAGGCGGTCAGATTGTGGACTTGTCATTTGATTTGAGCAAGTTTGTTGAGACAACTCTGTGATGGAGTTGAACACTTGAACTTGCTGTTTGCGCCCATCAAGTCTGTAGAGACAACTAGGAGACGGAGTTAGATGGTTGGACTTGCTTTTGTGCCTAGCAAGTTTGTAGAGACATTTCTGGGATGGAGTTGGTCGTAGAGCTTGCTATTTGTGCCCAACAAGTTTAGAGAGACATCGTTGAGACGGACTTGGTCGTAGAACTTGCCGTTTGATCCAGAAAATTTTGTAGTGGCAACTCTGAAATCGAGTTGATGTTGAACCTGCCGTTTGCGCCCAGAAAGTGAGTAGAGACAACTCTCGGACAGAGTTAAACGTTGAACTTGTCGTTTGCATTCAGCAAGTTTTATAGAGGCAACTCTGAGATGGAGTTGATGTTGAGCTTGATTTTTGCACCCAACAAGTTTGTAGAGATAAAGTTTAGACAAAGTTGGACATAGAGCTTGTTGTTTGATAACAGCAAGTTTAGAGAGGAAACCCTAAGATGGATTTGAACGTTAGAACTAGCTATTTGTGCCCAGCAAGTTTGGAGAGGCAACTCTGAGATGGAGTTGGATGTAGAACTTGCTATTTGATCCCAACAAGTATAAAGAGGCAACTCTAAGATGGAGTTGAATGTTTGAACTTGCCGTTTGCTCCCAGCAAGTTTGTAGAGGCAAATGTTTGATTGAGTTGATGTAGAGCTTGTCGTTTGCGTCCAGCAAGTTTTATAGAAGCACCTCTGAGATGGAGTTGAATATTTGAACTTGTTATTTGTGCCTAGCAAGTTTGTAAAGACAATTCTATGTCGGCATTGGACGCAGAGCCTATTGCATGAAGATAAGGGGTTGCTGGAAGGAGTCGAGCGAAAAGTAGGGCATTAAACTTGTTGTATAGAGTTAACGAGTTGTTAACGGAGCTCGAGCGGAGAGCAAGGCACTGACCCCATAGTATGGAACGAGTTGTTGATGGAGCTCAAGTGGAGAGTAAGACAATGAACTTGTTGTATGGAGTCAATGATGGAGCTCGAGTGGTGAGCAAGGTGTCGAACTCGTTGTTTGGAGTCAAAAAGTTATTGATGGGGCTTGAGCGGATAGCAGAGCATTGAACTCATTGTTTGGAGTCGACGGGTTGCTGATGAAGCTCGAGCGGTGAGTAAGGCAGCAAACTCATTACTTGGAGTCAACGGATTGCTGATGGAGCTCGAGCAGCGAGAAAGCCGTCAAACTAACTGTTTGGAGTCAACGGGTTGCTGATGGAGATCTAGCAATGAGCAATGCGTCAAACTCGTTGTTTGGAGTCAATGAGTTGCTGATAAAGCTTGAGCGGTGAGCAAGGTGTCGAACTCATTGTTTAAAGTTAACGGGTTGCAAATCGAGCTCGAGTGGTGAGCAAGGCTTCGAACTCGTTGTTTAGAGTCAATGGGTTGTTGATGGAGCTTGCGCAGTGAGTAATGCATTAAACTTGTTATTTAGGGAGCAATGCGTCGAATTTTTTGTTTGGATTCAGCGGGTTGTTAATGGAGCTAGAGCGGTGAGTGGGGAATCAGGCTCGTTGTATGCAGTCAATGAGTTTTTGATGGAGCTCGTGTGAAGAGCAAGGCATTGAACTCGTCTTATGGGGCGAACAAGTTGTTTGGCAGAGCTTCAGCGAAGAGCAAGACATTAAACTCTTTGTGTGGAGCGAACGAGCTGTTAACGGAGCTCGAGCAAAGAGTGGGGAGCCAGACTCGTTGTATGAAGTCAACGAGTTGTTGATGGAGCTCGTGTGAAGTGCATGGCATTGAACTCGTTGTATGGGGCTAATGAGTTGTTTGGCGGAGCTTCAGCGAAGAGCAAGACATTGAACTCGTGTTTGGAGTTAACGAGCTATTGACAGAGCTTGAGCGGAGGGCAAGGCGTTGAACTCATTGTTGTTGGTGTATGCCCTAGAGGCCAGTTGTGTATTGCCATTACTAATTTACATTACATCATGACATTTATTTCATATATGAGGCATTTTATTTATTGTGTTTTTTATAGTGATTAAATGAACATAATAACGTCCTTAGAATAGTAGGTTCAATACCATGGGATATCAAGTGCATGACTTGATTGCGAGATCCTATTGGTTGTAATCAGAACACTATTCTTAAATATCCCTAGTCAAGTATTATTGTGAATTAGGACAATAATAATACAGAGAGACTAGTATGTGCGTAGAATGATGACCATATCTCACGAGTCATAGATATGAGATATCAAGTCTTCACATGATTACATATTAGAGTTATAATGTACTGGACTAACCCACCATGAGAACACTGCATGAATTGTTACGTGAGTGTCATAAGTGGTTCTCACAGTGACCATGGTGTACGTAGTCCTTTGACTTGAAGTCACTACGATTCCCTACATGAGAAGTTGTATATTTTAATGTCGTCAAATTTTGCCTGTAATAAGGTGATTATAAAGTCGACTATTAGATATACTACAAATCATCCAGAGAGATGTGAGTGACTTAAATAGGATTTGTCCTTCTTACATAACAAAAGCGATATCTATGAGTTCTTTGATTGAGTGAGACTACAAAATGTATAGCCGTGCTCAAATGAGTCAATATGAGATATGATCTCATTTGTTTAGTAAGTCTACTCAGACATCAAGAAACCAAAGATTGAACTATACAAGGGTGACACGCTCTATGGCTTGTGATCAATTAAGATATCTGAACAAAGGGAATAAACTACATGGTAACATTGGTCACAGATAGGTTATGTCAAATCACTGGCATTCCCGTTACTTGAGTAGTAGTGATGTATTACTAGATACAGCTCACTGTTTGTAATACTATAATATGATTTTAGTATTATTGTCAATGTAATGGGAACCTATAGGGTCACACACTTAGAATGGATCGAAATTAGGATTTAAATTTATATGATGAATTTAATTAGGGATCCAAGTAAGACTTGGGCTCCTGACATTGGTTGGAAATTTAATTAGATTAAATGGGCTGACTAAAATTCAAAGGCCCACACACGAATCTGAACCAGGTCAGATTGTGAGCCCAACAACCTCACTACTCTCTTAGGGTTGACTTTTTGAACCTATATATATGATATGTATATGCAAAAAAAATCACGCATGAGAAAACCCTAGCTGTCATAGAAATTGTGAGTGTGAGAGAGATCGTGAGGAACATCTCCTTCTCGCAGCTAGCACCCCGGCATGAAGGAAAGCTTGATTTGAACCGTTCGTGTGAATACCGTAGAGGCACCGCAATATTTTAGTGTTGTGATCGGCATACTGTGGAGACAGCAGATCCATCTTCAAGGTATAACTCCTAAACATGATTTATGGTTTTCGCATGAATTCATGGCTAGATTTCAATATTTTTTTGTAATTTTCCGCTGTATATTTAATCTTTAATTGCCTTCGAAACCTAACAGTTGTTTGGAGTCAACGAGTTGTTGATGGAGCGCGAGCGGAAAGCAAGGCGTTCAACTCATTGTTTGAGTTGTTGATGGATCCTGTGTGAAGGGTAAGACATTGAACTTATTGTTTTGAATTAACGAGCTATTGATGGAGCCTGAGCGAAGAGTAAGGTATTGAACTCGTTGCACTGACTTAACAAGTCCTCTGAGGGAGGAACTCAATTGGCGTGCGGAGCGCCAGACTCATTTTTTGGGGCGAATGAGTTGTGGGTGTTCTAAATTTTCTTAATATTGAAGTGAAGTCCTTTGTGTTTGTTCAGCGATGAAATAATTATGTTCTTCTTTGTGCTGACACGTAGTTTTGTACACCGGATTAGGTCTCCGGGATGTCGAGCTTGCTTTTCTTTGCGATATGCTGCGCTTAACGAATTTATATTTGTCTGTTTGTGCGACGTGTCATGTGGGACGGAGTTGGAGCTTGCTCAAGTAAGGGTGGTGTTAATCGGGAAAGACTTGGAGCTAGCTCACCTAAGGAAGGCTTTTCTGAAATTTTATCGTCAAGAGTTTAAGCGACCCAAGGGAGCTGTTAACTGGCAGAAGGTCTGTGAGGAGATTTGTGTCACTAAGGCAAAAAATCCCTGACCATGTAGCCGGAAGGACGACTTGTAGGACAGCTTGTTGCATAGTGTTTGCAAGACTTTTGTAGTGATGCTTGTGCATGAAAAGTAGACTCATTATAATTCTGCAGTTGTAACAAGCCATGTTGTTTGTGAAACAAGAAATATTTTACATGTCTTAGACTTGTCCTGTAATTTGTCGTCTTGGGGGTTGGCTAGTCGTAGGAGCTACTCTTGGGGAGAGTTGGACTCTGGATTTGCCATTTTGTACTTAGCTAGTTGTAGGAGCAACTATAGGAGGGAGTTAGGACTCCAAAGTTGCTGCATAGGTCCTCCAACAAATTGTGAGAATCACTTCAAGTGGCAAGTTGAACTCCAAAATTTGTTTTTTACAGGTTTGCTGGAGTAACTGCAATCCACAATTGCGGATTTCTAAATTGTCTTCAAGGAAATTTAACAAGTTTCTGGAACAGATCAAATGGCGAGTTGAGCTCTGAACATGTTTGTTTGCAGGTTGCTAAAGCAACTTTGAGACATGGATATGAATTCAGAACTTGTTGTTTAGAGATTTAACAGGTTGCAGGAACATATCGAAAGGTGAGTTGAGCTCTAAACGTGCTTGACTGTAGATTGCTAAAGCAACTTCGAGCTATGGGTATGGAGTCCGAACCTGTCATCGAGGTGTTAACGAGTTGCAGGAGCAGATCGAATGCCGAATTATTCTCTGAACGTGCTTCATTGCAGGTTGCTAGAGCAGCTCCGAGCCACGAGTATGGACTCCAAAATCGTATTATAAGGAGCTTCTAATGAGATTTTGGTGCCTTTTTTTAGTAAGCTTGGTGTTTAACTCATTGTATGCATCCGTAGAGTTGTACGATAATTCTTTAAAAATTAATACTAAAATTTATTGGAAAATAAAACTAAGCAACAGCTCTAGTGGCTGGCCTTTATTACATGCAGTGACCGGTAGCGAAAGTAGTCATTATTGAAAAATAAAACTAGGCGGCTGCTCTAGTGGCTGGTCTTTATTTCAAAATATTGAAACTGTATGGAGTAGGACGGCGTTAAGCCTCCTTATTGAAGTTCATGAGGCGTTCCACATTCCAAATCCCTGTTGATATCTCTTTGCCCCCTGGGTCTTTAAGTCGATGAGCCGCTAGGAGAACAACTTAGTAGAGCTTGTTTGGACTTGCCTGTTTTAGAGCGAGGTTCACCTTGTTTTGCAGAGAAAATGGGAGATCTTTAGATTTTCCAATATGTTTAGGCAGGACTATTTCTTTTCGTTGAATAAGCGGAGTGGCTTCGGGCGGGAGATTCAGGCTTATTGTTGTATTCTAATGAGAACAAATTTAGACCTGGTGGGGGATGATTTGGCAGGTTTGAAAGTTCTTGGCTGGATTGTCTATAGCAATGGATTCAAGCTTGTTTACATGCTTGGAGTTATTTTGACTGCTTTCCGGCGATAGCTCTACGGCGTCGAGGGGGATAACCAAGCCCCACATTGTAGCAGTGTAGCATGCTCGTGCTACCTGTTAGCTCCCTACAACTTTGCCTACGCTTGTTGTTGTTGGGAACTTCATCTTTATGTGCTTGGCGGAAGCAACTGCATGAAAAACTGTCAGGCCTGGAGAGCCAAATATTGTGTTGTATGCGGCTTTGACGTCGACATCCAAAAAATCCATTGCTTCCGTTCGAATAGAGGTGACTTTTCCTGCTGTCACATCGAGTGTGACGATTCATTCTACTTGAACGGGGACACTGGAGAATCCGTGGAGTGTATAGTCAGTGGGCTTGAGTCAGTCTCTAGAGCTTGAGACCGTTGAAAGTGTTCATGAAGAGAATTTTTACTGAGCTACCGTTATCTATCAGGATGTGGCGTACCTCATGATTCACCATGCAAAGGTTTATGACCAATGCGTCACAATGAGGTATTCGGACGCATTCTAGTCCTTGTCACAGAAAAATATCGGGAACCTGGTGCTCTTGGCGGGCAGGATGTTATATAATGAGTTGACTTCCCTGACAAATACTTTGCGGGAGGAGTTGGAATCTCCCCCATCGGATCTCCATGAATGGAGTGCAGAATGTCCATGTGTTCTGAGTCCCCACTATGCCGAAGGGATTTCGGCGTTGTTGTTTTATTGGACGAATTGAGAGAGATAGCCCCAGCGAATCAAGCCTTCAAGTTCTTCTTTGAGATCTCGGCAGTTGTTGAAAGTGTGTCCATGGTCTGTATGACATGCGCACAACTTATTCATGTCTCTTCTTTTGCTAGTTGTGGCTATCTTGGGGAAAGGACGGATTATTCTGTCCTTCTTAACTTCAATGAGGATGACTGACACACATGTGTTGTGGGAGTGAACTTTTCGAAGTGTGGTGCTAGAGGGGACGACGCTGACCAACATCGTCTTTTTGAAACTTCCTGAGTTCTTCCTCGCTTGTATTCTTCCGTTTGTTCCCGAAAGATGAATCATTCTGGCCTAAAGGATAAAGAGCTTTCTCGGCTCTGATATACTTGTACTCCTTTCTAGGAGCTCCGTGAAATCTTTAGGAGGCTTCTTCGCGAGGGAGGCTTTCGGGTATTTGTGAGTGACACTGTCGCGGAATGTAGCAGTAGCCACTGAAGAATCTAGGGAGGAGATGAACTTTGCTTCAGCTGTGAACCGCTTGACAAAGTCTTTTAGTAGTTCTCCATCCTTTTGCTTTAATTCCAATAAGGAGGCACTTTTTCTTTCAGCCTTGGGGCTAGTATCGAAGTGCGCTATGAAAAACTCATCAAGTTGGTTAAAGGAGAATATTAACTCTGGAGTTAAGCGTGAATACCATTCCCTTGCGAATCCTTTCAAAGTTGCAGGGAAAGTTCAGCACATGAGCGCATCAGCGACATTGTAGCCCATCATGAGAGTTTTAAAACTCTCAATATGGTTAGCCGGGTCAGATTCTGTAACGCCCCAAATTCCAAACACAATAATTCGTAGCACAACAGGATATTTACTTCATTTCATACAATTTTATAAGGAATTTAAAAACTTTTCTTTCTACAACACTGTTCCTTTACATCAACGCAGCGGAAAATTAAAGATTACAATATAACACATGTACAATTTAAACATCAACTTTTAAAACAACCTTTATCTTCAAATTCAACTTTAAATCTTTGCCAATCCAAGCCCTGCATTGAACATTGTGGGCACGTCAGTTACATACAACTGACGCAATACTATACACGGTGATCTTCGCTATGCCGTAATATAGACTCACTTACTTTAGCAGTCACAAACTTGAATGCATCATAAAGTGTAAAAGAGTGACTATCCTAAATATGTCAGTGTATGATATGCCTTAGATTTACACTACGATGCACTAATGCATATTTGTTCGGATTCTATGCATCCCATACTACATATGTCCGAGGGAAAGCCGTTAAGGTACTCCACATTATAGGGTTTACACCCCACGTCATGCAATCTAATCCAATGAATATACTCCAATGCGTAGTCACCGAAGTGTCGCACCCCCAAGATATTGGACCTTACCGGCCTACCCCTAGCCCACCTCAGTGGATTTACCAGGCGTATCCTCAGCCACTAATCCTAACAAGTCGATCTCTCGCAACTACGAACCAGGCCTACCCCTGGCCTACCTCGGTGGATTTATCTGGCATATCCTATCCATTCCGAACATTCCTAGGAACTGCAGTCTTTTTACCGGCCTTTTCGATGATAGACAGACATACTCCTAACCCACACTGTGGATTTACAGGGCGTATCCTCAGTCGTGAACATTCCTAGGGACCGCAGTCCTTTACCGCCCATTTCATCGACCTCAACGGCCTACCACTGGCCCACACGTCTAAATTTACCATGCGTACTCCTCGATCTCGAACCCGTAGGAGTTGCACTTTTTTTACCAGACATTTCATCGTTGTTTCTATCATATCTTCTTCTAGTGCCTATTCATAAGTTCCATTTAAAATTATCACAACCTAGAGCTAGCTTACCCTACCGGACTTAAACCAACATGAGAGACAGTCAGCCCAATCTGGCTACTTCTCAAGAGATACTCAACCCACACTAGTTGGTTCCCATATTTCATTAATCATAAATGCCGATTTCTAAGGGTCTCGCCTAGCCTCTAGATTCCAACAAGCATCTCATTCTAAAGATCAATTAGGTTATATCTAATATCAACATAACATATTTATCATCATTTCTTCTTTATCACATCTGAATTCTTATTTATCAAACTTCTTTTATTCAATCTTTTGCCAAAACATCACATCTCTTATATTCACATTCTACATAAATTTCTCAATCAAATTTCTTATAAATAATACTCTTTAGTTAATAAATCAACTAGTCACTTTCATGATACTAGGTCTACACAATCTTTTCTCATATATTAGACTCCAATTTGTTAAATTTCTTTAATCAATTTCATCACTTTTTAATGCACAATTTATTCCTAACTTTCCTTCATTCTCAACTTGCATTTTGTTTTCTTTTTCTTCAAAAAAAAAACCTGCATTTTGTTTTTTTATAATCAATTTACAAAATCTTTAATTATATCTATATGTTCTTTATTTTCAACTTGGACTCAACTTAATACATTGATGAAAATATCTTTAAAACTCCCAAATATATTCAAAACAGTGTGAATTTATTTTTAATTTTTGAAATCATATCTAGAAAGGTTTCTGTAATTTTTCCCGAATTTTTTAACTTCAAAAACCCCAAAAAACCCAAAGAACAAAAAAATGTGCATATGCGGCCTTGAACCCGAGACCAACCCCAAGCCCATGAGCATCACGTGGCAGGCACAGGCGCAACGCACCCCCACTAGCCACTCAGAATAAGAGCACTTCTTGTCAAATATAGGGGTTTTATTCTTTTTGTGAAGTTGCTGTATTTTGTTCAATTTTAATTTCCCATTTAATCTATGATTTTATTTGTTTCTCCCAAAATAAAAGTTTATAAATTTTATTTATAAATCTCCAAAAACATTTGTTTGTTTATTTTAACTAAATTTAAGGTGATTTATCCCCACAATATATACATAATCATTTTTGGAAGCATATAAACATATAACTTGATTCATTTTGCAAACTAACTCTTTTCTTCAAGATACTACTATTTTGTATCAATAAAACTCCAAAATTGTTATTCTTCTAAATTTATTCATATAAATAATGAATTTACTTCAATTTTCCCAAATTAATTCTTTCTTCCTCTTATATAAATTATAATACAAAATGCAATTAGTTAATTTTACTACTAACTTTGAGCAACCTCTCTTTCATTCTACTATAACTATTTCTTCCCCCAAAATTGTTTCTAATTTTTCATTTCTTTTAGTTTACATTTCATACACATATTTTACCCGTACTCATAAAGTCACAACATTTCATGAAATAATCAAGTTGTTCATGTGTGTCTAACAACTCTATACATGCCTTCAATTAAAATTTCTCTATTCTAATCTACCAATTAATTTATTTACTCCACATTAATATACAATGCATTCTATGGTTTTCTACAACTAGAAATCTTGTCACCACAACATGCATCAAAATTTCACAATTAGGAACCATTAAACTACCAAAGATCAACCAAAACACCTATGCATGATTTCCATACTATTTAAAAAATAATAAGAGACACCCACCTTAGAAAAGATTCTAATTAATCCCTTAACAATTTGGACTCCAAGAGAAGCTCCAATTCTCCTCGGAATCCATGCACAAAGAAGGAAATCCCCAGTCCCCCCACCTTTCGGCCAGCAACAGAGAACAACACCCTCACCATCATTTTTTTTTTTTTTTTTGATTTTGTTTAGTTTTTTAGTGATTAAGAAATGGGAGGGGTGATTTATAAGGGTTAATTAATTAATTAATTATAGGTTTTATTTAATTAACCCACTAACCTATAACCACCCACTACAAAAATCCACTCTCTTTCTCCACTCACCACAAAATAGTTGGCCTCCTTTCCTCTTGCAATAACACGTGCACGTGCACTGCACTTGCACACTCTTTAATTATTATTATTTTTTTATTAAAATTAGAAACATATATTATAATATATCATAAGTATTTAAATAAAGCTAGTTTAGTTTAATTGTAAATAAGATTTGTCATGCACAAATAAAAATTAACACACATGCTTCAAATTTTCTTTTGAAAGAAAATACAACCGACACGTGCACTGCACGCACGTGCGTTGCACGTAAAAATATAAAAATGCGAAATAGAGTTTATCCACGGGGAAATATTTATAAATAATTGAAATACAACATACGTGAATATATTTCGTTATACATATACCAGAATATAATCAATACGTATATAGAAAACACGTGTACCGCACGTATAAAATATTTTAATCAAAATAGGAAAAAAATGAATTTTCGTTTATAAAACAAATTTGAACACGTCATAAAATAAATAATTAAAACACATAGAAAATATTACACGTAATGGTAGAATATATGTAATTGACACGTGCATCAATAACACGTGCAATGCACTTAAAAATACAAAGATTGAAAATTTAATATTTGAGCTAGCTCAAATAGGATAAAATGAATATTGAGAAAGCCAAAATTCATAAATAGTCGAAATACAAAATACGTAATGAATTATGTTATGGATATTACCATAACGGTACAAAATATACGTGCGTAACACGTGAGGAGCAAAATTGTCATTGCTAAATTTTGTGGGGCGTTACAGATTCACCATCGTACAATTCAAATTGGGGAGCTTTGATGTTCTTTGGAATGGATGCATCAAGGATAGATTTTCTTAAAAGAGGTCGACTAGGGCGGTAAGTCCTGCTGGTGCGGTTCCCATCATTCTTTATCAGTTCCAAGCGATTTTCTACCTCTCGGATGCGGCGAATGACTTAGTCGTCCTTCCCCTTGGATTTATTTGAGTCATTGGATTCTTATTCTCTTGAAGGAGTAAAGTGGCAGCTTTATGAGCGTCAACCCTGATATATAACTCGGAGGATGTCGTGCTTGAAATTCTTGAATTCGGTCCTAGTGACTGGGGCCTCTTTCTCTTTGTTTCTCTTAAGATGATTTCGACTCTCATGAGTCAGGCTTCTTTCTCCAGCGCACCCCTATGAGAGGAGGAGTTTCTTGATCTCTGCCTTCGGGGAGAGTTTCTTCTCCGGTATTCTTAACGTTCTGGGCAGGAGACCTCGCCTCGTGCACACCTCTCGTACAAACGAATCCTTAGATCGTTCCCTGTTATCTGACATTGATGATTTAACGGAGATCTCTTGATCCTTAGGGACCCCGCGAGGGCATCGAGTCGTTAGAAGCATTATGGACTGAGATATGGTCATGTATGGGGTGTTGTTCATGACACAGTTCATGACAACTTTGTCGGGAGCCTCCCAGTGCCTCTCCATTGATAGGTACTTGAATAGGCTGTTTGGGCGGATCTAGCTATTGAGGAGGAATTGGGTCCTCCACGGGAGGAGCTTGTTGACGAAGAGAGTTGTCTAGACGGCTTGAGATCGATGCTCTCCTTCTTAGTCTAGGTGGCATGGCGGTAAGTCTGATCTTTAATGTTGATCTGTGTAGTTTCCCACAGACGGTGCTAATCTGTTGCTGCTTATTTTGGTGTTGGAGTAAACAGATAGTGAGTTTATATTTGAAGGAAACTACTAAAGATCTAACATTTGATCGTTGTCACAAAAAGTAGGTAGAGTTTGAGAGAGTGGACCTAGATCGTTTATTGGACACCGTAATCTGAATCCGACGATTGCCGAAGCAGTCGATGGACGTGCAAAATCCTGAAACTCAGGGGGTGGCCCCAGCGACGGACCCTCCGACGCTCACGTCAGAACCAGAGAGAGAAAGAGAGTTTGAAAGAGAAATTACAAATTTATTGATTACCTTCTAACTGAAGAGGGGGGAGGGATTTACAGGCCTGAGAAACAAATCAGGAGATTGATATGAATCCCTTATCTCCTGCTGTTTCTCCCCCTTAAGAGATAATACACTCTTGTCTGGAGATAAAAGATTTGACTTATAGCTCTTCATGGGCTATGTGTCTCTCCTAATGGGCCATGTCACTTTTAATGAGCTTGAGAGGGGGGCATGTCTTGTAGCTGAGCCTTAAGAAGGCACATACCTATTAAAGATGTCCGCTATGGTTAATCTGCTTGTAGAAGCTTTATGATCTGTACTGGAATCGTGCGGCCCTGATTTGCTGTAATTTTTACCATTATCAAAAACTTAGTAAAATTAAATATAGATTTACAAAGGTACAACATAAGCATCACAATCAAATATTTGTATCAAAATAAAGTACGAGAACTATTATAGTTTCTACACAAGAACTATACTATGTTTCATATTGGAATGATAGAGCTGCCAAATCAATTATGGTTAATTACTGAATCATCAAAAATTCGAATGAGACATGATACTATAAAGAGATATATCATCAAAATTGGAATGATATAACAACAATTCTAAACATCGGAAATACATCAAATTTTCATGTTTTCTTTTTGAATAAAAGATGATTCTGTGTAAGTTTTGAGACTATATAACATCATCAAATTTGGAATGAAGTTATATATCAATAATAGATACACAAAACTTTTAAAATTATCTAAAGCAAGTCAACTGTCTAAAGATTGATGTTTAAAGTTTAAACTACTCTATGGCTCTAACTTGGGTTCTAAATTATCAAAATAACTAGGGTGTCAAAAACTTTGGCTCAAAAATTTATAACCTCATTTCCCCCATAATTTTGATATTTAGACCTCTACTTAGTCCCTTTGTAAGAACATCAGTCACATTATATTTTGATCGTACATCAATAAGAGCAATAATCCCTTGTTTAATGAGATAGTTTAACTTTGCATGTCTAAGGCCTACAATACGTTTTTTACCATTGTAAAGAGTATAGTTTACTACAGTATTTTCAGCTTGGTTGTCGCAGAACAGACTAAGAATGATTACTTTAAACTTTCTCAAATGAATATCTAGCAATAGGTCTTTCATCCATTCCACTTCTTTACCAGCACGCGATAGCGCAAAGAGTTCTGACTCCATGGATGAGAAAGCAAGGCCTGCTTGTTTTTTAGATTTCCATAACACAAATGCTCCTTCGAGTGCAAACACATAACCACTAGTGAACCGACTTTCTCCATTTTATGAGCACCACGATGCATCAGAATATCCCTTTAATAATGATGGATAACCAGAGTAGCACAAAGCAAACTTTTGAGTACCATTTAGGTATCTCATTAGCCTCTCAAGGGCATCCAAGTGTAATTTACTAGGATTTCTAGTGAGCCTGCTAAGCATACCTACCACAAAGGATATGTTAGGTCTAGCACAAATCATAGCATACATGAGACTTCCAATGAGTTTAGAGTAGTCTAACTGTCTCACTGTTGTACCATCATTAGGTCTCAACTTTTTAGTACTATCATAAGGTATATCAAACCTTTTGCAATCACTGTAATCCCAGTCTCCAAACACATTTTTAAGAGTAGTGGAATTGGCTAAGGATTATTCCTTGCCTTGCAAAACACACGCTCATGCCTAATATGCTATCCACAACACCTAGGTCTTTCATGTTGAATTGTTTGGATAACATAGTTTTAATTTGTATTACAATAGAGAGGTCACTTCCAACAACAAGCATATCATATGTTAGATAATATTTTAGATGAGAGATACTAGTTTAGTCTCATATCGAATAATGTATTGGTTTAGTCTTCCCTACTCTCCTATATATATGAGACTTATTGTACTCAGTTCAATCAATAAGAATTCATTCCTTCCTACCCCTAATTCTGACATGGTATTAGAGCTAGTATTCCTATAAGGCCTATACTAATTTTATCCTCGTCGTCGTGGTGGAGTGTTTCTCTTCTTTATCGGAATCACTCCACCTCCCGACATCCCTCTTCCGTTCAAATCCCAAAACCCAAATCTCCAAAATCAAAACCCTAATATCTTCAACCCTTCTCAAACATAAACCCTAACAATCACCACCTACGTCTCATAAAACCCTTATCCACAACAAGAAGAATGGCTACACCAACAAACTTTGGCCTCCTTCAACAACTCTGGCAACAGTAATGACATCCAACTCTGAATCCCAAATCTGGCATCAACTCCGGCAACCCCAACTCCTCTCAATGTCTTCACCAACAGCAAATCTACTTTCCTCCTCCTCGTTACCACCGTCAACACCAACTTCTTTAACAACACCCTGGTTCCCTTCGACACCGTAAATCCAAATCCGGCGAGCTTCAGCACCAACATCTTTGACATCACCAATAACCCTCATCACCTCTACTAACAAATCTCATCAACAGCAGCATCTTCTCCCATCAACAACAAGAACTCCGGCCCCACCATCAACTCCAACAATCATCGGTAACAATCCCTAATCTCGGTGCCCCCCATCAACTCCATCCACTCCCTCCATCAGCCATTGCACCTACTCTCGGAACACCTTAAGCGGCGCCAACATCAACTCCGTCAACTCCCTCCACTGCCTTCCTCACCGAAACCCAAACCGCAACAACATCACCAAACCCTACCTCACGACCACCTCCACATCCCCCGAACCCTGAACACCCAAATCCCTAGTTCATCTTCTCCACCCTCTGCATCGGCCCCCGGCAATCACTGCTCCCTCTCCGTCGCATGACCGCCGTCAACTCTACTCCTGAAACCCTAACCCTCTATATTCCAAAACCTAGCTCTCATACCCGAAACACTCAAACCCTATATCCTTATACCAAAAACAATTCAAACCCGACGCGATCCGGTTTTCCCAAATCCAAACCCTATTCCTTTTAAATTACTGAAGGTGTACGACCCCTATATGATCATCCTCTAATAAATTCAGATCAAAATACCATGTAGTATTCATGCAATGAGCTACGGACTGACACCCAAAATTCAGTCTTTTAACACGATTTTCTAGTTTGGACTACTTAGCACCAAACGAGTTGTTAAAGATCATTCTTAGGCATGCATGTCATTTTTCGGTCATCACAAACACCATTCAATCATAAAAACAAACATAAGGTTAGAAACACCTACCTTAGTTTGTAGCTTGTTCTTTTGCTTGTAGGTCCTCCTTCTTGACTCCTACGGAACTCCTTGCTTATTCTCTTTGCTTCGGCTCATTGTTCTGCTTCTCCTTGGCTTATTCTCCTTCTTCTTCAAATCAGTAACAAGAGTGTGTAAAGAGTGAAGTTTGGAGTTGTAGAAAGGTATAGGAGTTGTAAGAGAGAGTGGAGAAGAGAGGGGGGGTTTAACAACATAAGAGAAGAAAGGGAGAGAGAGTACGCCAGATTTTTTGAGCATGGGAAAGAGGAGGGGCATCCCATCATGCAAGGGATTGGGCTAGAGAGGAGGTGATGTGATGGGGGTCTTGGGGGCTATCATGATGTTTCTTATGCAACATTTCAAGAAACCCTAACCCTAACCTCATTTTTCCTTCCCTTTCTACTTGGCCGACCATGGAGCATGGGCTTGACCCATTTTGATTTGTTCAAGTGTAGCTTAGCTCATTTGTTTTATTTGGGCTTCACAAGTCCAACACAAAAAACATACATATATATATATATATATACACACAAACACATATCCATATGCATGGTAGTTGGTTATTAGTAAGAAAAATAATTTCCTTAACCAAAAATATAATTTTATAGCTAGTAGAATCTAGTTCGTATACAAGACGTATTCGTCAAAAATTAGGGTTGTTACAGTAAACATCAAAATAGTCCACCTCACACTGGTTAGTATAACCTTGAGCTACTAAACATGCTTTATACTTAGCTATAATTCCATCAGGATTAAGTTTCTTCTTCAAAACCCACTTGCTTCCTATGGTTTTAGCCCCTATTGGCAACTAATTCCCAAGTGTTATTCTGCAATAAAGAATCCATTTCATCATCAATTGCTTCTTTCCAAAGCAAACCATTCATAGACCTTAAAGCTTCCTTAACATTAACAGGATCAACTGTCAGTGCATAGGTCACAAAATCATCACTATAGATCCTAGTTGTTTTATCTCTAGGGGAGAGTCTTCTTAGCTCAACGCCTTGTGAGATTTCAGCGTCAGTCAAACTATATCTAGATTCCTGATGTGGATCATAATCTGTGTCTGTGTACCCAGATAATGTGATGCTTTATCTTTGATGAACACATCTTCAAAGAATTCTGCATCTCTAGATTTTATTATTCGGTTAAGAGATAGATCTAAAAATCTATCTGCAGCACTATCAACTGCACTACCAAAGTACACACAAGTATTTGTTCGAGGTCCTACTTTAGGTCTTCTAAGGTCAGGTATTCTAACAAATGCAATACATCCCCAAGTTATTTTTTTGTCAAAATTAGGTGTGTGTTTATGTCATAATTCATAAGGTGAAGTAGATAGCTTAGATTGTGGTAACATATTCAAAATATTGTTAGCAGTCAATACAACCTTTCCCCAAAATGCGAAGGTAACCCAGCAATCAATAACATGGAATTCAACATCTCAGTGAGTGTTCGATTCTTTCTTTCAGCAATACCGTTTGACTATGGTGAGTAGGGTGTTGTGGTTTCAGTTATTATTCCATGTGAGTTACAAAACTATCTGAATCCGATTGAGATATATTCTCTACCTCTATCTGATCAAAACCTTTTAATCTTAACATCTAAATGATTTTCAACACGATCTTTAAATTCTTTAAATTTCTCTAGTGCTTCATCCTTAGATTCAACAAATAAATGTTACAATATCTAGATTAATCATCTATAAAAGTGATTAAGTACTTCCGACCTCCTTGTGTTACAAAACTCTTGAAATCACATATGTCAGAATGAATTAGCTCAAGAAGTTGTGCTCCTAAAAACAGTACGAAAAGGTTTACTAATTATTTTTGTTTAAGCACACACTTCGCATTTGTCACTTTTTATGGATGTATCTATTGGCAAGTTAAAAGTTTTAGTGGCAGTAAGTATATTAACATAGTTCACATGTCCCAACCTATTATGCCATGTACGTAGACTACACAATTTGGAACAAACATTATAGATTACTTCATCAGCTAAACTAACTCTGTACATGTTATTGACCAAATAAGCACAACCAAAGTAGATTGAATTAACATACAGTACAGTTTTACCAGTAATCATAGTAACTACCATGCCAGCATAATTTAGTAAGCTTATAGATATCAAGTTCTTCGCTAAAGCAAGTACATATTTAATAATACAACAACAACAACAACAACAACAACAACAACAAAGCCATTTTCCCAACTAGTTAGGATGAATCCTAGTTTTCCATTCTGCTCGGTTTAGCGCAATATCTTCTATAAGGTCACAAGCTATAATATCTTTTCTCACTGTTTCCACCCAAGTAAGTTTAGGTCTTCCCTACCTTTAACTTTACCCTCAATACTTACCAAATCACTCTTTATAATGGGGCACTACTAGGTCTACATGTGACATATCCAAACCACATGAGACGATTCTCTCTTAACTCATCTTGGATAGAACCTACCTTTAGCATGTCTCGTATATGCTCGTTTCTAATTCTATCCTTTCTGGTTTTACCACACATCCATCTTAGCATCCTCATCTCCACTACACTCATTTTTTTGGACATTTTGTTTCTTTGTTGCCCAACACTATGCTCCATACATCATTGTTGGTCTAACAGTCGTCCTATAAAATTTACCATTCAATACGTTTGTCACACAAAACACCATTGGCACTTCTCCACCTAAGCTATCCTGCTTGGATCCTATATAAAAAATCTCACAAATCTCTCCATCTCTTTGTATAATCGAGCCTAAATATCGAAAACGGTCTCTCTCAGTTACCTCTTAACCATCGAGTCTCACAACTTCCTCAGTTGTGTTTCGAATATCACTAAAATTACACTCCATATACTTTGTTTTAATTCTACTTATTCTAAAGCATCAAGCTTCCAAAGTTTCTCTCCACAATTCTAATTTAGCATTGACTTCTGCTCTAGTCTCATCCACTAAGACGACGTCATCGGTAAAAAATATATAACAAGACACCTCATCTTGTATTCTTCGCGTCTATTCATCCATAATCAAATCAAAGAGGTAGGGGCTTCAAGCCGAACCTTGGTGTAAACCTACTGTAATCGAAAAATCACTGGCCGCTATTGTAGTTGTCTAATTGTGGTCCTTGCCCCTTCATACATATCCTTAATTACCTTAATATGCCGAATAGTTACTCTTTTATTATTTAACACCCACCACACTATGTCTCCAGGGACTTTATCATATATTTTTTTAAATCTATAAACACCACATGTAGATCTTTCTTATTCTCCCTATACTTTTTCATATGTCTCCTCAGTACATAAATTGCTTCCATTGTTGACCTCTCAGGCATTGTAGTTTCTAGTCTCAGTCTATGTTCGATCACTCTCTCCCAAATTTTTATCGTGTGACTCATTAATTTAATCCCTCGGTAGTTGGAGCAAGTTTGCATACTCCTACATCCCCAAGACACTTCCAAACTTTAATGGATATACCATTCGGTCCTACAGCTTTTCCTATTGTCATCCTTCCAATAGCATTTCGAACCTCCGATGTCCCAATTCTACGGAAAAACATATGCTCTTGACTCTCCCTCGAGTTCTCTATATTTAAGTTGTACACAATATTTTCATTTAATAACTTCTCAAAGTAATTTCGTCATCTTTCCTTAATTTTCTCATCTTTTATTAAGACTCTTGAATCATCGCTCTTAATACACCTAATTGTATCCAGAATTTTTGTTTTCCTATCCCTTTGTTTAACAAGCTTATAAATATAATTTTCTTTTTCTTTTGTTCCTAATTTTGTGTATAAATCATCATAAGTTTTTTTCTTTTGCATGTCTTACCGCTTTCTTAACTTCTTTTCTAATGGTCTTATATCTCTCCAAATCCTCTTCATTTCTACTTTTTTGTCATATTTTTGAAGATTGATCTATTTTTTCTCACAAGATTTTGGACTTCTTCTTGCCACAACCATATTTCTTTAGTTACTTTACCTTTAGAATCTCCAAGCACCTCCTTTTAAATTTCTCTTATGTACGTAGTCATTTTAGTCCACATCATATTTGTCTCCCATTCCCAATGCCATAATACTTCTTAAAGACTTTATCTCTAAAAACCTTTAGTTTCTCTCCTTTCAAGTTTCACCACCTAATTCTTGGGTTCCTAGTCTCCTTCCTCGCACATATATATTTTTCAATCTTAACATCCAACACCATTAATCTATGTTATGAGGTTAAACATTCTCCCGGTATAACTTTATAGTTTTTACATGTCACACGATCCACCTTACTAGTGATGAAAAATCAATCTGGCTCTTATTTTTCCCATTTTTAAAGGTTATTAAATGTACCTCCCTCTTCCTAAAATAAGTATTGGTTAGTATAAAATCATACGAAGCCGCAAAATCTAAATGCATCTCTCTACTTCCAAATCCATATCCTCCATGTACCCTCTCATATCATATGTTGTCTTCTCCTACATGTCCGTTGTAATCTCCTTCTATTTCTCACCTAAGGGTACTCCTTGAATTATCTCATCCATATCTTCCCAAAATTTATTTTGAGCTTGTGCATCTAATCCTACTTGGCGTGCATAAGCACTAATGATATTAAATATGTTTCCCCCTAATACAAGCTTAATTTGAATTATTCTATATCCTTTCCTATTAATACCTACTACATCTCCTTTAAATTTCTTATCTACTAAAATTCATACTCTATTTCTATTTCTAATTTTACCTGTAAAATATAATTTAAAATCATATACTTTTTTTGCTTTCTCTCCTACTCACTTTATTTCTTGTAAACAAGCTATATTAATATTCCTTCTAATCATGGTATATACTAGTTCTATGCATTTTTCTGTCAATGTTTCTATATTCTAAGTCGCTAACCTAAGCTTATTTTTCTGGAATAGCTTCTTTACCCGCACATATCCAGATTGGTGCAGGATCCCATGCCCATTTTTTACCGCATCTGGGAGCCGGTGCAATGCCCCTTGCACATTTTTTGATGCACCCGAAGGCAGGCACAACGTATCGCTTCCAGGAAATGTTCTAGCATTTGCGTGTATATTATTAGGATTCATGTTCATAGGATTTGACAAAGTTTTGTGAAGGTTGTTAACTACCTAACGCAACCTTCCTCCTTATCCGGATTGTGGTCGGATTCACCTTATGAGAGGCTGAGATTCGTGGTCCTGGTCTGAAGTACCCTGACTGATTCTCCATTTGTCATTGACACAGACTCATTTGCACCTTTGAGATCAGTTAGTAAGCCTTCGTCATTACATGCATGGCAGGTGGTTTCCAAATCCAACAACCAACTAGCAGAGGTACTTGCCTTAACATCGCCAACAACATGAACAAAGTTTGTGGGGTCAGTTGTACCATTTAGAAATTCACATTTTCTATGTTAGGTTGTTCCTTTTCGGGTAGCCTACACTCTGAGGCATGGTTTTACCACTTCCTGCAATTGTAGCACTTTTCTTTCTGTTCGACACTCTTCTTTGTGACCTCTAGCTTAATTGGTTCACCCTTAGGAAAAAACTTGTATTTTCTTAAACTTAGGAACACGTTTAGTATTGGTTAATACATTTGCAGTCGAGAGTTATTTGTTAACCAACTCTAAATTCATCCTAGTTCTAGTCTCATCTTCAACCTTAATACAGTGTTTAAGATGTGCAAGTTTAATCTGTTCAGGAAACATATACATCGCAGTCTTAAAAGATAGTCACGAAGCCGGTAATTTGTAAATTATAGCACAAGCAAGAAACTCATCACACACAGTGATATTTCATATTTTGGTTTTCTTACTAGATTTTCAAGGTCTATTACTTGAGGGAGAATCGCTTTCTCCTCTTTGAAGTCAAATGCCATGAAATTATCCAACAAATGAGCCTTGGAGACTTTCTCCTCCTTCTTAAATTCATCTAGGAAATTGTTCCATATTTGCTTCGTTTTTTCATACTTCATGTACACATCTGCAAGACAATCTGATATGCTGTTTAACAAAAATTCTTTACACAAGTCCTCATTTGTCACACCCAAGTTGCATCATCCACATCCTCAACACAATCATCATAAGTTGTTTGAAAAGTGTAGAAGATTTTCATAAACTTCATCCCGTATTGTGCTTTCCTTTCCCAACTGTTAAATTCGAAACTGCTAAATCTCTCTAGTTTAGGAACCTTATACGGACGATTATGTTTTTCCTTATCAAAGAAATAAAAAAATCAATTCTAAAAAATAGAGGGTTTATTTGAATAATTACTACTCACGTAATTCCATAGAAAAATGAGGGGTATTCTGTAAAACTACTATAAAACAATAAAACATAAATTTAATTAAATAAAATAGAACAAATCTTAAAGTATAGAGTGGACCGAATCTTGATAAGATCAAGAGGTTGCGGGTTGGATCTGAATAGGTCAGCACAGTGGCCAAAATGATTTGATGTCTGGTCCCGAACACAATAACAACAACACACCCAATGAGAATTTGGATCTGAGTCAAACAGCAACAAAGCAAAAAATCCTCTCCTCGGGCCCGAACATAGAACAACAAACGTCCAGTCAATGGAATACCTCTGCGTGATTGGATCTGGATTAGGTGTTTGGATTGGATTGGATCTGGATCTGGTCTAGCAACCCAAACTCGGAACAGCAAACGCCCAACCAATGGAATGCCTCCGCGTGATTGGATCTGGATTTGGATATGGTCTAACAGCTCGAACACAATATGCCAACTTCCACCCAACCAAAAATTAGATTTGAATAGATCTAGAACCTAATCACACACAATGATCGGGAAATAGGAGAAAAGGGTTGCAATGGGGGCAGTGGCTGGCGGCGGCTTGTGGCGATGTCGGCGACGACTAACAAATCCTAATGAATGGTGATATCGATGATCTCTCTCTTAATCTCAAAATTAAAAAATTAATATCTCAAGATTTTTGAATAGTAATGATAATAAGAACAAAGAGAAATTAGGTTAGGGTTTAATATCCCTACTGCTTGAGATATTATACCCTAATTATAAGTATTGGAATAATCTCAGGCACTACCACAATACCAGTATGTATGGGATTATACTAGGTTTTGGGTAATGGGCTTTATGCCCACTCAACCTAGTCCAACGACTAACATATAACACGCGCAAACACGTATTGCCCCATACAATATTATACGCAATAATATTCTGTTATATTGAGAATATACCTATATATCCATCAAAAACTTGCCCATATATAAACTGACTAATTAGTTGTGTACTAACATTACTCGCCTACGTACAACACTTCATTTAATGATGCTTCTTCGCCTGCTTAAACAGAAAAAATTGTCGTACTGCCCCTTTTTTGAAAATAATTAGCGACTAGCCCTACTTCCCAAAACAATTAGCGATATGCCCTTGTTTAGGACACGTCAGCAACAAACGTTATTGGAAAAAACAGCATACGTTGTTTTGATGCCGTTCTTCCCAATAACGGCATTTCTTTAAAAAAAAATTGTCGTGCCGTTATTGGGAATAACGGCATAGCTTACTTTTGTCTAAAGATCTTACAGTATTGATTGTGACTCGACAGAGAATTGCAAATTGAAAGCAACTGATGCCATTCTCTCACAGAACGGCATCGATTATACTGATGCCGTTATTGTGAATAACGGCATCAGTTATAATCCGTTTGCACAGCTTCCTATAATGGAAAGACCCCTTCTCCTTCCCCTTTTGCCTTGCAATTGTTTCCTTCTTCATTCCGACTCCGAAAACCCTAAACCCAAAAAAAAAAATCCTAAAATCCCAAGTATTTAATTGATTTGTACTTAGTGTCTACTCTTCAATCTCTCGTTGAGAATTCCAATTCAATCGGAATCTGAATTTGTTGTAAGTATCCAAAAACCCTATTTTTTTGCAATGTTGATTTTGAAAATATGCTAGATGTGTGCATTGGTAGTATAGTACAAGTGATGTAGATTTGTGTTATTTAAGCAGTAATTTTGGAAAAGTACTTATGGATTCTTGGTGATATAGGGTTTACAAAATGTTGAATTGTTGAGAAAGGTGCAATTCTTCAAGTTGTTAGGAAAACAAAGAATATAGGGAGATACTTTGTGGGGTGTTTTTTGTTGTCATTATGACGATTGCAAGTAGTTCAAAATTCATACTTAGTTTATAAAATCCATTTTTTTACAATGTGATGAATGATTTGGATTTGAGGAATAACGTGTTTGTGATGAATTATACTTAGTTTATTTTCAAAATTCTTTTTCAAAAATTGTTGTTGATTAGTGTTTGTTATTGTTGATAGGCCAATGGATCCTACAGAACCATCTTCTTCCCATGGTGTTGATACCTCATCTAGTTCTTCGTATGGACCACGGGAACATCCGGGTCCAATAGATCCTACCGTTCTATATCTGCAAGAAGATCATAGATCACAGGCGGTTTGGAAAGGGGATATAGAGAAGATGAGTTTCTGAATGCACAACATCATGCCGGCGATCCCCCGTATTGAAAATTACTTGGTAAGCAGCAGATTCTACAGGATGTCAAAGCTGGCGAAAATCAAGTGTGACCATGCCCTACTTATCGCTCTTGTGGAGCGATGGAGGCCGGAGATACACACGTTTCACTTACCGGTTGGAGAGATGACGGTCACCCTACAAGATGTAGCCGTGATTGCGGGTCTTCCAATCGATGGGGTGGTCGTCACCAGCAACTTGATGTTCAATAAGGTAGCATTGGTACGAGATTATCTTGGGCTGGAGGTGCCTGAAGAGGATAAGGCAATATTCATTGGGGAATCCATTAGACGTTCTTGGCTTAATGGGGAGTTCACTTATCGATTGCCAGACGTGCCGACAGACATCCAACTCCAGAACTATACCCGCGCTTATCTATTGTCGATGATTGGAGGGATTCTATTCCCTAACTCTTCATGTGATGTAGTGCACCTCATGTACCTTTCACTCATTGCTGACCTGCAAACAGCCGGCCGATATAGTTAGGAAAGTGTGGCTCTGGCCTCCCTCTACTGTACTCTCTGTAACTGTTCGATGGGTTCGATTCAAATGACCGGGCCGATGTCTATATTGCAAATATGGTGTTGGGAACGAATACACCTCGGCCGACCCCGTGTCACGGTACTATCAGAAAGTTGGAGAGTACAACAGGAAAATCCTGTGCTGAGAGCTCCTCTTGGTGCCTACTGGGTGGGGAAGCGTACATGGAGGGATAACCCACGTGGTGTCCTCACCTATTATAGGGACGAACTCGATCATTTGAGAGAAGAGTTCGTCAATTGGACCCCGTACACAGATAATAGGCTACAACGTCTACCACCCATTTGCACTGCCAATAATCAGTTGTGGTTGACATTAGCTCTACTTGTAAACTTCTCAGTTGTGGAGTTTTATTACCCCGGCCACATTCTCTATCAATTCAATGCACAACAATCCGTCCATGTTAATTCATTGTTCGACCGTAGACTTCACAACATCACGGGTCAAGGTCGTTTACTAAATATGGATTGGGCCGATCACCACCGTGCTCATGTAGGATGTTGGAATGAGCGGAGGTACGAGTTGGTCGTAGAGGGTATTGTACAGCCGTACGACGGATCAATGCAAAAAGCATATATGGCATGGTACCGTCGCATCACAAGGTTGTATGTTGTGCCGAAAACGGATCTTCCCACGGGCATCCAACAACCGATACCCGCGCACCAAGTTGAACCACCACCCGCACATTCAGCATCACAACCCATGTATCAACCAAAAGCTTCATCATACCATCTAATGGTAAATTAATTTTTTGGGTCAATTACATTTATTTCAAAGGATTTTACTTATGCTTGTTTAATGGTAAAGTTTGGTTTACTACTAATAATTTATATTCCTAATACAGATCGACAACACATGGGACATGACGAGGAAATGTGCGAGTGTCTTGAAGAGCAATGCCAGTAAGGCATGCAAAGAATTGGCACGAGATCTCTTGTGCACTTGTCGTACCTCTCTTGATGAGGTTGGGGATGGTTCACGTTTCAATGACCTTATGCGGTCGACTGAAGTATCAACTCAACCGGTTCGACCCAACGTTAGCCAAGCTCCACCTCCACCACAATAAGCATTGGAAGCAGGAGACCCCTCCGCACCTCAAACTCAACCTCAGACTCCGTCACATCATCCACGAAGGGGTAAGACAGTTCGCTTCCCTCCTACGCAAAGTGAATTGGCAAATCTGGAGATTGAAGTAGGAGGAGGCGATGAAGACGAAGGAGTTGATCCAAGTGCACCCGCAACGCAGGAGACCCGGGAACGTAGGAGGAAAGTCCCGGTTTGAAAGAGGAGACCACCCCAACAGTACACGCCGAGTTAAATTTTACAATTTGCGAATTTTATGTTTAGCTTGTCAAGCTTTGGATGATGGGTTTATGTAATATTAAACTTTCTTGTTTTTTAGTAATTATAGACTTTATGTAGTTATTGCTATGTATTTGATGAAGTGTTTATTATGTCGCAAATGATGAAGCATTCATTATGTTCATGTATTTGATGAAGTTAATTGATTTTTTTAAGCTTGATGTGCATGTTTAGAAAGAATTCAGTTGTGCATGTTTGAAGCTTGATGTGCATGTTTTTTTAAGCCTGTGCATGTTTTGAAAAGTTCACAGCAAAGATGGAATGTAGTATGTGTATGTGGATGGGTTGATGATTTGAATTTTGTATTTGTAGTTTGTGGATGTGGATGGAATGTAGTGTGTGTATGTGGATGGTTTGTGCTAGTGATTTTTGAACACTTGATGTGGTTTGTACATGTTTGGATGTGAAAAACATGATCAAAAGATGCCGTTATTGCAAATAACGGCATCTTAATCCTGTAACGTTATTGCGAATAATGGCATCAGCATAGTGAAAAAATTAGCAAAGTTGGAGATGGCTGCCAATCTTTCTGTCTTCACAGTCGTTATCCAAGATAACGGCATCCTAAACTGATGTCGTTATCTTGGATAACGGCATCTTCATATAATCCCCTGGCCTCCAAGATAACGGCATATCTTAAGATCTACATAAGTATGTCGTTATCCAAGATAACGACAACTTCTACTCCTGCTGTTTTCCAAAATAACGGCATCTATTAACTATGCTATTCTCTAGAATAACGGCATCAGTTTAGCGTCAAAAATTCACAATTTGAGCTTTCTGCCATACTTTCTGTCTTCACAGTCGTTCTTGCGAATAACGGCATAGAAAGAAGATGCCGTTATTTCCAAGAACGGCATCTGTTGTATGAACAGTTGTGCAAGTTTTCTATGCATGTTTTGTGATGATTGTTTATTTACAACAAACTTACCCACATCCACCAAACATTCATACCACAAATCTCATTCCAAACAATTTAAACTGAAATTGCTCCGCATAAAAATGCAACTTAATAAATTTATACAAACACTAAAAAAATAGAAGACATTACTAAAATACAATAACAAGGAAAATATTCAAGTGCGGGTAGATTGTGAAGTCCCCACACTTTGTACATTCTTACAACTCTGTCTATTGTGTCCACTCACACCACATTTCGAACATACTTTTCCACTACTCCCACCTGCTCGAGCATCCATGTCATTACGGATGCGAGTACTCCTCTGCCTCCCCTTCACCTGACAAAGACTTGAATCTGCTATAAGTACCAGTGCGCTTTGGGTGGGCCAATAAGATTCGTCTGGTATAGGATTGAAACTTGGTGCCCATGTTTTTGCTAACGAATCCGTAGAGTAGAAGACATCAATATACGGCTGATAATCAAGCGCACGTGAAGCACATGCCGCTAACACATGAGAGCATGGAACGTGAAATAGTTGGAATTTGCCACACGTACAAGTTCGGCCCTCGAGGTCCACCGTGTGCCAATGTCCACCTTTTTGATATCCACCGTCCATTGTTAACCGGCACATCTACATTGACATCAACAACTGGAGCTTCAACGGCAATCTCCTCATCATCATCCTCAAAACCGCATTCCTCATCTTCTTCCTCTTCGACCAAGTCATTATTTACAACGGCTTTGTCAAAGTCTTCCATAGCAATGCCAGTTACCAAAAAAAATTGTGCCAATCGGGTAGGATGTACCTGCTCATATTCGGAAGAAACAGGTTCCGTTGGAGTTGTGCTAGTATCTTCGTCTGTATTTGAAATCCTAGCATGTGACTCTGCATATGGTTTCAAAGTCCATGTGGGCCTTGGACTTTCCATAACGACTCGTGTAGCATTTGGAAGTCTCGTTTGATCGATATATAACTCAACTATATTCCAACCACAACTTGGATGAAGTGTCCTAAGCAATATAGACCTCAGAGAACTGTCACTGTCTATGGGTACCAACATGAAATACTGCCCATCCCCTTTACCAGCAGAATAACGGGATCTGAGTTTCAGACTCATTACACTTCTATCCCAATTGGTGACTTCATATATCTTATCTATTAATTCTGCGTATGTAAAGTAGGGGGTAGCCCAAATAATTACCGGTTCAACATCACTATAAGAATATCCACTCTTCGGATCCTTAATTACTTCACCCCCATAATATAACCAAATAGGGATATCAAATTCCATACCTACGCATAACAATTCAAACATATTCAAGTCATTCACTACTCACAATAAGCATAACATTGGAATACTTATCAAATATAAGGTTAAGATGATAATACCTTCAAATTAAACCAAAAAACCACTAGCAAGAAATTCGTTGTGGATGAAGATTGCAAATGAGAGTGGGAGTAAGGAGGCAGGATGTATGGAATTTTAGAGGACTCAAATGGTTGGAATTTTTTGATTTTGGGATCTAGGGTTTGTGGGTAACAGGAGCGATAAGAGAGAGAGAAGATTACGAATCACAAGGGGTAGGAGAAAGGAGAAGGGGTCTTTCCATTATAGGAAGCTGTGCAAACAGATTATAACTGATGTCGTTATTCACAATAACGGCATCAGTATAATCGATGTCGTTCTGTGAGAGAACGGCATCAGTTGCTTTCAATTTGCAATTCTCTGTCGAGTCACAATTGATACTGTAAGATCTTTAGACAAAAATAAGCTATGCCGTTATTCCCAATAACGGCACGACAATTTTTTTTTAAAGAGATGCCGTTATTGGGAAGAATGGCATCGAAACAACGTATACCGTTTTTTCCAATAACGTTGGTTGCTGACGTGTCCTAAACAAGGGCATATCGCTAATTGTTTTGGGAAGTAGGACAAGTCGCTAATTATTTTCAAAAAAGGGGGCAGTACGGCAAATTTTTCGCTTAAACACTGCAACCAAATAATTCCTGAGATGCATATAATAAAAGTTTGATCGATCTATTTAAATATATGAGTTACCTCTTCGCCTCTCCCAAGCCTATCCAATCCCTTTGAGATGAGAAACTTGCATCTTGCTCTAAACTAGTGATGCATTTTATGAACTTGGCCTAGTTCATGAAGTACTTTCCAACATTGGGAAAACATTGCTCCAAGACAATGAGGTTATTAAATACGGACTAGTATAGTTGTAAATTTTCATTGGAGGAATCTCCATCGTCTATTTTCGATAGATATATCTACTAAGCAGACTGCTATATCTTTTTTCATGAACTTACCATCAACCTTCTTGGGCTCTACTACAATTGGTATCTTCTAGTTGTGACATTGGTGTTGGTGTTGGTGATGTTGTGCGGAATACAAACTAACCAACAATCAAACGAGAGAAACAGCGAGAAAAACAGAAAAGCAAGCAACACAAGAACACAAGATTTAATGTGGTTCGGCAAAACACATGCCTACATCTACGGGGCGGTTGGGGTTTCTTCTTGCTATAATCAACGATGGGCAAAAACAAAGTTTACAAGAGATGACGGCTGCAAAATCCGAAAAGAGGTCTCTAATTTCGTCTATCTATTACAAAACCCTAACGGGTCGTATTTATAGGGAAACTATTAGGCCTTTCGAAATGGGCCTATTCTGGATCCAAAACCCGCCGACAGTCGACTGGTCGAATTACCAGTCGACTGATACTTCCTTCGGGACAGTCGATTGACTACTGCTGCTGTATCTTTAGTCTTTGAAACTCCTCTGGACAGTCGCCTGATCCTCCAACCCAGTCGACTGATATACTGGAACTTTCATTTGCTGCAGATACTCCAAAATAATCTGAACCAGAATCGAGCCATTATCCTACAATCTCCACCTTGGCGAGATCTTCCAAGTAGCCCAAGCAATCTCCACAAATACTCCAAAACAACTGCTCATCACCAAATGTAACAAAAGAACTCAAACTCCACCTTAGTATGATATCACATACTAAACAAACCAATAGCAAAGCACTATCCCAACCGCCCATGCCAAATTATCAAACATGCAAAATATTAGCCAGGTTCATGCAATGCTTGAACTTGGCTGCCCCAACAACTTTGGTCAACATATCAGCAGGATTATCAGCTGTTCCAATCTTCACCAAATGAATATCACCATCCTTTATCAAATCACGCACAAAATGATAACGGACATCAATATGTTTGGTCCTCGAATGATGAACTTGGTTCTTCGCTAAATGAATAGCACTCTGACTGTCACAGTGTACCTCCACCTTCTCCCGATGAATTCCCAAGCTCTTCAAAAGTCCATGAATCCAAATAGCTTCCTTCATGGCCTCAGCAACCGCCATGTATTCAGCCTCAGTAGTAGACAACGCTACAGTGGACTGCAAATTGGACCTCCAACTTATAGGTGCTCTAGCCATAGTAAACAAATAGCCTGTAGTAGACCGCCTCTTATCTAGATCACCTGTATAGTCCGAATCAACATAACCCACCAATAACCTGCTAATATTGTCATCCCTTTCAAACTTCAAACCCACATCTGTGGTGCCACTTATGTACCTCAAAATCCATTTAGCTGCTTGCCAATGCTCTTTGCCTGGATCATGCATATATCGACTAACCATACTCACCGCCTGAGAGATGTCTGGTCGAGTACACACCATGGCATACATCAAACTGCCAACCACACTAGTGTAAGGTACATTAGCCATATACTGTCTCTCTTCATCTGTACTTGGAGACTGAGAAGCACTAATTCTGAAATGAGGAGCTAAGGGTGTACTAACTGGTTTAGTTTTCTCATCTATACCAAACCGTTTCAGCACCTTCAAAAGATATTGCTTCTGTGTCAAACTTACTATGCCCTTTGCCCTGTCTCTAGCTATCTCCATCCCAAGTATCTTCTTGGCTTCACCAAGATCCTTCATCTCGAATTCAGAACTCAGCTGATTCTTCAAATTTTGAATCTCCTTAGCATTTTTAGAGGCAATCAACATATCATCCACATATAATAACAGATATATGAAAGAACCATTCTGCAACTTCCTGAAGTAGACACAATGATCATACTCACTTCTGGAATATCCCTGCACTTTCATAAACTGATCAAACCTCAAATACCACTGCCTTGGAGATTGCTTCAACCCATAAAGAGACTTCTTCAACCTGCAAACACAATTTTCCTTCCCAGCTGTCTTAAACCCATCTGGCTGCAACATATAAATTTCTTCATCTAGATCCCCATGTAAGAACGCAGTCTTCACATCCATCTGTGTCAATTCAAGATCAAACTGTGCTACCAATGCCAACAAAATCCGAATAGAAGGATGCTTCACAACTGGAGAGAACACTTCATTATAGTCAATTCCTTCCTGTTGAGCATACCCCTTTGCAACTAGTCTAGCCTTGAACCGAACACTGCCTTTTGGACCTTCTTTCTTCGTATACACCCACTTGCAACCAATTGCTTTCTTCCCCTTTGGTAGTTGCACTAGATCCCAAGTCTTATTCTTATGAAGAGAGTTCATCTCTTCATCCATAGCAACTTTCCAATCTGCATTTTCTGAACTTCTAGTGGCTTCTTTGAAGTTGGAGGGAACTTCATCATCCACAATGGGAAGAGCAAATGCAACTGTATCTGTAAAGCGAGACGGTCGTTTGATATCTCTTCTTTGCCTTCTTACTGCAATTGATTCTTCCTGCTGGATAGGAACTTCTTCATCATCCTCAGTATCAACCACATCATCATCATTTTGGGCAGGATTTTCAACTGAAAGCTTTTCTAACTCCACCTGTTGGAGAACTCTCCCATTCTGCTGCTGCTGTCGATCATCAGTCGACTGATACTGTACACCAGTCGACTGTCCCGAGCTTCTGCTGCTCACCTGTTGGAGAACTTTCCCGCTATTCTGCTGCTCACCAGTCGACTGTTCTCGACCACCAGTCGACTGTCCCGAGCCTATCATGCTGGTCTCATCAACGGTCACATCCCTGCTGATTACTAACTTTTTCTGTTCTGGACACCACAACCTGTAACCTTTGACACCAGTACTAAAACCAACAAATATAACTTTTTTGGCTCTTGCATCAAGTTTAGTTTCAGTTACATGAAAATAAGCAGGACAACCAAATATATGCAAAAAACTATAATCAGATGCAGGTTTACCACTCCATACCTCAATAGGCGTTTTGCCTTCAAGTGCTGCTGATGGTAAACAGTTGACAATGTGGCTTGCATATATAACAGCTTCTGTCCAAAATGTCTTCTTCAATCCAGACTGTGCTAGCATACATCTCACCTTCTCAAATAAGGTTCTGTCCATCCTTTCTGCAACCCCATTTTGCTGTGGAGTCTTCCTAACTGTGAAGTGCCTCTGGATCCCTTCATCTTCACACAATTTCAGAAACGGATCGTTCTTGTATTCCCCTCCATTATCTGACCTCAGAACCTTAATCTTCCTACCAGTCTGATTTTCAACTTTCTTCTTCCAACTTGTGAACAATGTCAAAACTTCATCTTTGTGCTTCATGGTATATACCCAAACTCGTCTGGAGTAATCATCAACAAAAGTAACAAACCAGTGTCTACCACTCATAGAAGGTGTCTGAGTAGGGCCCCAAACATCTGTGTGCACATAATCGAGGATACCCTTTGTCTGATGTACAGCTGTACCAAATTTCACCCTAGTTTGCTTACCCAAAACACAATGTTCACAAAATTCCAACTTGCACCCTTTAGCATCTTTAAGCAACCCTTGCTTCACAAGCCCCTGCAAGGCCTTTTCTCCTGCATGCCCGAGTCGCATATGCCACAACCTAGTAGAGTTGGGAACAACCTGTTTAGGCCTTTCAGTTACACTGGCAGCCTGACCCAAATATGTTTTTCCCTGCAAGAAAAACAAGTTCCTTTTTCTTTGCCCTTTTATCACCACGAGTGATCCGCTAGTCACCTTCAGAATGCCACCTTCACTAGCAAATTTCAATCCACTGGCCTCCAAAGCACCAAGTAAAATCAAATTCTTTTTCAAATCTGGAACATACCATACATCTGAAAGCTCCCTAATAAGACCATCGTGCATTAGCAATTCAATCTTCCCGATTCCTACCTTCTTACAAGGTGCATCATTTCCCATCAAAACTACACCACCATCCATATACTCTAAAGAAGTAAACCACTCCTTTCTCCAAGACATATGATAGGAGGCTGTTGTATCAAGAAACCATACTTCTTGATAAAGTGAGGGACTAGAAGCAAGTGCAAAAGAAAAATCCTCACCACTACCTAAATTATCAACAGTCACATTTGCAGTCGAATTTCCCTTATTTCGTAGCTTTGGACAATCCTTTTTCCAATGCCCCCTTTTATGACAGAAAGCACATTCATCTTTGGCCGGTATTTTCCTGTCCTTCGAAACTCCTCTCGATTTGGAACGAGATTTGTTTCCCTTTTTCCCAGATTTGGACTCAGATCTGGTCTCAGTCCTGCCCCTTACAATCAATGCTTCAAAAGTTTCTCTATCAACCATTTTATCCCTTCTCCTAGTTTCATTATTCAACAAAGCATTTGCAACATCTTCATATTTCTCAGTATCTTTTCCATATATTAACGTTGTTGCTAAATGATCATAACTTTCAGGTAATGAATTCAACAGAATTAGGGCTTTATCTTCATCTTTAATTTGCTCATCCAAATTTAACAAATCAGCCAATAATTTATTAAATGATTCAACATGAGCGTTCATAGACATACCTTCCGTATAGGTGAAGCGAAAAAGTCTCTTCTTCAAATACAGCCGATTCTCCAAACTTTTCCTCATGTATTTGTCTTCGAGTTTCTTCCACAACACCGCAGCAATGGTATCCCTCAACAAATCGTACTTCTGAGCTTTCGCAATAAAGAGACGAATAGTCCCACACGCAACTCGATTCAACTTCTTCCAATCTGCTTCGGACATATCCTTTGGTTTTTCTTTCTCCAAAGCAACATCTTGTTCTTGTTGAACAAGAACATCCAACACCTCACATTGCCACATCCCGAAATTGTTTGTCCCATCAAATTTTTCAACTTCAAATTTTGCGTTGTGAATCGTTGTTCTGGACGAACTTGATCCCACAACATCCTTGGTTGCATCTGCATCACTCGCCATCTCCCTCTAGGTCGAACCAACAGCTCTGATACCACTTGTTGTGCGGAATACAAACTAACCAACAATCAAACGAGAGAAACAGCGAGAAAAACAGAAAAGCAAGCAACACAAGAACACAAGATTTAATGTGGTTCGGCAAAACACATGCCTACATCCATGGGGCGGTTGGGGTTTCTTCTTGCTATAATCAACGATGGGCAAAAACAAAGTTTACAAGAGATGACGGCTGCAAAATCCGAAAAGAGGTCTCTAATTTCGTCTATCTATTACAAAATCCTAACGGGTCGTATTTATAGGAAAACTATTGGGCCTTTCGAAATGGGCCTATTCTGGATCCAAAACCCGCCGACAGTCGACTGGTCGAATTACCAGTCGACTGATACTTCCTTCGGGACAGTCGACTAATCAGTCGACTGACTACTGCTGCTGTATCTTTAGTCTTTGAAACTCCTCTGGACAGTCGCCTGATCCTCCAACCCAGTCGACTGATATACTGGAACTTTCATTTGCTGCAGATACTCCAAAACAATCTGAACCAGAATCGAGCCATTATCCTACAGGTGATGCAGGTTCATGAGGAACGACAGAAGAATGAAAAAGATGGAGAAGGTAGGGTTGAAGGCAGCACTATCTTTTCTTATGAAAAGGAGGTAGAAGGCGGGGTTAACAAGGTCTATTGCCTTGTTTTTTTGAGTTTTTATGATATCAAAAATGGTATGGAGCATGAAAAAAGGAATTTGGCTTTCGATCTTGAGAAGATCAAACACTACTAGATTCCATACCCATATATTGTTGAGTATGGCCAGTATTCAAGAGAAGAAGAAGAAGAATAGAGGAAAACAGTTGAGTGCCAAAAAAGTACTTGGCTGTGCTGGAACATAGAGGATAGCAGCAGCAGTCAGAGTGAAACAGACAAACTGCAAGATGGGGCAGTCGTCTGAGTTTGCTTTTTGACTTGACGGCAGTCGACTGCAACGGGTCAAATTTGCGGGTTTTCTATGAGTATTTTGGGGATCTGTTTATATCCCTATAATTATGTAATGTTGTGTACTCTTTAGGTATAACACAAATAGAATAATTCAAGAGAGAGACGGGCTAGTTTCTTGAGAATCTTGAGGGAGATCAAAATCCATTGTTTTGGTGAATTCTCTGAGTGTGAGTGGTAATTTTTTTCTTCATCAATAAAGTCTACTCTCCTCCTTCCCATATATTTTTTGTGTGGTGTTTGAGTTATCATGTGTGTGTGGATTGGTTTAGTTTTGGTGTTATAGGGCATTTGAGATCCCACAACTCTCAACATATATAATATTCCTAACAATGGCCCTTCCATCTCCTCATTTTTATGCAAAACTAGCTATATGTTCTTTTCTTCTTCATCCACTTTCGTCTTCCCCCTATCCTCATCGCAACCTTATTGCTCTCTTTTCCAACCCCCGCTACTTCATCATCTTGTGTATTCTCCAGTTTCTTTAGTCTAGAAGGATGATAAAGCATCCCTCCATCGACATGATGGAGCGAATTTGGGAGGATGCAAATGGTTTAAACTCTTCGAATAGCAACTCCTCACTCTACTGCCCATTTCTTTCAGAGCCTTCAGTCATTTGTCCAAGAGTCAGCATGCATGTAATGAGATGGCGAATGTTGTGCCACATGTGCTCTGGGAACTTGCATGTAGCTTCTAGAAGGTTCTAAATTAGGGTCAACTCCACTAACCCTTTGCCTATCTTTGGAAGCTCAAGTGCAGGCCATGCGGCACGGTCAATGTCTATTTGTTAAGATAAATTAGAGTGATGAAGACAATACTGAATATTGAATTGAGTTCAACCAAGTACAATACCACCTATATATAGGATAAGAACAAATATTCCTTCAAAAAATAATATCTAATACCCCCACTCAAACTCACGATGGGTCAAACAGTGTGAGTTTGACTACTAAGTATCGAAATCTCTAGACAGTATGGGATTTGGTGAAGAAGACTACAGTCTGCTGGTAAGAGGTAACAGAATGGAGAGAAATGATCCCTGCCTCAAAGCGCTCACGAACATAATGACAACCAATCTCTATGTGCTTCGTTCGTTCATGAAAGACCGGGTTGCTTGCAATGTGCCATGCACTCTGGTTATCACAATGAAGATGAGTATCTCCTGTAAGAGTGACACCCATATCTGATAACAGCCAACGAACATGAACAACCTCTCTAGTAGTAGCTGCCATTAATCTGTACTCAGCCTCGGTGGAAGAACATGCAACGACTGCCTATTTCTTGCTTCACCATGAGATCAACGAATCACCAAGAAATAGACAGAAACCTGCGGTAGACCTTCTGGTAGTAGGATCACCAGCCCAATCTAAATCAGAATATGCACTAAGCTCTAGTTTGGATGTAAAAGCCATGAATAATGAGCGAGTGATAGTCCCCTGAAGATATCTAAGGATTCGAAGAAGAGCACCGTAGTGAACCGATGTAGGAGTGGAAACAAACTGACTGACAACACTAACTGCATGAGCAATATCCGATCTGGTCATGCATAAGTAGACAAGCTATCCAACAATATACCTATATCTAGTGGGATCAGGAAGGAGCTCACCATCTGTGGGATGAAGCTTCACATGATGCTCTAAGGGTATATCAGCTGATCGACTGTCAGAGAGACATGCAGCGGAAATAATATCTGATGTGTATTTCTGTTGAGAAAAGAGTATCCTCTGAGATCCATGAGCAATCTCTAAATAAGAAAGTAACGTAGTTTACCAAGGTCTTTCATATAGAACTGCTGGTGAAGGTATTTCTGGGTGGATACAATGCCGGCAGAGTCATCCCCAGTAATGATCATATCATCACCATATAGTAGTAGAAGTACCCTCCCCTGCGGTGATGACCGCATAAACATGGAATGGTCCTGGGAACTCTGACGAAAGCCAGCCTTGGTGATAACAAGCTAAAAACACTCAAACCAGGCTCGAGGGGCCTGTTTCAGACCATATATAGCACGACATAGTCTGCAAACATGACGAGAAGGAGTAGTAAGACCAGGAAGAGGATGCATATAAACCACTTCAGATAAGGTACCATAAAGAAAAGCATTCATCACGTCCAACTGGTATAGTAGCCACTGACGAACGGCAGCAACAGCAAGAAGAGTGCGAACTGTAGTCATCTGAGCCACTGGGGCAAAGGTTTCATCATAATCAATGCCATGCTCCTGAGAAAATCCCCAGACAACTAGACGAGCCTTGTGCCGCTCAATCGAGCCAATAGGTCGATATTTGACCATAAAGTTCCACTTGCAGCTAATAGGCTGAACACCCACAGGCAGTGGAACAACATCCCAAGTACCAGTCTGATCAAAGGCACTGAACTCTTCTGCAATAGCTTTCTGCCACTCGGGATATTGAACGGCTTCCTTATAGGTTCTGGGCTCACGTGTAGTATGTATAGCAGTGAGATATGCATGGAACTAGGGTGAGTAAGAAGCTAGTATGGCACAGCCAAATTGGTCAGAGGGACCAGTGGCATCAGGTGTGTAACGAGGTGGTGGGATGTCCGCAGTAGATCGTGTAGACTGGCGAACGGGTGGTGTAAGGGCAATATATGGAGGTGAGGTAGGTGGTGTGATTGTATGCAACTATGGGGATGCAAGTGGTGTGGATGTATGAGGTGGTGGAGAAGTAAGGGGTGTCTCTGTTGGAGGAATACTAGGGGGACTGTCAATAGCAGAAGCGAAAGGAGCCAAACGAGTAGGATCAAATGGAATGGGTGGAGTGGAATTAGGCCCAACAGGTGAAGGATCGAGAAAACTAGCATCCTGATGAGAGGTCAAGTAGTAGGGAGAGTCTTCTACAAAGGATACATGTCGAGAAATACGAATACGGCCTGTCACAGGATCAAAACAACGATAACCTTTATGCTCAGGACTTAGACCTAGATGAACACACTTAGCGGCGCAAGCAGTGAGCTTCGTGCGCTCAGTGAGAGGGAGAAGGACATAACAGGTGCACCCAAAAATACGGAGCATGCTGTAGTCAGGTGGTGAGTGATAGAGAGCCACATAAGAAGTGGTGCCAGAAAGGGCAGACGAAGGAGTAATGTTAATGAGACTGACAGAAGTCATGACAGCTTCAGCCCAGAAAGAGCGAGGAACAGAAGAGGAGAGTAGAAGAGCACGAGCCGTCTCAAGAATGTGACGATGCTTGCGTTCAGCTACACCATTCTGCTCATGAGTGTGGGGGCATGATTGCTGAAAAAGAGTGCCATGAGATTGAAGAATCGATTGCATAATAGCAGAAGTGTACTCACGAGCACCATCTGAGCAAAAAGTTTTGATACAAACCCCAAAGTGTGAACCATGGTTGTAAAGAATCGATAAATTTCAGGTATCTCAGAATGTTGGCGCATAAGAAATACCCATGTGTGTCTAGTGAAATCATTGATGAAACTAATATAATAGAGATAACCTTTTTGGGAAGGTGTGGGAGATGGTCCCTATATGTCAGAGTGAATAAGTTGAAATGCATGAGTAGACTGAGAAATGCTTTTATTGTTAAAAGGAAGGGCCAAGTGTTTTGCCAACTTACAACCCTGACAAACAGATAATGAAGTAAAATTAAAATGACCAAGAGTACCACTACGAACCAAATCTTTCAAACGAGATGCACTAATATGACCTAAGCGTCTATGCCACAAATAGGCATTAGAACTGACAACACTAGCAAAACTAGGAGTAGAGTCATGAGCATGAAGGAAATCTAGATGATATAGACGTCCATGTCTGCTAGCGCGTCCAATCATATGACCAGTCTGAGGATCCTGTATGGTACAGTCCAAAGAAGTAAAGGTAACGGTGAGGCCACTATCACATAAAGTACTAATGGAAATAAGGTTGGTAGATAAATGAGGGGCATAAAGGACAAAAGGTAATGTGAGAGTTGGAGTGTTAATAGACCCGGAGTGTGTAGTAAGAAGTAGTGAACCATCGGCAGTGTAAAGTGACGGTGCATGAGAGGTCAGTGTAGTGCAAGTGGTGAGAAGAGTGTAATTGCTAGTGAGATGATGTGAAGAACCAGAATCTAAATGCCAGGAAGAAGACATACCAGGAGTGATAGAGAAAGCAAAAGCAGAGGGACCAGCACTGATGGACAGATCCGAGTTCTGAAGATCCAGCTGAGCTAGACAGTGTTGTGGAATATCATAGGGAGCAGAGGAAGGCATGGTCGGAGTGACGGCCATCGCACTAGGTGTGCAGAGAGGAGGTAGACCATGTTGCTGTCTGCGCTGCTGTGCCTGAACTAGAAGCTGGGGATGCAGAATAAAGCAGTTACTATGAGTATGATCATCCCGCTAATAGTGGGTGCAATGGAGACGAAGATCAGGAACACTGCGATCGATGAGCAGAAGGAGCAGGCATAGGGCTGGGACGAGGCTTGCATGAGAAGGATGTACGGTGAGCAACAGCAAGAACACTTTCACTAGTAGAGGATGGGTGAGAAGCAAGAGTGGGGAGAGCACGTAACCGAGTTTCTTCAGCAACAAGCTCAGCAATAGCAGCTTCAATACTAGGAACCGGATCTCGATGGATCAATTGACTGCATAAAGACTGATACTCTGGTCGTAGACCCATCATAAAGAACATAAACTAACGACGTTTATGAGTAACATGCACATCACTGTGCTCTAGTTGTTGTAATTCGCACCAGATATTGCACATGGCTGTGTAATGTTCCTGAATACTGCGATCACCTTGCCTATCAAGAACGGACTAAAAAAGGAGCTGATACTCACGGGCTCCACTATTCTGGACATACTGAGTAACCAAATGTTGCCAAAGAGCCTTGGCAGGACGAACACGAAGAAGATCAGCACGAAGACTATGGTTGACAGAGGAGATGAGGAAAGAAATAATCAGACGATCATGATCATCCCAAGTGGTCTGAGATATGTGAATCAGTTGCTTATCGGCAGGGGAAGTGGTAGCATCGGGATCTTTGGGACGAATAGTGGAACCATCAATGTGACCCATAAAGAATGGCCGAGAATAGTGTCCTCAACAGAAGCAAACCAATCAATCCAATCCTTAACAGAAAAGAGAAGGAAATCTGTGGAGACTGGAAGGTACTGACGAAATTGGGGCTCCATGAAATATCCAAGTACCTGCAAATTTTTATTTTTTTTCGAATTTTTTTTTTGATTTTTTTTTTAAAAAAAAGATGAAACAGATAAAAATAAAAAAAGAAAGAGAAATTTTAAAAAAAATCAGTAGATAAGAACTAGAGAAGTCACAAATAGATCAATGGGTTCCGTCTGGATTTCCGTCACGAACATATCAATGAGTGGCGGCTAGGCTTCACTCTGTACTTCGAAGGACGGTGATCAATGGGTTCCATCTGGACTTCGGTGGATAGCTTGGACTATGGGTAGCTGATGGGTTCTGACGATGGCTTCCGACTGTGGATTGCTGAGGATGAGGTTGAAGATGACTGTGGAATGGGAGGACGACTATGGATCTATGGATCTATGGTTGAAGACGAGAGGTTGTAGATGTTAGGGTTTGGATCTCGATGAGGTTGAATATGGATCTGTGGTTGAAGACGAGAGGTTGAAGATGACGAGAGTTTTAAGCACTCCAGACTTTGAAGATCTCGACGATTTTTTTTTTCTTTTGGAGATCTAGGGTTTTGGGAAGAAATTTGTTTAACTTGGCTCTGATACCAAGTTAAGATAAATCAAAGTGATGAAGACAATACTGAATATTGAATTGAGTTCAACCAAGTACAATACCACCTATATATAGGAGGAGAACAAATATCAAAATAACTCTACAACCAATATGGGACTATAATAATATCTAACACTATTGTATGTTGGGGTGGCAACCAGGTCGTGCTGGCCGGTCCGAATCGAGGCTCGGCAGGCCCGCTACTGGAGCGGTCCGGGTCCTGGCCTGGCTAGCTTAGGAACCGGTCCAGGTCCAGGCCGATTCAAAGATGGGGGAGGTCAGCCCATACTGAGCCCCCAGCCCGACCACCCAGGTCCTAGGCCGAGCCAACCAAGAGATTTTTTGAAAATTTAATGTTTTTTTTTTTGTTATTATTTTGTTATGTTTTTTATACTTGTAGCTTGTTTAATTTTACTTTTACACACTTTTTCAGTTTTTCTAAACGTATAAAATATATAAATATTGTAAGAAATTTGGATGTACAGGAATCATCAATCATATTAAAAAAAAGTATGTATTATTTTTCTTCATTTTACAAGTATGTTGTGATTTACAATAGTCAAAATAGTCACACACACACACACACACACACACACACACACACACACAAAAAAACATGTTCTAATACATGCAAGAAGATTAATTTGAAAACTACATGATAAGAGTGGATTTAGAGTTTAAGATAGCCTAGACTTAGATTGAAGAGATGGCAGATGACTACTGTCGTGCACCTCTACTTAACCTAAAAATAGGATATCATCGCACTAAATTTCTTTAAAATCTTCTTACTACACAAATCTTCAATCTTCAATCTTCTTCAATCTTTGAGAGTTTGTTTTCATGGTTCGTCTTCTGGAGTGATGCTACCGCCTGAGCCTTCTGTTATTCCTTGAGTCATCTCCTCTGCTTTCATCCAATCATCGTTGGACACTAGCACCTCTAAATTCTCCGTTTTCATGTGATTTCTTTTCTCATTGGATAATCTACCACCAAGAGAAAAAAACACTTTCCAATGCAACGACGAACAACGGGGGGGGGGGGGGGGGGGGGGGGGGGGGGGGGGGGGGATTATATTGTCTACTATGAGAAAGAATATGATATGATCCTGCGTTGTTTTTCCACCAAAGCACCACAAAGTGGAGGTTGTGCCATTATAACAGTAAAGTTCATTAAGTACATTAATCCTAGATTTTTTAGTCTAAATAATACTCCATATATATGTATCGTCGGTTGCAATACTCTTACATCTTGAAGAAGATGCAATACTAGGTGTGTGTTGTGTGAGAGAAGTGGCTCCAAATTCTCTATCATCACTATAATATAAACTATTCAATATTAACTCAAAAAAATACTACAATTCATCAGAATCATAAATACTATCTTCTACCATAATATAAAACATATTAATCAAAATTTTCATACAATCTAACTTGATACGATGATCCATAACACTACTAACACAATAGAACATCGTAAGCGGACAAAAATATTTAACAAATTTATCATAAGTGGAAACAACAGTAAGACAAATGTAAGCACCATTCAACATTCGTTCAAAATATTTCATCATCTTAAAAACTGTGACTAAAATACAGCTAGAAGTGGCCTCGTAAGATTTTGAAAATTGAAAAGTTGTAGTTCTAAAAGGTTCTAAAAATGCACAATATAAGTCCAGTGTAATCACTCATTTAAAAAATTTCCATGTTTTTTATAATACAAATTTATTTATAACATCTTTATATTCTTGTTCTCTGCCGCGGACTGGGATCGCTCGCCAGCTAGGCCCTCTAGAAGAAAGTTGGAGCAACATTGTATGAGAACATATTACCCATCTTCGGGGACAAGGGGCGGAACGACATGCAAAAACAAGTTGATCGAAAGTAGAATTCCAACGGTGTTTAACATCTTTAGGGAATTTTCTAAAATTCATTCCCCTAAGCTTACATCATTGTTTGAATGCTTGAAGATTAGAACCACCCAAATCTATAAAATGCAAACAATCTCTTAGTACTGTCACACCCCGCTTCCCAAAATACGGAAATATGAGTCCATGACGAAGACCCAGCAAATGATATTAACATCATCCATAAGCTGTACCAGTCTTAACTCAACAACATGAAAAGAAATAATCACAACCACGCAGATAAATATAATCACATAAACAATAACTGAGATTAAACATGCAGTAGTCCAACATAATAACCAACAACTGAACAAATAAATAACAATTACGGGTCAACAAAGCCCGGGATACAAAGTTCAACAAAAAGAATAACAATGCGGTATAAAAATAACATGGAAGAAACAATTTATTGCAAAGTAAGCTCTTGCTCCAATCCTAGAAGAATTGTTCACCAATACCTTCTGGCAATTCTCCTTGTGCACCTGTAGTTGGATCAACTAGAGTGGAAAAGAAAATGTCCTTTGAGCAAGTACGGACAGCAAGTAGTGAAAAGCAAAGAGTAGGGAAACATGTTATATCAAGGAATATGAAGCAAGATCAAAGTCAAAAAGCAATAACAATGTCAATAAACAATGGTCAAGTGTACAAGTGTCAATTTAGGTTTATTAACATTTTATTTTTCCTATCTAGTGCACGTACTACTGTGTCCCATACCACAGGTTTGGTGCACGCAAAACAGTGTATGTTTTAGACATAGTGGTGGGATCTACAAAGCGTGTACTCGGTGTAATAAGATAACATGATAACAAAATAACAAGTTCACAAGTTCACAAGTATTTCTCCACCATCTATGTCAATAGTACAAGTACACAAGAAGGGCCCTACCGAGTACATTTTCTGAGATTATCCACTCCTAGGTCAACCCTTATTAACCCCGGCTTGTTTAATATTTTATTATTTCATTCATGATCATGCAAGTGTTTATACGAGTATCAAGGCGACGATAAGAATGCAACAAAATGATACAATGCATGATAATATACATGTAATTGTGAATCTGAAATAAGCAGACACAGCAGTATTAAAACAGCAATAACTCACAAACTATAACTCGGAATTCGATTCCGTCGAAGGGACAGTAAACTAGACATCTGGGGCTATAATTCATATTCAGTAAGTTTCAATTACTTCTGATCATAACTAGGCCAATTATTCTAATCTTTACAGCATAACGGTTCTGGCAGCAGCTTATAGTCAAAACTTTATGAGTGGAAACTAGGTTTAAAATCAATATAAAAATTTACAAAAATTAGGAATTGATCCTAATTATGTCTACTAAGTTTCTGGAGAGTTTCAAGTCATTACACTACTGTTATCATGGTGTTTCAACTGAAAGTTGTGTCGGTATTTCAATAAATTGCAATCTGGAAAATACAGACCAGCAATGACTAAAACTGCGATATCTCACAGCTCACAGATCGGAATCAAGATCTGTCAAGTGTTCTGAAAACTAGATTCATTAGGCTATAATTCTCTTTTATATGGTTTTGGTTGGTTCTTATTGTAACAGGGTCAAAACCTCAGTGCAAAACAGAATAGGCAGTAAGACATAACAAAGATCATCATATATATTTATCAAAGTGAATAATCAACATGTTCTTGTATCATGCAATGCATTAACATTAAGGTACAGAAAGTTGAGATAAAATTCTACTATATACAAGGCAAGATTATCATGTCACGATTCAATTCACTAGATCCCAATCTATCAACATGTATTCATATCATTATATATTTCTCATATGCAAGTTCTAGTCAATTTGTTCATGTCGTGTGTGCATGCAAGTTTGGGTTTGAATCAATGGATGTTGGCACGAAGTCAATGATACTTCGGGTTAGCTCGTGTAAACCCTCGATATCCCCAACAGAAAGTACACAAGCAATATTACGATAATCAAAAGAGAACTACTTGCGGAGATCAACGATCTTGAACTAGAAAAATTAAACGAGTTCAAGTGGACTTACCTTTTGTGTGAGAGATTCGAATAACTAGAATAACGGGATTAGAATCCCGGGCGACGAACCACGAACACGGGAAAATCCAATCACGTGTGCTCTACGTGCAATACAACAGCAACAGCACACAAATAGCAACCCACACTCAATACAGCAAGCACATCGGATCTCAAAGCAGAACACCAAACACCGAATTTGGATCGTCACCAGGCAAAACACCAAACACGCCAATTGCACTGTGCTTCTTCTCTCATTGCGACACATAGAGAGAGAGAGCGATGGCGAGAGAGGGAACGACAACCGGGCGAGGGCGTCACGACTGGCGGTCGTGACTGGCGACGGCGACAGGAGGTCGCTGCGACGGCAGAGCGATGGTGGGAGGTGGCACACAGGTCTCGAGCGGCAATGGGTGCTCTATTTTCGTGATGAAACGAGGAGGACAAGAAGGCAGGGTTGCTCGGGCTCTGCTGAGGACGAGGGGAAAGGGGTTCTTCGGTGGATGAAGGGGTGCACGAAGGGGAAAAGACGATGGCGACGAGGCGGTGGCGAAGACGAAGATGGGTTCTCGGAGGTTGGTGATGGCGAGGCAGGGGATGTGCGGCTGGGGGGGTGGAAGGTGGAGTCGCGAGCAGGAGAGGGATAAGGTAGGGCGGTGACGATGACGGGAGGCGAAGGGACTCCCGAGGTGGAGCGCGAGGACGAAGATTAAGCTCGAAGGAGGAAGACGAACGGGTGAGCGAAAAAATTGGGGTTCAACAGTGGAAAGGGTTAGGGGTTGCACAGTGATGGGGGGTTGGGGTGTGAACAATGAGGGGGAGGTTTGGAAGAAGATGAGTTGTTTTGGTTGTTCTGATTTTTGGGAGAGTGGGAGAAGGATAAGGATTATTTAACAGTAAAATAATAGGAGTGAAACGTGGGTAATTAAGAGATACGGGAAATTGTGGGGGAGGAGATCTGGGTTAGTTGTTAGGGAGTATATGGGTTTGTGGGTTTGGGTAGACTAGGATTTGGGTTCAGTATCCAATAAATAGGTGGGTTTGGGTAGATAATAGTATGGGCTTGAAAATTGATTGAACTAACAAAAGATAACAAGGATAATAATAATAATACAAGAATAATAAATTGCAACAGAAGGCCCACAACAAGCTCAAGATCCAAAATACATTAAAATAGAAAAGAGAACACTACAAAAACACAAGAAAATTTGTACAACTAGAAACAGGGGTTATAAGTACACTCAAAGATGTATCAGTCATCTTCAATGCATCTTGCACACACAATCTAGAACATGACTTGCACATGTAATATGAAAATTTTCAGGCTCTATAGGATGTAATGCTTCCTTCAATGTAGAAATTGTCCTCGTATTATTCGAGGCGTTATCAAAACCAATTGCAAAAAATTTATCAGTAATGGAAAAATTAGTGAATGCTTGTATGACATGTGATACGATAGCCTGTGCATTATGAGGGTACATAATATATATTCAAAATATATGATCCTCTTTTGGGGGATCCAATCATTATCAATTCAATGACATATTACGCACATCATTGGAACATCATTAATACCTTTCCAATCATCAGAGCTTAACAAAATCATTCAAGTTAAACTAATCAAAGTAGCAAGTAAAAAATCCTTAAGGTTTGATAAACTTTAAAACAATCGGATTTAATGATATTTCTATGAATTCTCTTAAAATGGGAGTTTAGAGCGGTTTGGTTAAAGGCTTCTAGGTTCCTACATTCAGAATAAGAAAACGATAACTCGTCCTTAATAACTAGTTTTGCCATTCACTACGAACGAGATCATGATTGTTACTAAAATTAAAACTATCTATACAACCGGTCTTAGGGTTAATCTTTTGTTGGGTAAGCTCTTTTTTCAGTTTCGGGTATTTATTGGTTAAATGGCATGCAAGTGTACCCGTCCCGGTACCCTTTATCCACCTATAAGCTATTCCACAATACTTACATCTCTTTTTTCCCTCTTTTGAATTGGGGACATCTGACGGTGAACATCGGAAGTAGATTCCCTATGTTTTGGGGAAGAACGTTGGTTTTCAATGTTTTGGGTTTCGGTATCTTCTACAAGGATTTCATCGAATTGTATTTGTTGATTGGCGGAATTGGAAAACTCCGGATAACTCTCTTCTTCTCTAATAATATCAGAATCTAATTGTGGAATATAAGCAGTGCGGGATGTGGATTCGTGTGCACTCTTTTGGCTACTTCTACTTGAAGGTGATGGTATCATTTGATTGTATGGAGAAAAAAATAGAATTGATAAGAAAAATTTATATAAAAAATAACAAGGAAACAATTTACAACTAACAAATATTGAACAATAAAAATGATATCGTATTTGAAAAATTCTCCAAAAGAAAACTGAGAAGAGAATACTTCTTGTTGCAAGAGTAGTAGCTTGATAATTGAAATAGAGTAGTAGATTCTTGTTCAAGAATTCTTCAAAAATTGCAAGAGTAGTAGCTTCAAAGTTGAGAGAGAGTAGTAGCTTCTTGTTCTTCAAAAATCGGAAAAGTAGTAGCTTGAGTATTGAGAGAGAAGTAATAACTTATTGAACATTTCTTCACTTCTTGTTGAAACTTGATTTGAAAATACTGAAAACTTAAGAGAATTATTTGGAATGAATTGAGAAGGTTGAGAGAATTGTTTAGAGATTTTTAAGTGAAGTAAATCGTATGAAATGGGTTGGTATTTGTAGATTTTCATAGGAATGGCAATCTTGTTTTTTAAATAAACCATACAAACAAAAATCAAAACCGACCGGCCTGCCTATTTTTCCTCAGCCCCGCATGGGCCGGGCAGGGCAGGTTACGAGCCAACCCGGTCTGGTTGCCATCCCTAACTGTGTGGTATCCTAAATGTGATTAGGAAGGTTTTCCTCTAATATTTCGAGGTAGAATCTTGAATTTGGCAAGATCAGGAGGCAGATAGTTGAGAGGAATGCAGTACGGTTTGCTTCAGCCATTGGTTTTACACAAAATCAACTCCCAATATGGAGTATTTATCAACACAGTTGCGACTGCAACCAAGGCACAAAAAATGAGGTAAAACAAGGTTTAGAAGCTTCTCCTAATTTTATGCATAGAAGTAACCATAGATTATAATTTTACTTTACTACTCCAAACTAGTCTCTAGTGAATAACAACTACTCGGTCTCAGGAAAGTAGTCAGCTGAAATTTGGCTCTGTACTGTTGTTTACGCACAAGTCTATTTGCCGTTGGTAATTTGGTATCTAATAGGAACTCACAAACTGCATTAGATTTAGACAACAAAAGAAACAAGATAACCTGCAGAATATATCATTGTTCAACACAAGATTATATGCAGAAACAAATCAATGCATATACAATTTATGAAGATATTTGACACTATAGCGAAGTATCGCTATCGGTCGGTCACCTCCAAGATATTACCTTGACATTAATGGATCTGGAGGTACTCAGTAACCAACTCTTAATAAGTTTTTTTAATAATTTGTCATATTCTCAATAATAAGTCATTAATTGAATGGGCTTTTCAACATATACAATCCTCAAACTGACAACGGAACACGAAATAAAGAACTAGAGCATAAAAACACAATGAAATATGAAGATTTTTATTTGCAGCATAACAAAATTTATGTTTAGAACTTACATTACATAGCCAACAAATTTTCTTTGAACTGGCTCTTTTATTAGCAGTTACTCGTCGTTTATTTTACGTCTCTTGAGAAGTAACCAATTCAGCTCAAAGGTCTACTGACTTGATCACAAGATCTGCATTTTTCTTAGATTTCAATATAAGCTCTGCATTGGGACGGTCGTTATACTCGACCTAAAACAAAATAAATGGTTAAATTTTATTGCCAATGCAGGAAGTGAAGATATATATTATTAACAATGCAAAATTAGTATACACTAAGAAAATGTATAGGATATATAAATAGAAAAAGCACGATCAAGCAGTCATGAACAGCCATTACAAATTTTGAACAAATAAGGCTATAAATAGAAAAGAATAAAGACAATGAGAACAGTAAGATTACAAAAGCATAACAAATCTCCAAGCAAATACAGGTGAACAAAAACATAACTCAGAGACCAACAGGCAAATGTGAGTAAAATTACTTAGGTCTATAGCCCCTCAAGGTATATGATCAAAGTTACGGCGCTACAAGTAACATCCTCTATATAAAATTGATTAATAAAACATGTAAATAAGGGAAAATTTTGCTAAAAGCCTTCTTACATCAAACAACCTATTAAAGCATGCATTTGGCAAACAAATTTAGCTCGATAATATGAAGAAAAAAAATCATGATGGACAGTGTCTTTGGCCGAAAAATAGCATTAGCATTTTAGATTTACAAGTCACTTTTTAGACAGTCTTTGGCCGAAAAATAGCTCTTAATAATAATTCTGATGAAGAATAGCAGGATTCAGGATTGCCTGCATTTTATTACTTATGAAGTTATGTAATTTGTTTCTTTGCATTTTCATTTGACTTTGGGTATTATGTATTATGAACTATTTGCTTCCTTATATCTCATTAATGAAACATGGTGGTAGGACTGAGCATAAAATGGTTGGAAACCGAAAACCGATTCAAACTGATCCAAACCGATGTGAACGGTTCGGGTTTGATTGCTAAACGGGTTGGGTGTGGTTTCAGTTTGGTAAGAAAATGCGGTTCGGGTTGGGTCCCGGTTTATTATATTTTGATCGGGTCGGGTCGGGTCAGGTAAACTGATCAACAGACCCACTTATTAGATATTTTCACATATATTGTTATGTACAACTAACCTAATTAGATCCGCTTCCATCTACCTGCATGGAAAAGAAATGAGCAAAATAAATGTGAGTAACATTCAAATCAGATCCAATAATCTAGTAAAATTAGAAGCCAGAAAGTTGTGTTTCATTTCTTTCCTCCGCATTTCTTTCTCCATATCTGACTTCTGAGATTCCTCCTCATCTTCATCAAATATCAAAGAAAGCTCAAAACCCTAACCCTATCACCTCCTAGCTTCGAAGCTCCACCGCTGGGCTCCAGCGAACCAGCTATCTTCCATCTTGGGTTTGCTGCTCCCCCTCCATGCTCATGCGACCCATTAAGGTCAGCTCCCCCCCCCCCCACCCAAAAAAAAAAACGAATTAGATAACCAACCTGAACCGGCTAAGATGTGGTTCGGTTGGTGCTGATTTCTACTCAGTTCGGTTCGGGTTTGAGCTGGTCTACAGTCTTGGTCGGGTTGGTCGCGGTTTGTGGTTTTATGGTCGGTTCTGGTAAAGACCCGAACCGTGCTCAACCCTACATGGTGGTGATTGCCATCTTTGAGTTAAAAAAAACCACAAAATAGTAAGTCTGATCTACTTCAGTTGAAAACACAACTCATTCTGTCAAATCTGCATCTTGGATGAAATAGACAATTACAAATGTAACAGTTCTCGCACATTTCTGGCATACAAAGAAAAGGTGGAGGACAAAGAGACTAACCCGCCATTTTGCAACATCCGGCTTTTTACCTGAAATGGAGGATACAGATCACAAAACAAGACACACTGACATAAAAGGTGAGAGGAACAGTTATTTGAAAGAGAAGAAAAAAAAAACTAAAGATACTTACCTGTAGCTATGTGCCTTTTATGAACTCTTTCCATTGCATTATCAATGTCGATATCAAGGAACCTTAATAAGATGGAGCAATATTTAAACCCAATATTGAATAAACTGATATGATAACAAAAAGAACAAATGGAAGTATGAATGTTCAAGAACAACTTATAAATCAGTTAGTAAACTCAAGGAATTTGAACCTGAGGGGAGTACCATTTCTCATCAAATACTGAGCAGACCTCCCTCCAAACTCCATTGTCTAAGAATAGGTAATTCCCTTCTACAATTATTACTTTATGCCTAGAAAAAAGAATAGAGATATTTAAATAAGGGAAGAAGCAAAAAACAAAAAGATATAAAGAGCTAGCTATTTTTTCAACAACAACAATAGCTATGCCAATTTCTTGGCTGCATGAGTCCTTTTTTCTCCCTTCATCTCTATTAAGAGTCATATCCTTCACCAATGACTTCTATCACATTCTTCTTAACTGCCTTATTTCAAGTCTAGTTAGCTAGATTTTCAATTATTTTCTTATTTCAAATCTAGTTAGCTAGATTTTCAATTATTTGATAAGCCAACATTTAGTAAGATTCCTTTAAGTCTTAATACTGCAATTGAAATTCGGGGGGCTCCTTTTGCCTGATAGTTTTATCTCAAAAACGTTTTTTTATTTTATCTTAAATAATCAATTATTTCTTGTGATCGTCACTTCATCTATGGCCTTCAATTTTTAAATAAATTTGAACTATTTCTGAATCACTAAAGCATCACAAACAGATGATATTCGATGCAAAAATGTTATTTATATAAGTAACTAAAACTCAACATTACGCTTGCAGAACCCTTGAATTGAACAAACCGTCATACTATAATTTCCGAGTATGAAGTGTCATAGGAGGTCTGGCAGTAGACCAATTAATATTACTATTTCAAAGTACATGAACCTAAAATAAATTTGTACAGCATCACTACAACAACTTTGGACTATAGAGGCACTAACAAGTGCCGCTATATGTAAAAGTAAATGCCTCTTAAGTCATTTACCGGCACTCATGTTAATGTCCGTGTAGGTGGTGTTGCTAAGAGTTTGTGCAAAACTGGCTTTGAGAGCCAGCAAAGTGCAACCATAGCCTATTCACCAAAAGCATTTTCTGGGACTTCCATGCATTGATTGAGTCATGTGCATCTGAGCTTTTTTTTTTTTTTTTTGGGGGGGGGGGGGGGGGGGGGGGGGATAAGGATAGCTATTTTGTTTTGTTTGGGCGGGGATAAGGATAGCTATTTTGTTTTGTTTAGTATTTTATTTCAGTACCATTTTTGTTTTTGGCAATTATAGCCATATGCAATCTTTCTTTTATGCATTAGAATATTTCTGAGATTTTAGAATATTTTGAGATTGTATCAAGATTTGTTTTGAGCCTATATATAGGCCTTGAGATTAATGAGAAGTTATGTCATTCTTGATTAAAAATTATTGTGTTGAATTTTGCTCTTCATCTCTCTTTTTGTGTGATACAATTGAGATCTAATTATTAGGGTTTGTGATAAATCCTAATAAACTTTTTGGGTTTGTGATAAACTCTAAAACTACCCCATAAATCCCCAAATCCAATACAAATTCCTAACCCTAATTTCCAAATTAAAAATCAAACCCTACTCCCCCAAATGTAATTAAACCCAAACCCTAATCCCTCTTCATCTTCTTCTTCTCCCTCCATCGATTTCCGAAACCCTCCCAACTCCTCCTCACCGCCCCAGTCGTCTGCCACCCACACCACCACCACCACCACCCCCTCATCCTCTTCCATCGTCGTCGCCTGCTACCCGCACCACCATCATCCCTCTCATCCTCTTCCGTCTTCGCCGCCTTTTCCCCACCACCCGACCAACTCCCCAACTGCCTTATCGACCTCCTCGTCCCTTCCTATTTCTGATCGCCAGCGACAACCAAAACCCCCAAATCCCGACGACCCTCCTCCTATTTCCGTCGATGCCGCTGTCGACCCACCTCGCCGCGTCGACCCCCGTCGCCGCCCTCAGCCAGCGACGCCGCCGTCGTCGCCCTTGCTGTTGCCATTGCTGACTTTGTTGCTGTTGTCTCTCTTACTGTTGTTGCTGATTGCTGTGTTCTGCGTTGCTACCAATCCGAGATCTAACACTGCTTTCTTCGAACCTCGGTATACTCTTTCCACTTTTCAAATATGTGTTATACTGCTTTATCATCTCTATTATATTATTTAATTTAACTGTCGACCACAAATATCGAGAGTGAGTGTTCTACTTGCCTAATTAGAGTACAAATCAATATTGAATCTTTTACTTACTAAGAACGCTCAGGAATTTAATTATTGATTGTTAGAACTGAATTATTAATTGGGCTTGTTAAACTTAATTCAATTCTTGGGAATCCATCAAACCGATTAATTGTTTAAAATTCTAATTTTGATCCGCACTACATGTTGGTAAAATTAATCCCTTAAGATTCTTGGAAATTCTCTCTTTAGGATTACGTTTTACCGGCACTCATGTTAATGTCCGTGTAGGTGGTGTTGCTAAGAGTCTGTGCAAAACTGGCTTTGAGAGGCAGCAAAGAGCAACCATAGCCTATTTACCAAAGGCATTTTCTGGGACTTCCATGCATTGAGTCATGTGCATCTAAGCTTGGGGGTGTGTGTGTGTGGGGGGGGGGGGGGGGCAGTTAGGTGTTACCTTTTTAATTGTTGTGGCACTACGTGATGTGTCATTGTATCTCGTATTATCTCGTATTTTGTGTTGTGGCACTAAGACACATGCCTTCATCCCTCTGATATAATTGTAGCAGCACTACGTGATGTGTCACTGTATCTTGTTTGTTTGTGATTCGTATTTTGTGTTGTGACACTAAGACATATGCCTTTATCCCTCTTATATCTCGCCCACAATTACAAATGCATTAAGAAATATGGAAGAAAAAACCATATTTCTTTGAGACTTAATATCATGATATGTATTTGTTATTTATTATTTGTTATCACTTGTGGTAAGTTGTAACTACTTAACCATGTAACAATTCGTTGAAAGCTGTAACCAAGAGTTCTATATACATCAAACTCACTCAGTTTGAGTTGAGAAAGCCTTCATCAACCTCTGTTATTGTCTGGTGTCAGACCAGAATAGTTCAGATTCCTTCTCGACATGACATCTCCAAAAACTCCCTCTTCTCCCAATTCTCTGGCTAACTCATCATCTGATCTGTCCTTTGTCCCACCACTTCCAAATCTTGGCAATGTCCACTACTTCCTCTCTCGCAAGCTTTCTCCCACTAATTACTTTTTCTTCTTCTTAGGAGTTGTGATCTCCTAGGACTTGTTGAAGGCATAGATCGCTTGTCCCCTCCCACAATATTTGCTAAAAACTTGTTTGTCGTCGCCTAACCCGAACGTACATTAATTGGGTTTGCAAAGATCAACTTTTCTTAAGTTGGATCTGCTTTCACACTATGAAGTTCTTTCCCAAGTAGTTGGGCTCTCAACATCTGGCAAGCTCTATATGAAGCTTTTTTATTCCAAAAAAACAAAATGAAGCTTTTGGTTCTCCACTGCACACTGGCATTCTACAAATCACCACTCAATTGCAGAACTTGCAAAAAAGGGGAATCTTCTGTTTCCTCGTATTTGCGTCAAGCAAAGTATCTTGCCGATCAACTCGCTGTTGCTGGTTGACCAATGCCTCTTGCTAATTTCAATGCCATTGTTTTCAACACCTTTGGTGCTTAATATGGAGAAATCGATATCCATGTTGTCCGCTCACCCTGAACCAGTCAAATTTTCTGAGCTTCACAATTTGCTGGTTAGCCATGAATTTCGTTTATCAACTCAACTTGCAGCTATACATTCGGTATTACCACGGACAAATGTTGCTCATGTTCAATCCAAGATGACTAATACTAATCATGTTCATCGTGGTCGTGATTGTGATCATGGTAAAGGCTTTTATGACCATCGTGATCCATGTCCGGTTTGTGGTGGGCATAGCCCAGTCCTTATAGATGTTGATTTCATAATCGCGGCTCAACTAGCCCTCAAGCTCATGTTGCTCAACTAGCCCTCAAGCTCATTCAGCTCTATTTCAGCCTTCATTTGCAGAAGTTGAAGATTGGTTCCTTGATACTAGTGCTACCCACCACGTCACACCTGATTTTCAATTTTTTCTAACAACGGAGTACAAAGAAACATACCAACTTCATGTTGGTATCGGTAAGGCCGAAAGTGACTTCATATTTCTCATATCGGTTACTCCCATCTTCAATATCCTTCATCTTCTTTTAAGCTTTCAAATGTTTTTTGTGTTCTATCTAAAGCTGCTATCGGGTCCTATCAGGTCGGGTCCTCCACTACCTGGTACCTCACGGGTCCAAAAATTAGACCCGGTCCCGAACTTGCGAGAACTGGGTCCGGATCCGAGTCGTAGTTAAAAAAATCTACTTTCGGGTCCGGTAGCGGGAAATAAATATTTGCACTTAAGTATTTTTGCACCTGATACCTTACTGGTTCCAACAATTTTTGCACTTAAGTACATGAATAAATATTATATTTACACATCTATCTTCAATAATTACTAATTACATGTATACCCTATAACACTATTATTCAAATTTCATATTTGTTGAGGTACTTTTTAACGGGTCCAGGTCCGGGTCAGTTCTATTTTGAGCAGACCCGAAGTGCATCGGGTCTTATTTTAGGACCTGGACCCGTATAGATTAGGTCGGTTCCGGTCCAATGTCGGGTCTAGGTCGAGTTCGGGTATCAGGTAAATGTGACAGTGCTAGTTCTATCTATTACCAAACGTCTACTTTCGGTACATCAATTTGCTCAAGATAACAATTGTTTTTTTTATTTAATCCCGAATTTAATGTAATTAAGGATCATATATTAAAAACGATTCTTCTCAAAGGACTGAATGAAGATGGTCTCTATCACTTGGTTGGTCCATCTCTTTCAAATATAGGTCCAACACCATATGCCTTTTGACAGCACATGTGTTACTTTAGATGAGTGGCACCAACGCCTAGGTCATCCTAGCTCTCACATTGTTCAACAAGTTGTTCGCTAAACCAATCTTCCTTATTCAAGTTTCCCGAATATTGTGTCATACATGCTTTCTTGGCAAGTCTACTCGTCCGTATTTATCTCTTACAAACACTAGATATACTCTAGTAAATCTCTTTTAGATATTGGAATCAGTGATGTATGGGGTCCATCCCCAATTGTTTCTTCTGATGGCCATAAATATTTTGACCTATTTCATGATAATTATTCAAAATATACATGGTTGTTTCCCATTTAATGAAATCTGAAGTCACTGATGTTTTTATTCGATTTCAACATTTTGTGGAACGTCAATTCAAGTGTAAGTTGAAGTCTTTTCGGTTTGATAGGAGTGGTGAGTATCAAAAGCTCTCTACTTATTTCAAAAATGTGGTATTGCTCATCAAGTTGCATGCCCACCCACTCATGAGCAAAATGATCCGTTTAACGTAAAATACGAGAGATTGTTGAAACGGGTCTTTTTTTGCTTGCACATGCCTGTACTACATCATTTTTCGCACTTTTCCTTTGAAATAGTATAATTTCTTATTAGTGGTCTCCCAACCCTTATTCTTCAAGAAAAATCACCATTTGTCATCTTATTCAACACCGTTCCTCATAAAAAAAATTGTAAGGTATTTTTGGCTGTGCAGCCTACCCATTTGTTTCCCCTTATAATGAACACAAATTCTCTTTTCACTCCATTTGTTGTACTTTTTTAAGATATAGTCCTAATTGCCTTGGTTATCGTTGTCATGATTGTCATACTAGATGTATTTATATATCTCGTGTCCGTTTTGATGAATCTGTTTTTCCCTTTAAACAGACCTTCATCTTAGGACCTCCTTTAGTCAACTCCTTAAAGACATTGTGGCTTGTTGTTCATACACATTGGTCTCCCCCAAATATATTTGGGTCTTCATCACAAGGGACAAGCTCTTGTCACATATCTCTCTCCCATTACAACTAGCCCTCCATTCATCTTGCCAACCTTACCGACTATGCAATCTCCACTCCCACTCTACTCTTTGACATTCAGACCTAATTCCACCACCTTAGATATCCAAACCTCGAAGGAGCCAATGCAATCTGAATGTCTCTTACCTCCTACTAACACAACAAGTTCTTGTGCTTATCTGATGGAATTACGCATGATACAAAAAGTTGATTACCGTCAATTGGTTGGATTACGACATTCTAAAGCTCTCTACAACAAAGCACACACTTCCTATTGCTCTCATTTCTTATAGTATGGTCGTTCCTGCACCAACATGCTATACCGAAGCCAACAAACATTCAAAGTGGCCAACTACAATGCCTGCAGAAATTTTAGCACTCTAGTGCAGTGGAGCCTGGACACTTGATAGTTGTACCTCGTTCTCCCTCGATGAACATAATATGGTGCAAATGGGTAATCCACTTGAAGTATAAGCCCGATGACAACATTGATCGCTACAAGTCTGCCTTGCTACGAAGGATTTCAAGCAACAAGGAGAATATGCTACGAAGGATTTCAAGCAACAAGGAGCAGTATTCTAAAAAGTGGCCTAGGTGGCTGCTTAGGCGGTGCTAGGCGCCCTCTCCATGCCTCGCCTAGGGCTTAGGCATTTTAGAAAATTGGGCAGTGTAATCAAAGGCGAAAGGTGCAAAGCATCTTCACTACCTCGTAAAAAACCTGAGACGCAAGGTGCAATTTGAAGCACAAGCCTCACTAACTGAAGCGCACTATTACTTTTTGGGGTTTTTAAAATTTATAAATAAGATTATATATCACGATAACATAGATCGCTCATTAGGTGACCAATCGATAATAATAAATCTAAATGAGGAAAATTTTCTCATATATTATAAGGTCATTTTCCCATATACTATAATATTATGTGTAGTAATTATATCTTTTCCTTAATCATTGGAAGAATGCTCCTACCAAAAATGATGAGCATAACTTGAACCCATGAACTTTTGCATTCTAAAGACTGAGGCTCGTGTCTCAGTGTGCCTTAGTGCGCCTTGCAAGAATGAGGCACAAATAGTCTAGGCGTCTGCGCCTCGCACCTTAGGCGCGCCTTCAACTACACTGAAATCGGGTTATGGGTCTAGGCGGGTCTAAGCGGGCCTGGGCGGGTTTAACTCGGACTAGGTAGGTTTAAATCGGTCTGGGCGGGTCTAGACCCGCTTAGGACCCAAACCACATTTTTAAATGATTTTGATATTAACCCAACCCGTACCATTCCCACCCGACCCGTATTCTAATCCTATTATCCCAAATCATTCATTTCCCGATCAAAAATCTAAAATCTCCCACTGTTTTAAATTTCCTCCGATACGGCTGAAATTTCGTTTCGGCTAGCTTGCCGATACGAAATCACATATTTTATACTCTACATCGTTTTGGACCGAAATGTATAGATTTCAGCCGAAACTACTGAAATATCGGCCGAAATATTACCGAAATTGGCGAAATATCAGCCGAAATAGACACAAATGTTATGAATATATTTTAATATTTTGTTTTACTTTTTGCATATATGTCTTGCAATATAAGACCTTAAGCTAAAATAATGTGAGGATTTCGTATCGCTATTGTTTATATATATGCAAAGTCAAGTAAGTTTATTAACTCATACATTTTTGATAATCAATGCAAATTCAATTTAGTTATATACTTATATTACATTCACTTCTATATTATTGTTAAATTATGCGAAGATTTACCATAATTGATTCATGTCATTAGTTACATTATACAGTATTTTATATGATAAATGACATGTAGGACATATAATATCTTATTTAGTAACAAAAAAAATATTTATTAAGTATAGGAAATGAACATCCGATATGATCACATTTCTCCGAGATCTCTGATATCTCCGATCCGAGACGAAACACCTCTTGCCGAGACGAGTCCGAAATCCGAGATTTCAAACCATGAAATCCCCAAACTCACACTCCAAATCCCTAACTCCCTCAACGATTCAACTTCGGCGCCACCTCCTTGCTTCAATCCGACGTCAACACCACCTCCTCTGCCTCCCTTATTGCTTCAACTACGACGCAAGCTTCCTCCTCTTCCCTCTCAACCTCTCGATGCAAGTCTCCTCATTCCAATGTTTCAATATTAGTATATGCCATCTTTATAAATTTTGGACATCAAACATTCAAACTATAGCATGCTAACAGAGACTAATATTCTTATGTTCCTATTCCCAAGCAGACAGTGTTGATGCATTAGCAGTCCTTAAGAGGAGCTGTAATCTTGAATGGATATTCTTCATGTTCCCCGATACAATAATACACCTGATTCGACTTTGTAAAGCTCTCATGCAATTGTAAGGAGAAAAATCAAGAGTAAGAATGGATAGCAATAAAGAGTAAGAATGGGTAACAATAAAACAAAACTAAAAGATCGATAAATTAATAAATATTCAAATAAATAAATAAAACCGCCTAGCGCCTAGCCGCTTAAGCCCCGCTTATAAGGTTTAGGGTTAGGCCCCCATCGGCCGCCCGACTACCACCTAGCGACTTTTTAAACATTGACAAGGAGTGGATTACATTGAGATATCTAGCCTAGTCATTAATACCATCACCATTCATATTGTTCTTGCAATTGTACTTTCTAAAAATTGGTCCATTCATCAGCTATATGCGAGTCATGTTTTCCTTCATGACCGCCTACTCAAGATGTTTATATGTTGTAACCACCTGGGTTTTCTTGATAATGAGTATTCTCAACATGTTTGCAAATTTTAGCGCTCATTATACAGTCTGAAGCAAGCTCCATGAGCTTGGTTTCACCACCATAGTTGCTTCCTTCTCTGTTACGGATTTGTCGCCTCTAAAATAAACCGACTCATAACTCACATACTGGAATGCTCGGATCTCCTTGTATGCACTCGTATATTTTGATGACATCCTACGTATAAATCTCATTCAAAGTCTTATTTGTGAATTTGTTGTCAAAGATCTTGGTTCTCTCAATTATTTTCTTGGAACTAAGGTCATTCAACAATAACATGGTATACTTTTATCTCAAAGAAAATAATGTGGATCTTCTACCTCGTGCAAACATGAAAGGAATCAAACCTGTTCATACACCTCTATCTACTAGTATGAATTACACTCGCAATGGTCCTTTGTTTAATAATTTATCCTTATATCGTCAAGTTGTTGGATCTCTCCAATATATCACTCGTACTAGTCCGAAAACTTAGGCACCAGACTAGCCGACCGCTAACAAGTGCTGCTGAGGGGACTTAAGAAAAAAAATGTTTGGCCTTTACAGCGAACAAAGTGCCAATTTATGAGCCAACCGATTATAGATCATTTGCAAGCCATAAAATGCACCCTACGAAGCATAGCTTGTCTCATGGTCGATTTATTTCCAGATCTACCGCCTTTGTCTCTAGTGGTTATGCCAATTTCTTGGGCAATAATCTTATCTCATGGTCAGCTCCCAAGCAACGTAGTGTTGCTCGTTCCTCCACCGAGTCTGAATATCGTGCACTTGCTAACGCTACTGTTGAGCTTATTTGGCTTCATTCATTACTTCACGAACTTCACGTTCCTCGCCACTCTTCTCCAGTCCTATGAAGCGACAATCTTCATGCTATGTATCTCATTGCTGATCCGATGTTTCATGCTCGAATTAAACACATTGAAGTGGACTTCGACTTTGTTCGGGATCAAGGTTGCAAAAGTATGTTTAATTGTTCGATTCGGATCAGTTGGCGAATGTCATGACTAAAACTTTGTTGCTGCAAGCTCTTGTACATTTTGCCTCAAGCTGAGTGTTCGCTAATCGTGAACACCCGGCAAGAAAGGGGCGTGATACAGTTTGTTATATGATCTTCATCATCATATAATATTTGTTATCAGTTGTAGCTACTTAACCATGTAACAGTTCAAGCCTATCACTTGTAACCAGTAGTTCTATGTAAATCAAACTCACTCAGTTTGAGTTGAGACCTCTGGTATTATATCCCTTTGATGTCTTGCCCACAATTATAAATATTTTGTCTTTACATTTAAAAGGTTAAGACTTAAAAATGAGGGTGTTGTTAATATGTTGGTCCAAAAAATGTTCGCTGAAGATTTTTATAGAGAGCACTCCTAGGCAGACTATGCGGTCCAATAGACTTTCTTTTGCACCAGAGGTCGCAAGGATCTCTTTTTAGGCGGAGGTCAATACTTTCAAACCACTGACTAAACCACTATTAATTACATCTCAGAATTGCAACGAGAACACCTTCGATAGTGACAGGACGATCAGGGAGAGAAAGCTATTACAACTTAACATGTTGATTCAGCAAAAAGAAAGAAATTTATAATCTTGTGCCTTGACTACCCTCATATGGGGGTCTTGGCTTATTTGGAGCAATCTGCATGTAAGGGACCGAATACGATATACACGGGTTGCTAGCACTCTTATTTTAGAGATCAAATACAACAAGGGCAACTTTATACAAGTGAAAGCCCGAGCATGTGAAGTTTAAGGGGTTGATTATTGTTGCATTTATTAAGCCGTTCACAGTTTTAGCTCGTGCAGGCCAAGAGCATTGTATTGGTTGTTTGGGGTTAGCAACCACTCCCGAGAATGGTCTAGGATTTCAACCATAGATGTAGATATGGGGGAGGTTCAATAATTTTACCAAAACCTCTAGATGGTGGTAGAATTTGTGCTATTTGGCTTTGGACTTAAGGTGCAGTGGACAGGGGACCGACATCCTCTATGGTGGTAGGTTTGATAGTGATTCCCGAGATATGTTAGGTAAAATATGGTGGCATCAAAGGAGACCAATCCCTGCATGAGTAGTAGGTTTTGGGCCATTTTTGGACTTTGGGTACGACCAATCATGGGACCAAGCCCCATATATGGTGGCAAGGTACTGAGACCGGTTATGTATGACTGGGAGGGGGGTTCACAAGTTGTGAATATGTTTGGAGGTGGTCGGTAGACCGCTATATGTTGAATAGTTCAAGTGATTGTAAGGGAATCACCCATGATTTCGGTATTACAACGACCATTGGTCGAGGCCGATGGTACTAAGACCAGTTGACTGTTCGGGGTGTCCCCCACAATTTTGGCATTACAACGATCACAGGCCGCAGCCAATGACATTGAAGCCGGTTGATTGTTAGGGGTATCGCCCACAATTTTGACATTACAACGGCCAGTGGCTGACGCAAAATGGCTACCAGGGCCATGTTGACTGTACAATGGGGTGTCACCCACTGGTTGATACTTTATAAGGGGAATCAACCCACTATGATATAATTGCCGACTAGTCGACTACAAACTGTAACGACCTGCGGATCATCCAGGTGGGGTTGAATACCACTCCGCCGCGGACGCGTGCTCAGGCGCATGGCCACGGCTCCACTAGCAGGAACACCATCTCGAACAGTTAGTTGGATCACTATGGTCCCATTCGAAGCGTCATAAACAAGATACAAAGACATGACTCGGTGCCACAATACTTTAGAAATGTTACAAACAAGATATACGACTTAATACCATGGTGCTACCAACTAGAAATAGTGGCATATATGTCTCAGTGCCACAACATAAAATACAAATCACAAACACGATGTAGCAACACATTACTTAGTGCCAAAACAAATTTTAAAAAGTGTTGCATGTTAGATAGGCACATGCCTTAATGCAAAAGAAGCCACGAAGAATGTCCTTGGTAAATACGCTATAATGGCACTTTACCGGCACTGGAAACAAGGGTCGGAAGAACCCTTAGCGAAACCATATACACCAACATGAGTGCCAGCAAATGACCAAGGTTTTAAATCTCGGATTTCGGACTCATCTCGGAAAGGGGGTTTCGTCTCAGGATCAAAGATATCACACATCTCGGGGAATTGTGATCATCTCGGATGTTCATTTTGGACACTCAAAAAATATATTTTTTTGTTACTAAATAAGATATTATATGTTCTACATGTCATTTATCATATAAAATATTGTATAATGTAACTAATTACATGAATCAATCACGGTAAATATTTGCAGAATTTAACAACAATATAAAAGAGAAGGTAATATAAGTATATAACTAAATTGAATTTGCATTGATTAGATTAAATGTATTAGTTAATAGACTTACTTGACTTTGCATATACATAAATAATAGAGAGACGAAATCCTCACATTAACTTAGCTTAAAGTCTTATATTACAAACTTATATGAAAAAGGTAAAACAAAAAAAGTTATATATTCACAATAACATTAGTGTCTATTTCGACACATACTTTGGCTATTTCGGCAAGTTAGACCAAAATCCATACATTTCGGTCCACAACGATATGGAATATAAAATCTGTGATTTCGTATCGGCAAAGCTAGCCGAAACGAAATTTCGAGCAAAATTTAAAACAATTTAAATGACACAGAGGCATTTATTTTTACATATTGCAGCACTTGTTAGTGCCTCTAGTGGCCAATTTTGTTGTAGTGCATAGTGGAAGATCATAGGACAACCACATATTACAGTAATTTCAATTTATGGAGGTAATAAAAATTAGATTTTTTTTTGGTGTGTGAAAATAGAAGGATCAATATCATGCCGGGTCCACTCATTTGAGTCATTTCATATTTCACTACAGAAACAAAAACTAAGAAATGAACTGAACCAGAGTAGAAAATGAAAAAGACTTACTTGAGGCTAATAAATACATCATTTTCTACAGGATCGCCAACTCCATGATCAAATGATGGAGCATAAACTGATCCCTGATAAATGGGCAATCGTTTCAATATTGTAATGCATACAGGTTCTACAAATCAAGATATGAGCAGAAGACGCTAAATTGCATGAAAAGATTAGGCCATGCCCTTTTTGAAGAAGAAAAGATCAAAACAACCTTATACACTATGAACATTGCAGAGAAGAGAAAATGATGAAATGCGATGAAATGCAGAAGGAAGAAATCACCTTATTCCTCACAGCCCGAAGACAATTTAGAAGCAGATCTGGATTAAACGTCCATGGTGCTGAATGTTCCAATTTTAGGATTAGTATATCTGACATGACAAGATCCTTAAAATGTGATAAATCATTTTAAAGAAGCTCACACCTCCTCTTCTTGCATGGGCTTCTTCGGGGTTCTAACAAAGAGAAGATAATAGTTTCAATTGACGCAAAAAGACCCTATAAGCATGTAAAATAATATACACAAGCAATAGGAATTATTTACAGTATGCAAAACTGATTTCAAAAAGAAAATACTTAAAATATGTATGTATCGAAATGACACAAACCTCCATTGCATCTAGTTCGGACCGGTATAGATGGAAACCATCCATAGGAAGTACTATTGCAACATCATCAGACTGTGTTGAAGATTTTTGCGACCAAAGTTTGTTTAGTCGGGAAACCACCGCGGATGCTATGGTGGTTTTACCAGCACCTGGCGGACCAGCCAAACCAATTAAATACCTGCAAATGGTCAAAATATAAGTAATCTATTAAAAGAAAAGATAAGATTGGTGATAATTTCCAGCTGTTGTAACTCCATTCTTTTTGCTTTGGTGAAGAGATGACAAAGTCAGAAGCAGAAGAAGACATACAAGGTAAAGGTTGTTCACATAATCATCGGATATCAAGGTGATGGGTCCAGTGCAAAGATACCCAGCATAATCACCGGATATTAAGGTGATGGGTCCAATTCAAAGATACCAATACCTAGGGGAAAAAAAACCTCTACTCGGTGGTTGATGGTTCACATAATTACCTCTAAAGCAGGAGGAGCAGATCTCCTTAAAACCAGTAGCACCCTGCAAGAACTCAAAAGACAGAAGGATCTTGGAGGGGGTATATTTCTAGAAGATATTAAGCGGTAAAATCCACAGGTTCAGAGAGCATCATGTGAACCATAGTGAATTGGTGCAAAGGATTTTTCCCCACCAATGGGCCTTCCTGTCATTCACTGAATCTTTTGACACCAGAACCACAATTTAAAGGGGAACTAATGAAAAATATTACTTTTTAATATATCCACATCACCCAAGGCTTTTAAAATTTTTGTCCAACTATATATTGACATAATAGAGAACTGATGACAGTAACTGCTTCTATTACAATGTACAATGCTAACAACGCCAGTGTAGTTGAGGCTCGCCTCAGGCTCAAAGCTCAGGCTTAACAACAGTTTGAGCCTCAAGCCTCAGTTAAGGCTCCTCTTTGTTCGAAACTTCACTCAGGCTTGTACCTGGACGCGCCTTAGCAAAGACTCGAGGCTTTCGCCTCAAGCAAAAGGCATGCCTGAATATAACAGACCGACCCGATCCGTCTTCACAACCCGACCCATCTTCAACACTTCTCATATCCCGTAACTCCTTCAATTCTCTCTCATCCCCAATTCCAAACTCTAACCCCAATCTCCACCTCCCTAATTTCTTAATCTGCACTCATCCTCATCAATCTCCTCTCCCTCTCAACAACATTGGCAATGATAGCGAAGCAGCTTTGCGGCGACACGACAACATACAAAAGATCAACGGCTACAGCGGAAGCAGATCGGCTGCGCCGGCGGCCTTTTTACTCCTCAGTCTCCAGACTTTCCACTCCTATTCTGGTTTCTTTCTTTTCTGATTTTACACTTATATGGTTTCTTTCTTGGGTTTTTGTCTATCTTTGCTTATGATGTTTTTGCAAGTTACTTCAAAACGAAATTGTGAAGCTAGTTCATTCCATAATTTACTATAATCATGAAACCATGCCTTGTTCAAAAAATTGCATCATATTTCAGTGTAGAGCATGACCAAATTTTATGGTCGGCTAACTTTATATTATTGTTGTAATATTTCAAAATATCTTACCATTTACTTAAACTGTAATACTGTAATATTGTATGCTCATTACTGCAATATTTATATTGATACTATTGTAATTTTACTGTATGCTCATTACTGTAATACTGTAATATTGTATGATGTATGATAAATATCTTCATTACTGTAATACTGTAATCCTGTATGCTCAAAACTATATGAAACTATGAATTCAAGGTTAATATGATATTATTGTAGTTTTAGAGAGGGGCATATTGTATCACTTCGTCTTTGGGGCAAAAAACACATTGTAGTTATACATTACAGAGGAACACATTGTAGTTTTACAAAAATAATAACTTACACAGTCATCTTGGTCATTTTATGATATATTATGTTGCTATGATGTAATCATGTTTATATATCTTATTTATAAATTTAAAAAAATCCCAAAAGTAATAATGAGCATCGGTTAAGTAAGGCTTACGCCTCAAATTGCGCCTTGCGCCTCAGGTTTTTTATGGGATAGTAAAATTGTGTTGCGCTTTACGCCTTCAACTACACTGAACAACGCAGTACAAACATTTGCTAAAGTAAAACGAAAGTCCTACAAGGAAGAGTCAGAGAATGTTCTCACCATTGTTGGGTGAGAGAGAATAGATATGTATGTCTAAAAGTGTTCAAAATATGTGCATTTTCTATGCAAATGAAGGGTAGAAATAATATTCAACAAGAATATCATGCATATACCTTCTCGATCCAAACAAATAGTCTACTCCACAAAATGGTGCTTGATACTGTGTTCAAAGGGAAGGTCAAAGGGGGAGAATGGAACAGTTCGGTGCACATGATCTTAAAATTAAGAGAGAAACTGCTGGTAATAGTTCTTATTGCAATCTTCTCTATTTAAGGAAAGATAAATTTACTCATCATCTCACTCATATTTCTTCTGAAGTAACAAAATCGAGCATTACTTCATAACATCTCCATGTTGAATTCTAAAGACTTTCGGTGCAAGATAAGATAGAGAAAGATTTCCTCTTTAGTCTATAAAACCCACCAACATAAAGAAGTTTGATGGATCAAGTTGTGAGTATATTTAGCAAAATTCAACTAAATTGAACATTTGGACTGGACACCATCAGGGGAGGTCCTTTGCAACAACAAATACAAATCCTATAATTGCTAGATCTTGTTGGGACTCTTTATATTATCGTTTGATTTGATGGTTGAATAACAAACTTATGTCAATGGAGAGGGCACCTGGGAGCTATATAGCATACAGAGAGAGGCTTAATGCATTGGTTAATTTATGCTATAGAGATGATACGCTATTATTTACCAAAGGTCTCCAAGACAGATTAATGAAAAAAGCCTTATAGTGCTTCAAACTATATCAAGTATACAATGTTAAATATCACAAAAAATTCCATCATCGTAATCAAGGAGCAAAATCCACAAGCTTACTTTATTGCAGCAATCTTTGATTGCCGAATGGAGAATATTCATGTCAACTTGAGCATCACAGTAAGACAACGGAGACTAAAGAAGTTTAACTAACAAGTAACAACTCATCATTTAGATATTGGATAACTTGGATGAATGGAAAAGCAAAATAGTGCTGATGTGGGAGGGAAATTAATTCTCTTCAATCTAGCTACGTCAATTGTACCATCAACTACCATTTTTTAAGATCCTAATGAGTAAAGACAATAATTGGTTCAATTTAAAGGAGATTCCTTGGACTTTGAGAAGAAATGCGGAAGGTATGTAAAGTATCTGCAGATATTGGTTGGTACTTGGTTGTTCACAGGCATTCGAGTTTGGGGAGGGTAATTATATTTGAAAATAAAGGTAGAGACCCATTAATTTATTGCTTTCTGCTCAAGCCTTTACATTTCTTAGCATATTATAGCTACAAAGGAGATGGAGAAGAAACTAAAGTAGCCTTCACCAATGCCAAAGATATTCACTGACTGCGATGAGGAGAAGGATTTCAGCATGGTGGATCCGGATGCTTCCCAAACGATCGCCAAAGGAACTATGATAAGAGTAGGATCATTTTTCTGCATCATAATGTCCTTAGAGTCTAATGATAAGAATTTTGTAGTTTACCCTCTGGTTGTACTCATGACAGGTATTTTTTTCATATTTATTCAATTTATTCATGAAACACAATGAGCGGGTCTGCAGTGTTGTGGGAGTGGAAATGCTTGGGTAATAATAATGTCAAAGAATTAGAATAACCATAATTTTGAGATTGTGGGCGAAACTGAATTTCTTGGTTACTATTGATTGATCAATTTCATACGATAATTATTCAACAAAAATGCAGAATTGATACTATAGTACTGCAAACAGAGAGTTAATATCTAACTAAAATTAATGTCTCTAAATGTCCACTAAAAACAGTTCAATCAGTAGAGAACTAATATAGTTATCATAATATCCTTAAACAGGAGGAGCCACATATTCATTAATGCCATAAGGTACATATTGCTGCATCCTATGAAATTGAAACTCGGCAAAATGGTTTCCAATAATAATGTAGACAACAGAATTGAAGAACCATACTTGGAATTGAGTTCCTCGGAGCCCTTGAGAATCTCCGCAACTGGAACAAGGCGTCTAGCCAGAGCATCATATATCTCGTCCATTGACCTTGAAGTGAAATCAAGAAACATGAAACTGAATAGATTGGCATTGCTTACGCAAGATCAAGAATCAATGGAAACTATCAAAAGACGAACCTTATATGCTTAAAACATTTATAAAAAATGTAACAAAACAAAAGTAAATTGAACATTAATGTGACAAATTACAGATAAACACAGCACGGTTTACTGAGGAAAAGTGATAAACCCACTCTTTTGATTGTGGAAAATAAACCAAATTAGCTCCTGTAAAATCAGGAGGATTCGAGTCCTCAAATTTAACCAGGAACTAATTTGGACTTTTCGCCACTAAAGTCTCTGGGTTATCTATTTGCATCGGCTACTTACAACAACTTTCATTGTAAAATACACTGAAGCCTCTCCAATTCAGAGTTCGGGATTATTTGAGATCAAAAGACAGGAGTATAAAAAAAGGCTGTATGAACTACTTTTTTTTTTTTACTTTCTAATAGTATTTGGCTAGAATCCCCTGGGATTCTATCCTTTGTTCCCAAAAAATATATATATATAAAAAAGGGGTGACTATCTTAGATTTTCGCATCATCTACAGGCTAAAAAATGCTTCTGGGGTAGTTGCAGGACAAAATGCAGATCATGGCATTGACAACGAAAAGTAGTGAACTTTAGGGTAATAGTCTGCTAAATTTACCATTTTCATGAATAAATTTTTAAGTTGTTTTTTTTTTTTTTTCAATTTACAGAAAATAATTAGCGAAACTTTGCAACTTGCTCTGGCAATATCAAATCAACCACTGTACCTGGCTTCAACCACTGGAATTTCTTGTTTCTGACTGCATAATACCTGAGATAGATATAAGAATAAGATGGGGTTTTTTTTTTGTTAAAAGAGATCTTATTAATAAAAAAAAATTTAAAAAAAATATTGAAAAAAAGGCTCACCTTGTGCCTATTTACTTTGAATATTTGACATGGCAATGAATTGGGTTTCCTCATCATCAATGAAGTTGTTGGGCATGGGCAACATTGCCATCTTAGTTGTTTTCTCTCTATGTGAGCAAATGCCTTCACATCTATTTAATCAAACAAAAAAGATTCAGAAAATTGCAGAAAAAACACAAAAATTATCGAAATGTAAATTTTGAGTTAGTGGACATACTTGACGAGGAGGACAGAGAGAAGCCCTTGTGAACTTGGGAGAGAGAGAGCTCCATGAATAAGAGAGAGAGAGAGAGGAGGGGGGGGGGGGGGGGGGATGTCAATCAAGAGATTGACGACAGAGAGCAAAAAGGGAGGGTTTTGCGGGGAATTTCTCGGAAGCGAATCTAACAAGGTGATTCCGAGATGGTTTTATAATTATTCGATGAGATTAGCATAAACCTATAAAATTCAATTTGCAGTACCCGTTAGATCTTTTTGGATATATTACAGGAAACACCTTTTCTTTGATGAATTTGCATAATGATTTTGAACAAAAAGAACCCAATACTAATTCTGCCATGCTTTGGCGAATTATTTTTTTTTATAAAAATTTCTAAAAATATTTGCAGAAAAAAGACAGTTGCTAAAGTATTTGCGCTCGTGGACTCAACAACTAAACTCGTCGTTTCCAACAGCGAGTTTAGTTATTTCATGCTCGCCGTTGGGACACGGCGAGTCTAGTGCTAATTTTTTGAAAAACTCGTCGTTCCCAACGGCGAGTTCAGTTCAGAATTTTCAATTAAAACTCGTCGTTCCCAACAGTAAGGACATTTATACTAGACTCGCTGTTGGGAACAACGAGTTTAGTTCAAAATTTTGAAAGAAGACGCGTCGTTCCCAATGGCGAGGATATTTATACTAGACTCGCTGTTCGGAACGGCGAGGATGTAAGAAATTTTAGAGTGAAATATTATGTTGTACTTAGTGAATTTTCAACAAAAAAAACTCAAAGATTTTTTTTTGAACTAAACTCGTCGTTCCCAACAGCGAGTCTAGTGTAAATGTCCTCGTTGTTGGGAGTAGCGAGTCTTCTTTGAAAATTTTGAACTAAACTCGTTGTTCTCAACACGTAAGTCTAGTATAAATGTCCTTGCCATTAGGAACAGCGAGTCTTCATTGAAAATTTTTGAACAAAACTCGACATTGGGAACAGCGAGTTTCTCAAAAAATAGCTTTGAAACTCATTGTGTCCCAACGGCGAGCATGAAACAACTAAACTCGCATTTAATAGCTGTTTTCTTGCTTGTAACATCGTTATCATGACCCACTCATTTAATAGTTGTTTCATTTTCTTATTTCCACAGCCATGAAAGCACATGTGGTGCATATTTCTAATCTCTAATCTCTAATCTCTAATTTTTAATAATAATAATAATATCATGGGAGAACCCCTTGGTATTATTTGTCAATCTATCAACACGTGTGACGCACGTACATAACTAATATAACTAATATGAGGGATTTCAGATTCAAGTCTTTACTATATATATATATATATATATATATATAGAGAGAGAGAGAGAGAGAGAGAGAGAGAGAGAAATCTTCGGTTGCACACTACTTTGGTGAGCACTCACGAAATAGAGCACCTATGACAAATCCGAACCGCTCATATTGTTCTATATACCTTAGATAGCCTAACAATAAAAAATCAAGTAATTTGAAGTTCATTTGCCCATGATTTACATCATTACAAAATTGTATGGCTGAAAATTCTAACAGCATGATGGATTGGGTAAATGAACTTCAAATTACTTGATTTTTTATTGTTGGGCTATCTAAGGTATATAGAACAATATGAGCGGTTCGAATTTGTCATAGGTGCTCTATTTCGTGAGTGCTCACGGAGTGCTCACCAAAAGTAGTGTGCAACCGAAGGGGACTCTATATATATATATATATATATATATATATATATATATATATATATATATATATATATATATATATATATGGGTAAAAGGGATATGAGCAACTTGCTCATTTAGTAAATGAGCAATTGATTATGTGGCATGCATGTGATACATTGGACAACTAACCCTTTTAAGGCTTTTCCAACCACATATATGCCACATCATCAATTGCTCATTTACTAAATGAGCGAGTTGCTCATACCCCTTTTTCCCTATATATATATACATACATACACATATATATATATATATATATATATATAAGCACGAGTAAATTACTAGTATGATATAATCGCATATCATCTTTCATATCGATCTCACATTCATTTATTCATTGAACAAGGTTTCCATAATTCTTTGAGTTGAATGGCACTAATATCGACTCTGATAAATGGGCGAGTAATTGTAAAACCTCCTTAGACAGATGACAATCAATTAACTAATGAAAAAGATGTTCTACCAAAAAAAACAAATATTGTGGGCATCTCATCATTCCAACAATATTGTTGGGTGTTGTCATAATATTCTTGGATGTTATGATAGGGAGACTAATCTCACCATAACTCTCGTTAAAGAATTTCATCACACACCTGTGGCTCAGCAGAACTAATTAGAGCAATGAGAATGGCGAGGTAGATGAGACGAATCAATCGAATAATCAAACAGGTATATCCACCAATCCAACACAAAACACATGAGGAATTTATCTCGATTAGCTTTCGCTTAATCAGGAGAACAATATAGGAAGATATAATATTCAACTAGAAAAGATTACAAGGAGTTACTGATTCACTCAATACAAGAAATTAAACTCACTTACCAAGAACTATCTCTCAAGCCCCACTTGCAATGAAGAATAATATCAGTGAAATACTTTACCTCTCATATTGGAGGTCATTACAATAAATAGAAGAATAATAGAGTGAACAGTAGGTTAGTCTTGATATCTCAGTCGTTTGATATATTCTGTAAAAGAAGGCACTGAATAGGAGTCGTACGATCTGACTTGGAGTTAAGGATTGGGCAGAAATGATCACCACAAACTAGGTCCAAAACATTGTTGTAGCTGCGGGCGGTCGACTGCACCGGTCGACCGGAACTCAACATACTTGGACCCGAGGAGTGTACAGTCGACTGTACATACCTCTATTCATCCTTGCTTTGTTGCCCTGTTTTATACTTCATCTCTATTCGACGTTTCGACTTCCGTGCTTTGTTGTCTCTTTTTCTAATTGAACAACGAGTATGCAAGACATAATCCTAACAACCTTCACCTTGGATTGCATACGAGTGCTATAAACACGATGTGAACTCTAATCATTTCTGAACTATACTAATCTTTACTTGCAAACATACTTTGAATGATAGTTTCTTCAGCTAATTGAACAGATCTTCTACCCAATCTCACATATCTGAATACCCCCTCAAGGGCACACCTCAGTAGGCGTTAACATGGAGTTGGCAACCTCCGCATGAACTCCACCTACCCCGAGGCACTCTCCACCTCTCGACGATATTTGAATGTAGTGGTCTCGCTTCGATGATGCTAGTTGCGACAGACTAGATGAACTTGCAGGGATATCGGGAAAAGAAACAACACATGCACAGGTCTTTTGGATCCCCCAAATCTTGTAGATATTGTGTTGGCTTGGCCCAACAACCCTCATACTTCTAATCACCTTACAACAACCATGAAAAACAGACAGAACTCCACCTCGAGATATGTACCTATAACCACGTGCCTCAAGAATTCCCAAGCAAATCAGATTCCATTTCAGTAGAGAAATATGCAAGACTTCCCTTAGAGTGCATCTGTTCTCACCTTCATATGTTAGGTTTCAAAGGCAATCATAGATTAAATACACAGCAGAAAAAATACACAAAAAAATTTGAAACCTAGCCATGGATCCATGCGAAAACCATAAATAGTGTTTAGGAGTTATACCTTGAAGATGGATCTGTTGTCTCCACAGTATGTCGATCACAGCACTACAATATTGTGGTGCTTCTACGATATCAACATGAACGGATCAAATCAAGGGTTTCCTCACACCGTGGTGCTAGCTACGGGAAGGGGATGTTCCTCACGATTTCTCTCTTTCTTTCTCACAATTTCTGTGACGGCTAGGGTTTTCTCATGCGTGACTTTTCCACATATATGTATCATATATATATAGGTACAGAAAATCAACCCTAAGAGAGAATGAGACTGTTGGGCTAACAATCTGACTTGGGTCATATTCGTGTGTGGGCATTTGAACTTTAGTCAGCTCATTTAATCTAATTAAATGTTCAACCACTGTCAGGAGTCCAAGTCTTACTTGGATCCCCAATTAAGTTCATCTTAAGAACTTAAATCCCAATTTCGATCCATTGTAAGTGTGTGACCCTGTAGGTTTCCATTATTTACAGTAATACTAAAATCATATTCTAGTGTTACAAATAGTGAGCGGTATCTAACAATACCTCACTACTACTCAAGTAATGGGAAATGCCATTGATTTGACATAACCTATCTGCGACCAATGTTACCATGTAGTCTAGTCCTTTTGTTCATATATCTAATTGACCACAAGGCATAAAGCGTGTCACTCTTGTATAGTTCAATCTTTGCTTTCTTGATATCCAAGTAGACTTACTAAAACAAATGAGCTCAATATCTCAATTGACTCATTTGAGCATGGCCATGCATTTTGCAGTCTCACTCAATCAAGGGGGTCGTAGATATCGCTCCTGTTATGTAAGAGGGACAAATCCTATCTAAGTCACCCACATCCTTCCGCATGATTTGTAGTATATTCAATAGTCGACTTTATGATCATCTTATTACAGGCAACGTTTGACGACTTTAAAACATATAATTTCTCATGTAGCGAACCGTAGTGACTTCAATTCAAATGACTACTTACACCATGGTCACTGTGAGAACCACTTATGACACTCACGTAACGATCCATGCAGCATTCTCATGGTGGGTCAGTCCAATACATTATTACTTTAATATGTACTCATATGAAGACTTGATATCTTATATCCATGACCCATGAGATATGGTCATCAGTCTACGCACATATTAGTCTCTATATATTATTGTTGTCTTTAATTCATAATAATACTTGACTAGGGACATTTAAGAAAAGTTTTCTGATTACAACCAATAGGATCTCACAATCAAGTCATGCACATGATTTCCCACGGTATCGAACATACTATTCTAAGGAATTTATTATGTTCATTTAATCACAATAAACAACACAACAAATGAAATGCCTAATATAAAAAAATAAATATCATGATACAATGTAAACTAGTAATGTCAATACAAAACTGGCCTCTGGGAAATACATCAACAGCATATTCAACTCAGTTGTCTCCTCACCCACTACTTCACAAATCTCCTCAATTTTCGTTCTCACACAACGTCTTGTAGTAGACTTATAAGTAGAAAATAACTTTCTCTTGGCGCAAATATGAGTAGAACTTCCTGTAACAAGAAACTAACCAAAATCCACTTCTAAAGAATTTGAAAGAAGAAGACACAAATCATCTCATTCAGAAGAGTAAATCCCATTTGCGGTAGTACTGTCATCCTTGACGTTCTTCTACTTCTGCAATTTCCAACATATTTTCTTGATATGGTCTGATCTCTTGTATTAGACTTATACGTAGAAAATAACTCCCTCTTGGAGCAAATATGAGTAGAACTTTTTGTGTCATGAAACAAACCAGAATCCACTTCTAAAGATTTTGAAAGAAAAAGACACAAATCATCTCTTTCAGAAGAGTAAATCACATTTGCGGTAGTACTGCCATCCTTGGCGCTCTTCTGCTTTTGCAATTTCCAACAAACTTTCTTGATATGCTCTGATATTCTACAATATATGCAACGGATCGATTCCTTTTGCAATGCACTTTGACTTTCAACCTTCCACTGCTAGACAACCTGTGGGAGTAGACGGTGATTCCTGAGTCTCCTTCCTAAGTTGATTTTTCTTCAAGGCTTTTATTACACCATCCACCGTAATACTCTCCTTGACAAATTTACCGTGTAGCATGGTAGTTATCAAATGCTCATACGAATCCGACAGTGAATATATCAAGTTGAAAGCTTTATCTTCTTCACTCACATTCGCCTTTATCACATTGAGTTCATATAACACCTTGTTGAACTCTGTAATGTGATCTTGAAGATCAATACCTTCCTTGATTGATAAACAAAATGACTTTCTCTTCTAATGCATCCGATCTAATAACAACGAATGATAGTAGTTAGCAATGAGTTTTTCCACAAACTCACCGCGCTAGTTTCTTCAAGAAATTTGCACTTAACCTCATTCGTCAATGGTAGTCGGATTAGACTTACGGCTCTTTCACAAATATCATCCCAAACATCATCCTTCATGTCAGATGGTATTTCCTTCTTCTTGAGGGCTAAATGTAGACGTTCTTGAACTGGGACATCATACATGTCTACATTCCAAAGATTGATCTTCAAAACACTGTGACATGTCATTTTCACCATGGGAATCGACAACTTGAAGCTCTGATACCACTTTGTTGGGGTATTGTGATAGGGACAGGATTCTCACCACAACTCTCATCGGAGAATTTCGTCAAAAATCTGTGGTGCAGCGGAACTAATTAGAGTAATAAGAATGGTGAGGGTAGACGAGACGAATCAATCGAACAACCAAACAAGTATATCCACCAATTCAACACAAAACACACTAGGAGTTTATCCTAATTAGCTTTCACTTAATCCGGAGGGAAATATAGAGAGATGTAATATTCAACTAGAGAAGATTACAATGAGTTACCAATTCACTCAATACAAGAAATTAAACTCACTCACCAAGAACTATCTCTCAAGCCTCACTTGCAATGAAGGATAATATTCATGAAGCACTTCACCTCTCATATTGGTGGCCATTACAATAAATAGATGAAGAACAAAGAGAACACTAGGTTAGTCCTTATATCTCATTCGTTCGATACATCTTGTAGAAGAGGCACTGATTAGGAGCCATACGATCTGATTTGGAGTTGAAGATTGGGCCGAAACGATCACTAAGACCTAAGCCCAAAACATTGATGTAGCTGCGGGCGATTGACTGCACCAAATTGTGGTTGACCGCAACTCAACGTACCTGGACCAGACGGGGTACAATCGATTGTACGTGCCTCCGTTCATCCTTGCTTTGTTGTCATGTTTTCTACTTCGTCTCTCTTCGATGCTTCAACCACCGTGCTTTGGTGTCTCTTCTTCTAATTGAACAACAAGTATGAAAGACATAATCCTAACAAATACCTTTTCACAACAACAACTTGGTCTGCATTGCTCCACTGATTTCTTCCAAACCCAAGTCCTACTAGTTCCGAGATTAGTAGCGTCCATGTCCATTCGAAATTATCTCAGATTGCGTTCACCCACCCATATTGATACACTGACATGCAACTCACATATATAGAGTACTAGCTCATTGGAGAGTTTAGAAGTAGGGAAAGATCGAAGATCCATTGTTTAGGATCGAGACTTCCTCTTCTGCCTTTTTTATTTGAGAGAGCCTTGGATTGCTTTTGGCTTGTGCAATTCTGATAGTTAATTATTTAACAAAAATCGAGTTAGTCAAGTTTATGTTCCACATTCTTGATTCAGTCATCAGATTAACAAAGGAAACTCCATTTATAGGGTTCTCATCAAAACTCTAGTATGACCTTACTACCTGATGCGGTTTGTTTTTGGGAGGTGTGTGGATGCACTGAGTGTGAGTTCTTCTCGATTTGTATTGGTGGAGGAAGCTCCGGTGTGGACGACCCTCAGTCGGGCGAACGGTAAGGATATAGGCGGGAGTGAGGTGGAGGCTGGATGCTCGGTTCGGATCAGGAGGCTCGGATCTGAGGTCTTGTGTACCTGCAGACAGTCTAGGAACACCGGGGTTAGTCCCGGTAGCAGACCCTTCGACGATCTAGTCAGCTACTGAGAGAGAGTAACAGTAACTAGGGTTTTGAGTGGGAAAGATTGATTACCTGGATAAGGGGTAGGGGGTCTGGTATTTATAGGAGAAGCCAACCGGGTCTGGACCCAGTTGCCTGTGGGCCTGAAGCGGTAGAAGCCCAATTGGTATAGGGCTGACGTGGCAGAGGCCAGGGGGTTTCCAGGCTGACGTAGCAGAGGCCTGGGCGGTTTTCATGCTGACATGGCAGATCCGGATGATCCGGTGGTGCACACTTTATAAGGGGATCCTGTGGCCCAGGAGGAGCCACATCATCTGACCCATATCAGAAGCCCCCCACTCCTGGAGGGCTGGGTGATCTAGCTGTGTAGGAGTGGTTCTTGGCCTCTGTAGGAAGAGTGGGGGGTGGTGTGTGTGGCGAGGAATAGGATCTGTTCCGTCCAGAAGAGGCAAAGGGGGCTAGGATGAAGGGATCCCCTATTGGAGTCATGCAGGGTGCTGGGCGTTGGATAGTCAGCGCAACGCTTGCTGAGCCCCTAGGGTCGGTAGATGAGCGTTGAGGGTCGGGAGTCGAGCTTCGAGGGTCGGCAGACGATCCCCTCGCTAGTTGGAAGAGCAAGGGGAGGCCAAGGTTTGTTGAGTTGGAGCTCGACTCGTCGAGCGTCGAAGGTCGGTTGGCGAGTGTTAAGGGTCGGTGGACGAGCTTCGAGGGTCGGCAGACAATCCCCTCGCTAGTTGGAAGAGCAAAGGGATGCCAAAGTCTGTTGAGTTGGAGCTCGGCTCACCGAGCGTCGAGGGTCGGTAGGCGACTGTTGAGGGCCGGCAGACGATCCACTTGCTAGTTGGAAGAGCAAGGGGATGCTGAAGTCTATCGAGCAGGGGTCTTCTTTCCAAGCATGGGGGGTCGGCAGACGAACCCCTCGTTTGTTGGATAGAGGGGGTCTTGGGGCTCGCGGTGCCATCCGAGCTCCGAACCTCCTGTGAATAGAGGGGGATTCTGGGGCTCGTGGTATCATCCGAGCTCCAAGCCCCCTTTCGAGTAGAGGAGGATTTTGGGGCTCGCGGTGCCATCCGAGCTCCGAGCTTTCTATGAAAATAGGAGAAGATATTGGGGCTCGGGGTGCCATCCGAGCTTCGAGCCTCCTATGAGATAGGGGAAGTTTTTGGGGCTCGCAGTGCCATCCGAGCTCCGAGCGTCCTATGAAAATAGGAGAAGATACTGGGGCTCGCGGTGCCATCCGAGCTCCGAGCCTCCTATGAAAATTGGAGAAGATACTGGGGCTCGTGGTGCCATCCAAGCTCCGAGCCTCCTGTGAGATAGGGGAAGATTTTGGGGCTCGCGGTGCCATCCGAGCTCCGAGCGTCCTATGAAAATAGGAGAAGATATTGGGGCTCGCGGTGCCATCCGAGCTCCGAGCCTCCTATGAGATAGGGAAAAATTTTGGGGCTCGCAGTGCCATCCGAGCTCCGAGCCTCCTATGAAAATAAGAGAAGATACCGGGGCTCACGGTGCCATCCGAGCTCCGAGCCTCTTATGAAAATAGAAGAAGATACTGGGGCTCGCGGTGCCATCCGAGCTCCGAGCTTCCTATGAAAATAGGAGAAGATACTGGGGCTCGCGGTGCCATCCGAGCTCCGAGCCTCCGGGGCTCGCGGCGCCATCCGAGCTCCGAGCCTCCTGTGAGATAGGGAAAGATTTTGGGGCTCACGGTACCATCCGAGCATCGAGCTTTCTGACTTGTCGAAAAAAGGTTTGTTGGAATAAGGCCTGGGATCTTAGTGGCCGTTAGATCTAACCTCCTCCTTAACCTTATATTAGATCTTACTGGCCGTTAGATCTTGATGATTAAAGATCAAATGGCCAGATCTGATTGCGAAAATCAAGGAGTTGCTTTCTCCGCTATAAATCTCCCCCCCCCTCCCCACTTTTCTTTTCTTCATTTCTTTACTCTCGCTTTCCAATTTCATAAGAACAGGGTCTTACTTGCCATCGGCGACTTTTTTCGGCGATTGCACGGTGCACATTTCAGGTTAGTATTTCTGTCTAGTAATGTCGCGCTCTCAGTCCGGATCCAGAATAGCTCGTCAGGCCGCTCCGCGAAGGAAGCCGAATCATATACGTCCTCGTCCCTGAGCAAATATAAAGTTAAGAAGGAGGTTCTGACCGACCTTAGATCAGACGACGATGGTGATGTGATCTTTGTCGTGTCGCCGCTGAGATCCCGAAGGCCGGGGAAGGAGCCCGTGGATGAGGGCGAGGAGGAAGAGGAAGGTCGGGATGTCGAGGATGATGAGGATCAGGATGCCGAGGATGGTGAGGAGGATGAGGATCAAGATGCCGAGGATGATGAGGAGGAGGATGTCACAGGACAGGGCGCTGTTGAGGATGATGAAGATGATGAAGATGAAGGGGAGCCCGCTCAGGAAGGTGCTGGCGAAGGCACAGCAGGAGGGGCAGTCGGGATGGAGGACGACCTTCCGCCTCTGCCACCTTTGTCGACGCCGTTTCCCGAGAAGAAGGCTCGCCCTCGTCGGAAGAAGAGGAAGTTAAGCCTTCCAGATAGTCCCCCTCCTCCGGACAAGTATGCCCCTCGACCAGGGTTTGAATTTTCGCCAGTCTCCTTTAAAAATCCGGGGTCGATCAGGATCTACCCCGACGATGTCAAAGATACCAACCCTCTTCCTCCCATACCGGGCGAGGAGAGCCGGGTGAAGATTCGGATGGACGGCATCCAGTGTGTCTTGAAGGCGGACTACCTTCACATTTTGAGGGCGGCCTACTTCATTCCTTGGGAGTTCAAAGTCTTTATTTCGAGCCCCGGCATTCGACCCACTACAACCCTTGCACCGGGCTATTGCATCTTTCCCGAGGACGCCTTCATCTCGGGACTGAGGCTGCTGCTACACCCCTTTGTCAAAAGGGTTTTAAATTGGGCAAAGCTAAGCCCGATGCAGTATGGCCCAAACTCTTGGAAGCACTTGATTTGTTTCATCTTGAAGTGCCAAGAGAAGGGCGTGAAACCAAGGTTGACCTACTTCCGAGCCATCTTAGGGATCAGCTCGCTCGACGATGCGGAGGGGATTTTTTACTTCTCGCCTAGGCCCCATAAAAAGGTGATGCACGGCCATCCGGATTCCATCAAAGGTTGGAAAGAGAAATACTTCGTGGTCCGGAGCGAGACGTCTTGGGGGATTCCAACCTCCTAGAATTTCTTCAAGCCGAACCACAGACCTCCGAAGCGGAGTGACTTGTCAGAAAAGGAGTGGAAGGTGGTTGACAAAATTGTTGGAGGGCACAACATAGTGTGGCCTCGAGTGACGGAGATGCACCTGGCCAGGGTTTCAGACTGACCCTAGCCGACCCTAGTATGTTTTCGTTCTGAATTTTTGCACCTTTCTGCCATCGTGTTAACGTTAGCCTTTCTTATTTTATTTTTGCAGGAATGACGCCCCAACAGGTCGATGACAAGCGTGCCTTGATTGCGGCTGTCGTGAAGAGGAGGACGGAGAAGGCGAAGGAGGCGGAGCAGGAAAAGCTGGCCGCCCAGGGTGCGGGGTCCGGGAAGGGACCAACTCCGGCGGTCGAGGAGCCTTCTCCCGCAAAGAAGACCAAGCGGCACCACCCCCATACGCCGAGGGCGCCTCGGGATGTGGGGTTCAGTTCTAGTAGCAAGAGGACCGTCGAGGCCCCAGGGCAGAGGCTTCCCCCACCTCGGCCCTCCGCCGAGGAGATGGTGGGGCAACAGGGTTGCGGCCCTTTGCTCCTGATTGGTCGATTGTACAGGGAGACTCCTTGCTCGAGGGTCCCGTGGCCATCGAGTTCGTCAGGAAGGTCGCCACTGAGCAGGATCGGATGGCGCTGGCGACGTAGACGTCTGACCAGGCCTTCATGCGCTAGTCTCAGGCGTCGATCTCGGTAAGTGTTTGAGACTTTGTATTTGGTTTGGGTTCTAGAATTTTTCTGACTTTTTCTTTCTCGGACAGGTGATGCTTCACGGGCAGCACTTTCAGAGGTGCTTGGAAAAGGAGATCCTCATTGAGAGGAGGAACGCAGAGAAGTATCTCCGTGAGCTGAATAAAACGACGGACGCACTGAATGAGGCGAAGAGCATGGCAGCTGTCCACGAGGCCCAGATGGCCTCGATCATGGACCACCACAAGAAAGATGTGGAGTGCCTTGAGCAGAAGATCAAGGATGAGGAGAAGAAGGGGAGGAAGGCCCTGGAGCGGATGGAGATCGCCTCTGCAGATGCTCTCATCATGGCGCAGGACGAGGCCTACGATCTTGCCAAGGAGCATTTTCGGAGGATCTATCCGGACCAGAACGTCGACCACCTCCACTACAACTGGCAGCCGGACCTTCCGCCGACTCCGGGTGGCGAGGAGATGGGTGACGAAGAGGTGCCACCTCCCCCCCAAGCATAGATTAGGTTTTTCTTCCTTTTTTGTACATGCCTCGCGCGGACTGGCCACCGCAATTTTGTAGCAAAATTTTGATAGTAATGAAATATGGTTTTTTGGCCGAGGCATCGTAACTTGCACAATTTTTTAGTCTTCTTTGTGATTGGTTGTCTTCTCTCGTCTTTTTGGTAGATGCACGAGGTCTTGGGTGCCGACCCTGTTTCCGCTGAGGAATCCCCAGTCCGAGCAGAGAAGGAGGCCATGGAGGCATCTCTGGCTTGTCAGCAAAAACAGGCTTGGGATCAAGCGGCAGCCGTGAACTATTTCATGAATAAGTCTAGGGAGCTCGGTCTGGAGGTGGCTCGTCTGAAGAAAGCCATAGACGACCGGGACGGATGGGTAATCGAGACGGACTGGTCGATCTCGGATGCCTTGAGTGGGCCGTCGGCTTCGGAGTATGCTCTTTGCGAGGCTGTTGTCGAGAAGGAGTTGGAAATACGCAGGCTGAAGCTGGTGCTGGGTGCGGGTTTGATCGAGGAGGCGAGCAACTGGTACCGGGGCGGTCTCCGACCTTTTTATTAGAGGGGGCCCAGCCTGATGATGCGGGAAGCTCGGTGGTAGGGGTGACTTCCCTGGTCTGTCCGGCCGAGCATGAGAGGAACCCCGAAGGGAGCGCCGAATTCGAGTTTTAAGCCGAGCGTGAATGAGTTGTAAGCTGTTCATTGTATTTGTACCGTCGTTACTGGCGAATGATGAGTAATAATAAGAACATTCGATTTTCTGAACTTTGATAGTCTCATTGGACAAAAAATGTTGCCGAGCTTCGCACAGAAGGGGTCATCTCTGAGGTGACCTGGTGTAGCGGGCGCATACGCAGTGGCGTTTCGCCTTTCGATAGTCATTGATGGCGACGTTTTGTCTCCCAATGAGCATTAATGGCGATGTTTCGCCTTCCGCCATTTGGGATTCCCAGACGCCATAACTGCGCTCCTCAGGGGTTCTATAATCCCCACTCCCCCTTGTTGGCTGTCAAGAAGTGAGAGTGGCTGATCTGCCGCTCGACTTGGGTGCCTGCCGAAGGTGGGCGCCCCAAAATTGAAACTTTTCTGAGGGTTCCGGATTGGAGGCACACCAATCACCCTCGAACAATTCGGGGTTTTGGCCTTGTGGGCGTAAGACCCCGGGTTGTTCGTTGGTGAGTGGTGGACCGACCAATTGGTTTGGAGGTTCGGAGAGAGCCGAGGGTCGGTGTCTCCCCTGCCGTCCTCGAACAGTTCGGGGTTTTGGCTCGTGAAAACTGCAAACCCGGAGTTGTTAGCGAGCGAAAGGAGGGTCAACCAATCGACCCGAGGCTCGGGGCATCTGCCAAAGGCGGACGCTCTAAACCTTAATGAAAATTTTGCTGAAGTAGTCTGAAGGTCGTCGCCGAGCGTAATGGTCGATGTGCTTTGAAGAAAGCCTCGGCCTTGCTAGGGGTCGACGACGAGCCCCCACACTTGTTCTCAGGAAGACGGTACGGGCGTGGCTGGCGGTTGCTGTCGTGTGCATGGGTTAATCATCTTGAAGAATCCGCAACCTATGCCAGGGGCAGATGCCGTGCCCCCTTACCGGGGAGAAAGCCAGCAATGGGCGTGGCCGAAGGTCGCCGCTGAGCGTATCGGCCGAGTGGTTTTGAAGAAAGCCACGTCTTTGCTCGGGGTCGACGACGAGCCCCCACACTTGTTCTCAGGAAGACGGTACGGGCGTGGCTGGCGGTTGCCGCCGTGCGCATGGGTTGATCAGCTTGAAGAAGCCCCAACCTACGCCAGGGGCAGATGTCGAGCCCCCTTACCGAGGAGAAAGCCAGCAATGGGCGTGGCCGAAGGTCGCCACCAAGCGTATCGGCCGAGTGGTTTTGAAGAAAGCCACAACCTTGCTCGGAGTCGACGACGAGCCCCCACACTTGTTCTCAGGAAGATGGTACGGGCGTGGCTGGTGGTAGCCGCCGTGAGCATGGGTTGGTCAGCTTGAAGAAGCCCCCAACCATGCTAGGGGCAGATGCCGAGCCCCCTTACCGGGGAGAAAGCCAGCAATGGGCATGGCCGAAGTTCGCCACCGAGCGTATCGGCCGAGTGGCTTTGAAGAAAGCCACGGCCTTGTCCGGGGTCGACGACGAGCCCCCACACTTGTTCTCAGGAAGACGGTACGGGCGTGGCTGGCGGTTTCCGCCATGCGCATGGGTTGATCATCTTGAAGAAGCCCCAACCTATGCCAGGGGCAGATGCTGAGCCCCCTTACCGGGGAGAAAGCCAGCAATGGGCGTGGCCGAAGGTCGCCGTCGAGCGTATCGGCCGAGTGGTTTTGAAGAAAGCCACGGCCTTACTTAGGGTCGACGACGCGCCCCCTCACTTGTTCTCAGGAAGACGGTACGGGCGTGGCTGGCGGTTGCTGCCGTGCACATGGGTTGACCAGCTTGAAGAAGCCCCAACCTATGCCAAGGGCAGATGCCGAGCCCCCTTACCGGGGAGAAAGCCAGCAATGGGCATGGCCGAAGGTCGCCACCGAGCGTATCGGTCGAGTGGCTTTGAAAAGAGCCACAGCCTTGTCTGGGGTCGACGACGAGCCCCCACACTTGTTCTTAGGTACGCTTGTAAGGCAAGCTTTTCTGGCTCGCGATGCTATTCGAGCGCCGAACCATAAGCTTGTAAGGGAAGCTTTTCTGGCTCGCGATGCTATCCGAGCACCGAGCCGTAAGCTTGTAAGGGAAGCTTTTCTGGCTCGCGCTGCTGTCCGAGCGTCAAACCGTGAGCTTGTAAGGGAAGCTTTTCTGGCTCGCGCTGCTGTCCGGGCACCAAGCCGTAAGCTTGTAAGGGAAGCTTTTCTGGCTCGCGATTCCATCTGAGCACCGAGCCCAAGGCATGTATTTAATGAGAACCAATACGAGCCGATTACAAACTTGTTTTAAGAAAGCTGGCATATTTACAACAAATCTGAACTTTACAAAAAAGAGGCACGACGTGCCGATTACATTCTTCATAATTTACATGGAAATAAGGCTAATCCTCTCCTCCTAGGAACTTGATGAGGTGCTCCGCATTCCAGGGCCTCTTGACGGCCTTGCTTTCTGAGTTGGTTAAGCGGTACGTCCCCGGATGCACGACCTCAGATACTTTGTAAGGGCCCTCCCAGTTTGGGGCCAATTTCCTTTTCTGACCGGGATTGGATACCGCCAGCTTCCGGAGGACGAGGTCTCCGAGCTTGGTGTTGGCGGGACGCACCTTTTTGTTGTAGAACCTTTCGATCCTCTGTTGGTAGATGCTCCTTCTAATGGCGGACTTCTCCCTGACCTCGTCTACGAGGTCCAGGTCGGCTCGCAGCTGTGCATAGTTGCTTGCTTCATCGAAGGCCATGATCCGGGGCGAAGGGATCCCGATTTCTAAAGGAATGACTGCCTCCGCGCTGTATGTTAGATTGAATGGCGACTCTCCCGTGGGGATCCTCTTCATCGTCCGGTGGGCCCAGAGAACGCTTGGCAGCTTATCGACCCATAACCCCTTAGATGAGTTATTGAGTCGTTTCGTGAGGCCGTCGAGGATTTGGCAGTTCGTGTTCTCGGCCTGACCATTTGACTGGGGATGGCATACTGAGGAGAAGTGCTGCAGGATTCCGAGATCTTCGCAGAACTTTCAGAAATGCTTACCCGTAAATTGAGTTCCGTTGTCCGTGATGAGCACCTGTGGGATCCCGAACCGATAGACGATGTGTTTCCAGAAAAACTGTTGGGTCTGCTACTCGGTAATCGTTGCTAATGGCTCGGCCTCAATCCACTTCGTGAAGTAGTCGATGGCCACTATGAGAAACTTTTGTTGGCCCGTTGCCTTCGGAAATGGACCCACCAGATCCATCCCCCACATCGCAAAGGGGGTAGGACTGGCCATGGAACGGAGATTTGCTTGCGGAGCCCTCTTCACAGAGGAGAACCGTTGGCAGGGACCGCACTTCTTCACTAGGACGAGGGCATCTTGCAGCATAGTGGGCCAGTAGTACCTGTGATTTAAAGCCTTTCGTACGAGCGAGCGGCTTCCCATATGGCATTCGCCGATCCCCTCGTGTAGCTCCTTGAGGCGTACTTTGCTTCATCAGGGGTAAGGCAGCGGAGGTAGGGTCGGCCATCCGTTGTTGTGTAGTTCTTTTTAAAGAGGGTTGCATCGATTATGGCGAACCTTTCTGAACGGACCCTGACCCTCCTTGCTTCGGCCCGGTCTTCGGGGAGCTCTCCCTTGATTAGAAATTACTTGATAAGAGTGGTCCAGTCGTCGGGAGGAGCTCCGTCTTCAATGCAGAGAGCCTGAGGGAAGTCTGTACTTGGCTTCAACAGGACTTCGATCAGGATGGTGCAGTCGAGGCCTTCAAAGAATGAGGAAGCTAACTTTGACAGGGCATCGACTTGGGCATTCTGCACCATGGGGATCCTTAAGACTGCCGACTCATCGAAGGACGTTAACAGCCGTTGGACCACGGCCAGGTACCTGATCACCCGATCGTCCCGGGCCTCGTACTCTCCAGTGATCTGGTTGACTACAAGCTGAGAGTCACTAAAGGCCCTGATCTGCCTGGTGCCGGCCTGATGAGCCAGGGTGAGCCCGGCGATCATGGCCTCGTACTCAGCCTCGTTGTTAGAGGTCGAAAAGTTGAGGCGGAGGCAGTATTGAAGGAGGAAACCGTCTGGACCCCGCAGAATGATGCCCGCACCACTCCCCGCTTCGCAAGAGGAACCGTCGACGTAAACTTCCTACGTCTGGTCAGCTTCCTTGCTTGTCGGTTGCTCGGAGATGGTGCATTCCGTGATGAACTCGGCGAGGGCCTGTCCTTTGATGGCCGTCCTTGGTTGATAGCCGATCTCGTACTGACTGAGCTCGATCGACCATTTGACTAGTCGTCCCGAGCTCTCGGGCTTATAGAGCACGGCCTTCAGAGGTTGATCCGTAAGCACCTGGACGGAATGTGCCTGAAAATATGGACGGAGCTTTCGTGCGGCCATGATCAAGGCGTATGCCATTTTCTCCATCCTTGAATATCTGGTCTCGGCGTCGAGTAGGACCTTGCTAACATAGTACAGAGGCTTTTGGACTCCTTCCTCTTCTCAAACGAGGACAACGCTGATCACGGTCTCCGAAGCTGAAAGGTAGAGCCAGAGTGGCTCACCTGGTTCGGGCTTGCTCAGGAGAGGAGGGTTGGCGAGGTATTCCTTCAATTGGACGAACACCTCTTGCTGCTGAGGACCCCATTTGAACCCTCCGGTTCCGTGCAGTGCCTTAAAGAATAGAAGAGACTTCTCCCCGGACTTGGAGAGGAAAAGGCCGATGGCCGTCAGTCTTCCCGTTAGCCTCTGGACTTCTTTAATGTTCCTGGGAGGGGCCATGTCTATTATGGCCTGGTTTTTTTCAGGGTTCGCCTCAATGCCACGCTGGCTGACGATGGATCCGAGAAACTTTCCTGAGGAGATGCCGAACGCACACTTCACCGGATTGAGCTTCATGTCGTGGGTTCGAAGGACCCCAAAGGCCTCTTCCAGGTCAGCGATGTGATCTTGTCCCTGTTGTCTTTTGACGAGCATGTCGTCAACGTACACCTCCATGTTGCGCCCGATTTGATCCTTGAAAACTCCGTTAACGAGCCTTTGAAAGGTAGCACCGGCATTCTTCAGCCCGAAGGGTATGACCCGGTAGCAGTTAGGGGTGGACAACTATTATTCGAACCGACCAATCCGAACCAATCCAACCCAAACCGACCGGTTTTTAACCGAACCAATTGGGGGTTTGGATTGGCTCGGTTCTTGATCTTGAATAACCAACTGGACCGGTTCGGTTGTTGGATGGGGCTTTCAAATAACCGATGAAACCGAACCGACCGTACCTATATGCCTAAGTCCATAAAAAATATAGTTCTTCTTTAATTTCTTGAATATAAAAATAGTTATTTCTTATTTTCTTGGAGATACTAACAGTCTTCTTTAATTTCTTTAATACAAATCAAGCAATTATTTACCTATGTTTTGATTCTCCATAACCCTGTGTGTTATGTTGTTGAGAAATACTTGATTTACAGTGTGGCCCAACTTAATAGAATTATGAAGTTGATGTAACATTTAATAGTTACTTTAATCAAGTCAAGTAGAAATTGTAATCTAAACTTTTTTTTATTGTACCTGAAATTCAATTAGCTATAGTTATTTAATGTTTCTTTTATGATAATAAACTAAGATTACATAAATATGCAAGCGAAAAAGTAGTTTATCTCACCCATTTAAACGTCATAATCTCAAATAATTAGTGCAAAATTTATTAACAACTTGTGGTTTTATGAATCTTTATTTTAAATTCATTTCTGAATAACAAATAGTAGGTTGTTTCTTAAGTTTGATTGAAATTGATCGTTTAAATTTCAACAAAATTATGAATGATGTTGAAGGTAAAAAGTAGCACGCCAAACCGACCATCCAATCTAATCCAAACCGAGCTTAATCGGCTTGGATGGAAATCGATCCAATTAAGGTTCGGATTGGTTGCGGATGAGAAAATTAAAAAACCGATCTTCTTTGGATCGGTGGTGGATGGTCCATATTAGGTTGGTTATCGACCGATGCCCACCCTTAGTAGCAGTAGAGCCCTTGGTCTGTGACGAAATACGTCTTGGCTATGTCGGGAGGAAACATTTGGATCTGGTTGTAGCCGGAGAAGGCGTCTATGAAGGACAGGAGCTCGTGACCCGATGTGGCGTCGATCAGAGCGTCGATGCTGGGGAGAGGGAATGGATCTTTGGGGCACGCCTTGTTGAGGTCCGTGAAGTCTATGCAGATCCTCCAGCTCCCACTTGCTTTTTTGACCACCACGACGTTTGCTAGCCACTCAGGGTAGCTGACCTCTTGTATGAAACAAGCAGACAAGAGTTTGTCCACTTCCGCATTTACTGCCTGTTGTCGCTCCGGGGCGAACTTACGTCGCTTCTGGACGACCGGCTTCGTACCGGGGATCACGCTGAGTTTGTGCATGATGAGATCCTCGGTGATACCGGGCATGTCAGAGGGCTTCCAGGCGAAGAGGTCGACATTGAGGCGAATGCAGCTGATCAGGGCAGATTTGAGGTTGGGAGCGAGGGAGCAGCTCACTCGGAAACACCTTGATGCATCCCCCTCCTCAAACAAGACATCTTCTAGCTCGTCTGCTGGTTCTGGTTTCGGCTGGGTTCTCTCGGGCTGCAGCTCGACAGCATCGAGGGGAAATACCCCACCGCTGATCGCCGTCATGTAGCACGATCGGACTGCTTCTTGGTTTCCTCGGACAACTCCAACACTAGTGTTGGTAGGGAATTTCATCTTCTGGTGGTAGGCTGAGGGAACCGCCTGGAGGGAGCAGAGCCCGAGACGGCCGAGTATGGCGTTGTAAGCCGCCTTGACGTTCACGACCACGAAGTCCATCGACTCGGTCCTTCGGTGTGGGGTCATACCCGCTGTGACGTCTAAAGTGACGATCCCCTCTATTGCCACCGGGATGCCGGCGAATCCATGCAATGTGTATCCGGCTGGTTTTAGCTTATCTCGGGAAAGCTTCAAGTTCTCGAAGACTTCTAGGAAGAGGATGTTCACCGAGCTTCCGTTGTCAACGAGGATGCACCGGACCTCGAAGTTCGCCATGCTGAGGCTGACAACAAGTGCATCACAGTGCGGGAGCCAAACTCCTTCCAGGTCTTCCCCCGAGAAGAAGACAGGGAGTTGCTGGACCTAGGGGGAGAGGGGGCCCTGGACGGCATTGACATCCCGGACGAATGCCTTGCGGGAAGTGTTGGACTCCCCTCCCATTGGCCCTTTCGTGGACGCAATGTAAGATGGCCTGACCATCGAGTTCTTCAGGCTCCTGGTCCCGCTCGGGGCGCTGTCTGGGCGCTCGAGGAGGAGGGGAAGCCCTCCTGTTCCTTGTATCCCTCTGGTCCCAAGCATCTTCCCGTTTGAACTCCTGGAGGTACCCTCGTTGGATGAGGGCCTCGATCTCGTCCTTCAGGGCACGGCAATGATCCGTATCGTGCCCGTTGTCCCGGTGAAAGCGACAGTAGAACCGCTGATCCCTCTTCTTGCTGTTGTTGTTGTTTGGCCGAGGGGGGAATTGCACGAGGTCCCTGTCTTCGATCGCTAAGAGAATGGTTGACACGTTCTGTATCAACGGAGTGTATCTCTCGAAGCGAGGGACCAGAGGAACCCTTTTCGTGGCGCCCCCCGTCTCTTGGAACTTTCTTCGCTGGCTCGACCTCGTCGGCCTTGCGTTTTCCCTTCCCGAGGATTTCTTTCGAGTCCTCTGGATTCAGGGCCTCCTCAGCTCGGATATACTTTTCGACCCGATTGAGGAGGTCGGGGAAATCTATAGGGGGCTTCTTCGCTAGGGAGGCCTTCAGCTGTCCATGATGGACGTTGTGCCAGAATGTTGCCGAGGCGACCCCTGGGTCGAGGGAGGAAACCGATCTTGCCTCAGTAGTGAACCTTCGAACGAACACCCAGAGCGACTCCCCTTCCTTCTGCCGGAGTCCAAGTAGGGACGCACTTGTCCTTTCGGCCTTTCGACTGGTCACAAAGTGGGCGAGGAAGTTGCCCTCCAATTGGTCGAAAGAATAGATGGAGCCGGGGGCGAGCTTGGAGAACCATTCCCGAGCTGGACCCCGGAGGGTGGCGGGGAAGGCGTGGCACAGGAGGGGATCCGATGCGCTATGAATCATCATGAGGGTTTTTAAGCCCTCCATGTGATCAGCAGGATCGCCTTCCCCGTCATAAGTCTCGAATTGAGGTGGGCGGAAGTTCCGGGGTATTTCCGCCCGCAAGATGGCGGTGGAGAAAGGAGGTTGGATGGGCCTGTATCCCTAGGCCGGCCTCGGGCCGCCGTCCCCGAAGTGGTCGAGGCGGTCTTCCATTTCTTGGAGGAGCTTCAAAATGTCATCGTCATACTCCGGCTGGACTGTCGGGACGCGAGACACGCTGGCCTCGGCATCCGAACGGGAGTGAGAGCGGCGGAAGTCTTCATCGACGTGGGTTCCCCAGATGGCCTCCATGATTTCTTTTCGGAAGTCTTGGAACTCCTGGCGGGTGACCGGGGCTCGCTCGGCCCGATTTTGCTGAGCCGGTGGGCGCCGGCCGACGCAGCTGAGTGTCGGCCCCCGCCCTTGGTACGGAGGTTTGGGATGGTTCGGGGCCGAGTTGGAAGTGGCCCCGACCTTACTCCGGCTTACCTGTCGATTCTGGATTACCCCCCGTAGGTCGAGTTGGATCGGACGGGAGGCACCCGGTTGGAGTCCGTGACTGACCCCCCGGGTTGTTGGATGCATGAGCATCGGCACCGATGCCCTGTGGAGGCACATCCTGCCGACGCGCTGAGGTAATAGCTCTCATGGCTTTGGGCACCATGTGAGCTCGGGTTGACGGGGTACCATTGATGGCTGAGCTCGGGCCGGCGTCTGCACTAGGAGAGTTTCCTACAGGCGGCGCCAACCTGATGCGGTTTGTTTTTGGGAGGCGTGTGGATGCACCAAGTGTGAGTTCTTCTCGATTTGTATTGGTGAAGGAAGCTCCGGTGCGGACGACCTTCAGTCGGGCGAACGGTAAGGATGTAGGCGGGAGTGAGGTGGAGGCTGGATGCTCAGTTCAGATCAGGAGGCTTGGATCCGAGGTCTTGTGTACCTGCAGACGGTCTAGGAACACCGGGGTTGATCCTGGTGGCAGACCCTCCGACGATCTAGGCAGCTACTGAGAGAGAGTAACAGTAACTAGGGTTTTGAGTGGGAAAGATTGATTACCTGGATAAGGGGTAGGGGGTCTGGTATTTATAGGAGAAGCCAACCGGGTTTGGACCCGTTTGGGGCCGGGTCTGGACCCGGTCGCCTGTGGGCCTGAAGCGGTAGAAGCCCAAGTGGTATATGGCTGACGTGGCAGAGGCCGGGGCGATTTCCAGGCTGACGTAGCAGAGGCCTGGGTGGTTTTCGTGCTGACGTGGCGGATCCGGATGATCCGGTGGTGCACACTTTATGAGGGGATCCTGTGGCCCAGGAGGGGCCACGTCATCTGACCCATATCACTACCCATGCTAACTTCCATTTCCGGTCTTTTCATAAAACTTCACGCCATACTTGAGATGATCCTCTGGAACAAGAATTTTTTTTCCCCAAACTGTCCCACTTTTTGAAAGTTTTCCCCAAGCTGCCCTACTTTTTAAAAAAATTTCCAAACTCCTCACTCGCTTTTTGAAAAAGATAGTGTGGTTAAAACCTCATCTCTTTTTCAGAAAGCGAGTGTGAGGCTTTTGATTTTTGAAAGCCTACACTCGCTTTCTGAAAAACCAATTGGGTTTTAACCACACTCGCTTTTTCAAAAAACTAGTGTCACTTAGTTCATATTAATTAGTCACTCAAGCCTTATTGGTTAGTGGGTGCGTTTTAGGGCTATTAATGTTCATGGAGCTGTTGGGTCTGGGCATAATCCATGCATAGATTGAAAATACATTAAGAAGGTAAATATGCTAACTGACAAAAGAACCGAAAAAAGTGTCGATCTTTTAAGTTTTCCAGGTAAATTAGGGAGCAACCTAGTTTATACAACATGACAAGATATGATTACACGGGCTTGGCTCATATACATGAGCCAAAATCTTATATAAAATTAATACAAAGGAATCAAAATAATAGAAATGGGCAAAAATACTATCAATAAATAAATATAGTGAGCTACAGAGACATGTATTGTTTCTCTAGAGCTGCACTATCTGCTGCGTGTTGCTAATGCTAAGTAAAGCATCAACTTTCACTTTCTAAACTTGAAATCTTTTCAAGGCCTTGCAAGCAGGGATGGGACTTGGGCTCCTGCCTTCTTGGGCTCTTGCAACAAGAAGTCAATAAACTCTAAACTATACACCACAAATCAATTCAAACAAGGCCTCAACTATAGAGATTGTTGAAAACAAAATCTCTAATCTCTAATCTCTAATCTCTAATCTCTAATATTATAATGGGAGAAGGCCTTAGGGTCATTTGTAAATATTTTGTCATTCTACCAACCTGTGTAATACACGTACATAACTATTATAAAGGAGGTCCTAAGTTCAAATCAGGACTACGTCTAAATTTTTATTTTAAAAAACTATATTTATTAAAACATGCATCGCACGTGTAAACTTGAGAATTAATGAATGTTTATAAGTAGGGTTAAAGTTCAGTGTTAGTCAAACAAGATTTTGAAATAACTACGGTTTTAGTAAACATCTCTAATATCTACTCTACTATTATTAATGGGAGAGTTTGTCACTTTGTCACTTTGAGTTTGTAACCAAACAAACATTTTTTTAATATTTTTTTGTCACAAATGAAACACATACGTTGCACGTGTAACTCTAACTCTATTTATTAAGACGTGCATCATGCGTGTAAATGAAAGTTTTTTCCTTCACCAAATAAATATTTTTTTAAAAAAATTTTCACAGAGCAAATACGTATGTCGCACGTGCAACTCCAAATCTATTTCATAACACATCACCGTACATACAATTCAAGGTTTTTCCTCCAAAAAAATTAAAAAATTGCTTGCAGTGCCCGTTCAACTCCAATTTTTTTGAAGTTTAAGGCATTCATCACAAGTGCTGATTACTACCAACTTACATGTATCGCACGTTCAACTCTAACTTTTTATCAAAACGTGCATCGCACGTGAAAATTACTAGTAATAATATTATAATGGAAGAGTTGGAGTTGTAATGTTGTCGACATACAAACCCGTGCGTTGCACGTACAACTCTAACTCTCCCATCAATTACAACAAAAACAAATAAATAAAAAAATTTCACATATTTAAAACGTGCAATGCACGTGCAAAACAATTTTACAATATTTTTTAAACACTAAACATACACATATGTTGCACATGCAACTCAAATCTACCAATAAACACGTGTATTGCACGTATAAATTGTAGTTTTTTCTTCAAATATTTTTATCAATTACGTGTAATGCACGTCCAACTCTAAAACTATTTCTTAACACATAAATCGCACATGACAATCCTTCAATTTTTATCAAAACGTGCATCGCACGTGAAAAATACTAGTATATATTAAGGGGAATCTAGGAATCTACTATCATAGAATAATACTTGGTAGCAAAGGAAAGATGTTAAGAAACTTAAGAGCATCTGTAGTCGTTGAGTGGTAAGAGCATCTGTAGTCGTTGAGTGGTAAAATATGGATATATGGATAAATAGAAATAGGAATCCTAGTTTTGCTGCAGTAGTTTAAAGCTATATTTTAGCTATATTTTAGCTTTCTATTAATATAAAAATAAGCATAAAAATAAGCGACGGCACATGAAGTGCCGTCTGAGAATAAAAAATACTAAAAAAAATAACAAATTACGTGGGACGGCACATGAAGTGCCGTCCGAACGCTCAAATAAAAAATTAATTTTTTTTATAGGTGGGACGGCACATGAAGTGCCGTCCGAGTAGAAAAAAAAAATTAGTTATTATTTTAATATATTTTTAATCGATCCGTCCAATGATATTAAAGTAACTTTTAATTAAATTAGTTATTATAGTTTAGTTAAATAAATAAATAATTAATTAGTTATATAAAGATAGTTAGATGCAGTAAGTTAGATAGTTAGATGCATTAAATTAAAACTGATATAGTTAGTTAATTAAGTGTTAGTGTTAATTAAAACTGATGTAGTTTAATTAAGTGTTAGTGTCCAATAAAAGCAAAAAAAATTTAAAAAGCCCATGGGACGGCACATCATGTGCCGTCCGGAAAAAGGGGGGGCGTGGGACGGCACATCATGTGCCGTCCGGGCGGGGGGGAATTTTTCGGATTTTTAATTCGTTTTGGCTATTTATAATTCAATAAACTAATTAATTTATGAATGGGACGGCACATCATGTGCCGTCCGACGAAAAAAATATTAATTTTTTTTGTGGGACGGCACATGATGTGCCGTCACTCATATATGCATATGAGTTATGCGGATTCTCAAATATAGCAATTTACTGTAGCGATTTATCGATAATATGGATAAATAGCAAACGACTACAGCTGTTTTTTTTGCCATTTATGCATATTATCGATAAATAGCAAACGACTACAGATGCTCTAAGAGCATGATTCCATGTCATGTGAAAGTATATGCAATGCAGGTGATCTCAAATTAATTTCCATACAATCTCTTTTAATAACCAGTACTGGATTATTTAAAGTGTACAGCAGCAGTTTTACAAGTCTTAAGCAGCTACCACACATGCTTAATTAGCTTATAATATGAGTGGCATAAAAGGACAGGAGGTCTTTGCTAGTATTACGAGTCTTTAGGATGTAGATTTATAAGGCATGTTCTCCTTTTTTTGTTTGTTGTATAATATAATACGATCGTTTCAAAATATTCTCATGCCTTGACTACTTCTTTCTAGCTACGCGAATGCATGACGAGGCAAGGAATTCAAAGAATATAGAGGTCATTTTGTTTTCAGTTCATTCATTCAATGCGATTTCTAATTTTTCGCATTATTATCATCTCCTTCTTTGATTTCTGATTAGTCATTAAAGAAGAGATATTGTGCAAAATACAATCATATATATGTACTTTTTCGCCAAGCTATTATAATATTTTTTTCCAACTTTTATTTCACAAAAAACTCAAAAAAAAAACGAACCGAATTCGAACCCAGACCCAAACAGCCTCATAAACAATAACAGCCCTAAAACACACCCACTAACCAATAAGGCCTAAGTGACACTCGTTTTTTGAGAAAGTGAGTGTGGTTAAAACTCAATCAGTTTTTCAGAAAGCAAGTGCAGGCTTTCAAAAATCAAAAACCTCACACTCGCTTTCTAAAAAAGCGATGAGATTTTAACTACACTCACTTTTTTAGAAAGCGAGTGAGGCAGTTTGGAATTTTTTTAAATAAGGAGGGTAGTTTGGAAAAAACTTTCAAAAAGGTTGGAGAGTTTGGGAAAAAATTCCTAGAACAATGCAACTTTCACACGTACAACAAGAAGTATAGATATAAAAAGGATCTGAATCCCTCTAAGAGCATCCACAGTCGTTTTCTATATCTCCCATTTTGCCATATTATAGCAAACGATGCGCTGCAATCGTTTGCTATATATGCCATTTTTTCCATTTTTTTCAAATCCGTTTCTCAAATTTGAGAAACGAAATAAGAATTCTCAAATTATAGAAGACGTGGAATCATATACCGTCTGAAGGATTTTAATATTTTTTAATCGACTGAGACGGGGAATCATATACCGTCTGTAGGATTATTAAATTTTTTTTATTTAAAAAAGGGTCGGACGGGGAATCATACCCCGTCCTTCCCTTTTATTTATTTTTTTTTTTTGGAAAAAACTCCTCAGACGGGGAATCATCTCCCGTCCGGGAGATGATACCCCGTCCAAGGGGTTTTTACTTTTTTTTTTTTTCCTTTTTTGGGTTTTTTTTCCCAAATTGCCCTTCAATCTATATTGGACGAATATCAAAGGAGGGGGTAATTTGGTCTTTTAATATGTAAAAGCCAAATGAGAAAAATTTAACAAACGACGACTGCACGATACTCCCCTATATGCTATTACTGTAGCTGCCATATTTTGGCAAATGAGAAAAACGATTGTGGATGCTCTAAGCAGTTATCTTTTAGATTTGTTTTCCATCTTCTACCTATAAATTCTGTTCACCTTGGAAAATAGAACCCAAAAGAAATTAATGAAAAAAACTACATGAACCCTATGTTTTTTGTCTAGTGATCCAATCATACTTTATTTTTGGGCACAAGACTACAGGCTCGCACTCGATCGAACCATCGACATCTTTGCACATTAGCAAAGAGTGACTACTAGACTAATAGAACACTGGCAATCAAGACCGATTTTCTTGTCGTACTAAGCCACTTTTTGAAACTATTCACAAGTTGAGCTAGTAGCTGGCCGTCAGTGGCGGCCATTAGTGATATCTTCCTTTCGAAGACCGCTAATAGGAATAACGGGCGTGTTTTTTTTTTTTTTTTTTTGAAATTTTTGTTTCTTGTCACTATTCTCATTAACGACCACAATATATGTGAAGTCCCTAACGGGAATAGCAATCTTATTTGAAAAGTATTTAGACACTTAACGAATTATAGAGAGCTATTACTCTTAAAAAAATAAATTTTTTTTTAAAAACTGAGGTCGCTAGTGGGAATACCTCGGTGGTCGCTATTCCCACTAGTGACCACAAGTGGGACCCGACCGCTAATAAGGTCGGGCTCCCACTCTCTCTCTCTCTCTCCACTTCATGTTATCTCTTCTTCTTCTTCTTCTTCTTCAACTCCAAAACCTCAGAAACGCTAACCGCCAAATCCTCCAAAATCTCCACTCATTTTCACTGATTCAATCCCTAATCGGAACTCATCTCATTCATCTCTCCCAGATCTCTCCTCCAACTTTGAATCCCACATTCTTCCAACTCTTGAAAGCTCCAAATCTATATTCCACATCTGAAAGCCTAAGGAGGTATGAATAATATTTACTACTTCTTTTCTTCAAAAAAATATATTTACTACTTCTAATGTTTGACTGATGTTGTTGGTTATGATCATTTTACTTTTTGTTGAAAATATGCACAATTTAGAAACTTGCCTCTCATTTAGTGTTGAATGTTGCTTAAGTACGTAGATATACAAATTTGGTGAATGGGCATATATATGAGAATTATTTAATACTTATAATGTTAGTGATTAGATAATGACCAACACATTCATCCATTTATGTATCGATAGGGTCACAAAATTCCTTTTTTGTTATATTGATAGTGATTATACTATAGGTAAAGAAACCAACGCATTTGTGTTAGTCACTTCGGCACGAAGGAATATTTGCAATAAGGTGTTGATTGTGTTGATTTTTTGTGTAATTTTGCATCAGAAGTGAGACAAGCTTGAGGTTGTGTTGTGTTCGTTGATTTTGAAAAACTTAGAATTCTAAGTTGTTGTGTTCGTTGTATGCCATAAAATGTCTTATTTTTTTATTCGTTACTCGACCAATATTTTTTATCATATTTTACACGGTAATCATTGCAAATATGGTACAGACGATGGGAGCAGGATAGAGAACTACTAGGCCCCGAGTAAGTAATATTTTTTTGTTCATTTAAATAATATATTTGGTCATATGCAGTGTTGACTAAAAATTAATGTATTTATGTAGAATGCTGCTGACGAAGGACTTAGTACTTGTGGTCGTGGATAGGGACGACCATCGCAGGGTGGTCGAGGAGAGGGTTCTTCTATGTCTGTCGATGCAGGGCACACATCTTCGTCTACTATTGCACCTGGAGGACCAGGTCCTCATGACTCGACTTTATTGACGTTGCAACAGACACATAGATCGCAGTCGGTGTTGGACGGTACATCTAAGGAGTACAATTTCCGTACGCACTATCCGTTGTCAATGCACCCAATGACACACGATCTCCTAGTCGAGGTCGGTTTCTATGGCTAGGATTGATAGGGAAGATGAAGCTCAATTGTCATATACTTACAGTTCTTCTTGAGCGATGGAGGCCGGAAACGTTTGATAACCGTGATACTTCACGACATCGCGATCATCTCAGGACTTCCGATTGATAGGATGGCTATCACAGGAACCATGATGTTTAATAAGGAGATACTCGTGGTAGACTTCCTTGATGTTCTTCCAAATGAGCATACATTTGCTGGAGTGTCTATCCGACTGAGTTGACTGAAGAGTACCTTCTAGAATTTCTTAAACAATGATTCGACGAAGCATCATGTCCAGTGCTACAACTGAGCCTACTTGATGACATTATTTGGAGGTCTCATCTTCCCCAATTCCACAGGAGATGCTGTGTCGCTCATGTATCTATAGTTGATCGTTGATCTTAGTTGAGCTAGTCAGTACATCACATTAGCCTCCTTGTACATGTGTTTGTGTAATGGAGTGTTGAATATGAAGGAGATGATGGGTTCGATGTTGATACTACATGTTCGATGTTGGGAACTAATGCTGCTTTTTTTTTCTGGTGTGGGAGCAACAAATGATGAGTTCTTGTATTTATCTGGAAAACTAAGATCACATCTGTCAATCTGATATGGATGAGAGGCTAGTATTTAAGTGGAATTGTTGATCTAGTGGTGGTTGCAGTGGTTACTGGCCACCAGAAAACATGCAAAAAGCTTGAAACACTGGGAGTTTTTCCATCGACAGGCCCTCCGACGATCAAGTCAGTAACCAAAAAATGAGAGCTAGGGTTTAATAGCAAAATCCTAACTATCTGGTAACTTAGGAGGGGGCCTATATTTATAGGCCTGTGGAGAATCAGGTAGGGAAAGATTTCTTAACTACCTAATCAAATCCCTTTGATTGAGGATCTGATTGGTTAGTTATCTTCCTGATTTTATGGGATTTAATCACCAGCCATAAATGGTTAGTCAACCTTCCCCAGTTGGGCTACCGTTTTGGACATAGGCCTAAGGACGGCCCATGTTTGTAGTCGTTGTAAGATAACTGTATCGCGCCCAAGAGTCTCGAGATTTTGGGTGGATCAAATGGCTCAGATTGACTGAGTTTTTTACCCATATTATTGGCCCCACACTCTCGGAGGTTGGGTATAAAAACCTTCAAGGACTAGTCATCTCCTGTGTGAAAAAAACCAGACGAGGCCGCAGATGTTGAGGAGATTCTGTGATCTGTGTTAGGTGTCGCGTATGGCTGGTTCAAAGTCCAAACTGAGCGGCGAATCAGAGATGTCGACCCTTTTCCGCGCATGGCTAGAAGTCCATGCCGAGCGCTGACCCAATGTGCTTTGATGAAGCAAGACGGCAAGGCAGCGACATTGAGACTTTTTTATGCGTGACTCAAAGTCCATGCCGAGCACCGAACCTAAGTGCTTCGGCGAGGCAAGGAAACAAGGTGGCAAGGCGGCAATGTCGAGATCTTTCCGCGCATGGCTCGAGGTCCATGTTGAGTGCCGAGCTTATGTACCTCTACAGACAAGGTGGCGAGGCCAAACAAAGTTTTTGAAATTTTTTGCATGTAGCTCAAAGTCCACACCGAGCGCCGAGCATATGTGCTTCGGTGAGGTGAGGGATGAGGCATGAAGATGAAATTTATCGTGTGTGGCTCGAATTCCATGCCGAGGGACGAGGCCAAACAAAGCTGATGAAACCTTTTGCGTGTCTCAAAGTCCATGCCGAGCGCCGAGCGTATGTGCTTTGGCGAGGCAATGGAAGAGACAACAAAGATGAAAATTTTCACGTGTAGCTTCAAGTCCATGCCGAGGGACGATGCTAAGCAAAGTTGATGAAGCTTGAAGTCACATGTAGCTTGAAGTCCTTGCTGAGAGGCATGGACAAGCAAAGCTACTGAATTTTTTCGCATGTGTTCGACATCGAGTGATGAGGCCAAGCAAAGTTGATGAAATATTTCACATATGGCTCGAAGCCCACGTCGAGCGCTGAACATGTGTGCTTCGACGAGGTAAAAGATGAGGCAGCGACAATGAAATTTTTTGCGTGTGGCCTGAAGTCCATGCCGAGGGATGAGGCTAAGCGGAGTTGATGAAATCTTTCGTGTGTGGCTTAAAGTCCATGCCGAGCACCGAGCGCCGAGCGCCCAGCGTATGTGCTTCGTCGTGGTGAGGGGCGAGGCAACGAAGATAAAATCTTTTGCGTGTAGCTCGAAGTCCATACCGAGCGATGAGACCAAACAAAGTTGATGAAAATTATCGCTTGTGGCTCAAAGTCCACTCCGAGGGAGGGGGCCAAATGAAGTTGATGAAATCTTTCGTGTGTGGCTTGAAGTCCACGCAGAGAGATGAGGCCAAGCGATATTAATGAAATCTTTTGCGTGTGGCTCGAAGTCCACGCCGAGAGACGAGGCCAAGCGATGTTGATAAAAAAAATTGTGTGTGGCTCGAAGTCCATGACGAGGCCAAGTGAAGTTGATGAGATCTTTTGCGCCGATGGCGGAAAACCTATGATGCTTCTGGGTAACTTTGTTTTTAGTGAGCATCTGAAGCACGTGAGTTGGCTGATGTCACTACTCTTATAAAAGCATGCGCCCAACACGTGCATTCACTAACGTCACTGATGTGGAAATCGATGAGTTCTTTTCTTATCAGTCATTTGATTGAATTGAAGGGCCATCATCCTTTGTGGATATCGATGAGTTTTCCCCTTCTTATATATCCCCCCACACCCCCTAATTTTATTCTTTATGTTCTGTCTCTTCTCTCTCTAAAATATTTTCAGGTCACCAGCATACTTTTCGATCATCTTTCTGACAACAGCAATCTGGTAATGTATTTTTAAATTATGTCAAGATTTCAATCCGGTGCTTCTGCCTCCGTCTCTGTCTCCATCTCTAGTCCCAAAGACAACGATTCTTCGTCCACTTCTTTGCCCACATATATCGTGCATAGTGTTTCTTCCGAGTCTTCTTCCTCAAAGGTGGAAGTGGAAGATGTAGAGGTTTGGCTCCGAAATGAAAAGGGTGAAGGGGGTGAGGAAGAACGAGAAGATGTGGAAGATGAGGAGGGTGGAGAAGAGGAAGAGGAGGGAGATGAAGGGGAGGGGGGAGAGGAGGAAGTGGAAGTAGGTGGCGAGGCGGGTCCCTCAGGTGGAGCGGATCGTCCAGGCCATTTGGCTTTTCCTTCACCTTTTTGATTCCTTCGTCTGCCGAGGAGAAGGTTGAAGTTTACTTTATCGTCCATCCCGAAGGCGGAGCCTATCGAGTACCGGCCCGAAGGGGCTTTGACGTCCCATACTATTAGGATCTTGTACCCATAAGGATATACCCTGACGACCTCCTGGATCTGATCAAGTTTGGGATACAGTTGTCCTCACCCGGTCGACAGAAAACTCAAGCCGATAAGATAAGGAACACACTTGCGAAGACCGACCTCCCTCAGATTAAGTTGTGCTACCACATTCCTCAGCAATTCAAGTTGATGATCCCGAACCCCATACTTAGGCCGACGGACAACCTAACTCCCTGATTTTGCATGGTCCCCTTGGATGCCTTCGTCTCGGGGCTTCGATTACGCATGCAACCGTTCGTCAAGGAGGTGCTGAATTGGGCCGGTGTGAGTCTGATGCAGTACGGGCTGAACTCATAGAAGCAACTTGTTAGCTTCATACTTCTTTGCAATGAGAAGGGTATGCCATTGAGGTTGAAATAGTTTCGAGCTTGCCTGGGCCTTAGTACTGTCCGGATGTACGAGGGGCGTTGCTCTTCACGCCTCGGCCCAAGCGGTGCTCGTGCATGACCACCCGGATTCTATAAAGGAATGAAAGTCGAAGTACTTCATCATCCAAAGCTCGAGGCCCAAAGTCTTCACCATGCAAGAGAAGGATGAACTAGAGAAGCTCTTCGTCGGGAGGAGTGTGAGTTGGTCGAAGGTGTCGGAGAGGCATATCATTAGGATCGGATTGAGCCATGCCGACCCTTGTATATTTTTTATTCCTTTTTGAATACAAGTTTTTTCTTTCGTCCTCACAACTTATTTTTTCTATTGCAGCGATGATCGACGAAGAGGACATCAAAGCGAGGAGGGCGGCCTTGGAGAAGAAGGTTGTGGTGCAGTAGAAAGGGAAGACGAGGTCCACTGCCTTTGCCTCTGAATGGACCTCCGAGGGGAAGTCCAAAAAGTCATTGTTTCTGGTACAGAAGTTCCTATATCAATGGGAAATGCCCTACCTAAGTGCGACTATGATCTTTTACACATTTGGATGAAGCAAAAAAATTCGTCCAGACTATTGGTAGAGTCTATAAGACCGCTTCTGGTCTGTCTCAATTCATTTGTAAAAGGTATAAACATCTTTCCAATCCATTATTCAGTGTCTACAAATCGATCTCTACCTGTCATTATTGTGGGCCCTGGCAATCACCAGCTCACCCGACTCTGCAAAGGTGGCCCAAAGCTCAGAAAACCTTAAGGTGGCTGAGTACGCGAGGTCCGGGCTCCTTCCCATTCATCCCATGGCCAGGGCCACTATTGGGGAGGAGGGCATGGAGCCTTGGAGGCCCAACTGGGCAGTGAAGGTGGTAGACTCGATCCTAGAGGATCTGATTGCTATGAAGGTTGTAAACAACCTCACGACGCCTCGTGACAAAGAGTCTCACGACCGAGACCATCGAATCGAGCTACATGAAGTGGGCTCAAGCTGACATGGTGGTAAGTACCCCTCATCACATGTATTCGTTTCTTTCAGTCCATAGAAGTTTGTGCATTTTTTATAAGTGCCTTTGCATTGGTTCCAGGTGACTTTGCATAGGGCAGAGATAAGGAGGCAGTACATTCGTGAGCTTAAGCTTACCGAGCGAAGGGCCCAATAGGTCAAGAGGGAGTGTAAGGACCTCAAGCTGAAATCTGACGACCTAGAGAAAAGAGAGAAGGCACTCAGGGTTGAGCTGACCTCCATGACTGTCGAGCGAGTCAAGCTGGAGAAGGAGAAGACTCGCCTAGAAATGAGGGAGAAGACGCTAATGGTAGATATTAAGCAGACCATCAACAAGGTTATCCTCGCCCAAGATCAAGGGTATGAGTGGAAATTGAGTACGTTCAATGGAAGTACCCCGACCTCATCATCGAGAACTTCTCTTACTCCATGAAGTTCAAAGAGTCCCCCCTGACCCCACAGGAGATTCCCTCGGGTGAGGAGGAGGACACTCAGTCTCCTGTTATAGTGGCTAGCCCAATGGAGGTTCCTGCCGAGGTGGCTACAACCGAGGCTGCAGATGTGCCTCCCTCTCCCAAGCAATAGGATGTTAGCTCTTTCAACAACAAAAAATCTTTTTGTCCTCATTTTGTTTTGTATTCTCCAACCGCGGACTGACCACCGCTTTTCGTACCAAACTTTTGATGAATTTGAATGGAAGTAGTTTTTTAGGCCGAACTTCTTAACTTGGGACTTTTCATGGCTTTTAGAATTAGTCAAGTCTTTAGTGCTTGACGTAATATGGGATTTCCTTTCTTTCTAGATCGTTGAACGTGTTTCTATCGACCCCCGCAATGCCGAGCTTGAATACCTTAGGAATAAATTACATATCATGGAGTCGAGTCTAGCTTGCCACCATAAAAAAGCAAAGGATATAGAGTCGGTGATTTCGTACCACATCTGAAGGTCGCATCAAATGAGCTTGGAACTTGCTCGTATAAAAAAGGTGATGGTCGACAGGGATTTGGGCCACGTTGGGGCTCTAGTAGCTTTCCCTGATGGGTCATCCTGACCCCCTTCCTCGGAAGGTGCAATGTATTCGACATATTCTTTTCTTCGAGAGATGCCAGTGGAGAAAGAGTTGTATATATACTGGTTGAAGGTGGAGTTCAGAGTGGCGGGGTCTCGACTAACTTCTCTTCAAAATGGTTGGACCCTCGTCTAAGCCCTTTCCTACGGTCCGGTTAGATTCAATGAACCTGGGAGATGCTCAGAGAGGAGTGGCCGGATTGTCTAGCATGTCGAGCTATCGGGAGGGTCCTGATCGACCTATTGAGGCGCGAACCAGATTGATCAGTCCTGAGTTGGTTTGCGCGAGCCCGAGGGTAGGCGCCCCCAACGAGAAGGTTTCGTAGTCAATTTTTACGGGTTTCTGTAACTTATTATATCTTGTTGTAATTCTTCGGCAGTGCCGAATGTACTAATATGTATTTACTCCTCAGTTTCCCGAGTGTGTGACCGTTTGTTAATAATGAAGACTCTTTGCTTAGTACTTTTTGTGTCGAGTTTCTTGCATATGAATTTCATGACATGCGGGTGGCTTCGGCGGAACAAACACGTTCCATTTCTGGGGTTCTTAGAGCCCTAGATGTTGTCACGTGTATGATCGCATGGATTGACATGTGGGAGAACACCTTGGGAGTTGAAATGTTTTTCAGTCTTGGGAGTTGAACTGCCTTTCAATCTTGGGAGTTGAATCATTTTCTAAACTTGGGACTTGAGTCGTTCTTTTAATCTTTGAAGTTGAAACGTTCCTCTTTTGCATCCGTCCATGTCAGTTCCCCAGAAATTGAGGACTCCTTCTATAAGAGCCAATAAAACTCCCCCACTTCCTTTCATTCTTTCAATTCATTCCCTTAAGTTCTTGAGTACTCCTTCTCCTTTGAATGATCATCCTCCCCTTAAGCTCCTTGGTGAGTGTCTCGAATGGTAATATGAGGGTCGAGACTGGATGGGATCGGAATCCCGTGGTGGAACTCTCAAGGTTTAGGCGATATGAAATGTTTGCTCGAGTGTTGAATGACTCGCGCTTGCAAAGTTCCTCAAGTTTCTTCTAGAAGCAGCTGACCATGCGAAGTTCCTCAAGCTTTCTTCTGGGGTCGGCCGCCTTCGCGAAGTCCCTCAAGTTTTTTTTTAGAGTCAGCCGACTCTACGAAGTCCTTTAAGTTTTCTTCTTGAGTCAGTCAGCGTTCATCCCTTCTATCGTTGTATGCACATTTTGCGTAGTTTCTTTTTTGTTTTTGTGATGTACTTGCCGAATGTGGACTAGCCACCGCTCACCTTGTACTTATCTCTTATTAATATACGAGCTTTTTTCTTTGATCCTTCACTCTTGATCGCCCATTTTTGAATGAGGTCGGTGCGTTGCAGACCTATACACTTTGAGATCTAATAGGTCGTAGATGTGCTTTCGAGTGGAGGCTCCCGATTGCTTGGTCCCTGACTTCATGTGAAGTTTGATAAATCTTTTTGCGTGTGACTCAAGATCCACACTGAGAGGTGTGGCCAAGTAAAGAAGAATTCTTCTTCGCATGTGGCTCTAAGTCCACCCCGAGGGACGAGGCCAAGCAAAATGTCAAAAGATGATGCCAAGCGAAGAATGATACTTCTTCGCGTGTGGCTTGAACTCCATGCCGAGTGACGGCGCCCAGGCAATCAGACCTGAATATGGAAAAATCTGACAGATAGTTGTATTCAAATAAAACTTTATTCATTGGTGGCTGCCTATCGGCGAGCGCTTATTACATTCGAGGGCTTTTTAGGGCTTTATAATAATTTGCCGAGGGCATTGGAGCGTTAGGCGCTCTTGTGAAATTTTATCAAGTGTTTTGCATTCTGGGTCCTCTTGATCACTATGCCCCCTAGGTTTTCAAGTCAGTAAGTTTCTGAGCGGGCCACTTTGAAGACATTGTAAGGGCCTTCCCAGTTTGGGGTGAGTTTTTCCTTCTTGCTCAGCTCAGAAATCTCGAGCCCTCTTAGGACTAAGTCACCCTCCTTTATGTTCACTGGTCGGATTTTCTTGTTATGGAAACACTCTTCCATGTTGGTAGATATTTCTTTTGATAATTGACTTATCACGCACTTCCTCAAGGAGATCTAGCTTGGCCCTGAGGCCATCAGAGTTCAAGTTCTCATTGAAGCGTATTATCCGCTGGGGGGGGAGGGGGGGTGGGGGTAGTCCGATCTGCAGGGGGATTACAACCTTGGCTCTGAATGTGAGATTAAGCAATGGTTCACATGTAAAAATTCTTTTGGTCGTCATGTACAACCATAACACACTAGGGAGTTCTTCGACCCGCAATCCCTTGGGGCTCTGCCAACCACTTCTTGAGTACGTCTAGAATTTGGCAATTAGCATTCTCGGCCTGACCGTTGGACTGGGGTTGCAAGATAGACGAGAACCTTTGTTGGATTCATAGATCCGTGCAGAACTTGCGAGATCCTTTGCCGGCGAACCAAGTAGCATTGTCAGTGACTAGCATTTGGGGAATCCCGATCCAGCACACAATATGCTTCCAAAAAAACTACTGGGCCTGATACTCAATTATAGAGGCTAGGGTTTCAACCTCGACCCACTTCGTGAAGTAGTCTATGGCGACAATAAGGAAGCGTCGCTGACCCATTGCTTTAGGGAAGGGCCTGAACTGATCCATCCCCCACATGATAAATGGAGTCGGACTTGCTAGTGACTTAAGCTCGATTTGGGGGGCGTGTTTGAAGGAGGAGAACCTCTAGCATCAGCAACATTTTCAGACGAGCTCCTGAGCATCCTACTGCAGAATTGGCGTAATATCTGTGGTTGAGGATTTTCCTCGCGAGCGACCTGCCGCTCATGTGGCAACTACCAACTCCCCTGTGCATTTCTTCGATGACATATTAGGCTTCCTTAGGAGCTAGGCATCAGAGTTAGGGTCGTCTGTCAGCCATGGTGTACGATCGTTTGAACAATACACCCTCGATGAGCACAAATCTCTTTGCTCTGGTTCGGATCTTCAGTGCTTCAAAATTTTCTTACAGTAAGTCTCCTATTTCGAGAAAATTTAGAATCGTGTCCATCCGGGTCGCTGACTGTGACTGGGGTTTGACGCAGAGGACATCAACATTCCCCTTATCGATACTTGGTTGGCGAGGACCTTTGCAAGCATTGTGCGGTCAAGGCCTTCAAAGGAGGAGGAACTAGTTTGGACAATGCATTAGCTAGTTGTTCTTTTTTCGAGGGATACAAATGACTGAGGCTTCTTCGAAGTTTGCTAAGAGCCCCTTGACGTGGGCCAGGTACTGAATCATGCCGGCGTCTCCGGCTTTGTATTCTCCGAAGAGTTGATTGAGCACCAGTTAGGAGTCGTTGAAGACCATGACCCGTCTCGCACCAACTTTATGGGCTAGGAGCAGTCCGACAATTAGCACCTTGTACTCGGCCTCATTATTAAAGGCCAAGAAGTTTAGGTGTAAGGAGTACTGGAGGGCAAAGCTGTCTGGACCCTGCAGTATTACACTTGCTCTGCTCCCTTCTTCACAGGAGGACCCATCCACATAAAGCTTCCACACTGGCGGTTCCTCTTAAACCTCGGATGCCTTTGGGATAGTACACTCAGTGATGAATTCTGCTAACTCTTGACCCTTGATGGTGGTCCTTTGCTTGTAACGGATGTCATGTTGACTCATCTCGATGGATCAATTAACCGGACTCCCAGATTTCTCAGGACTGCTAAGGATTTGTTTCAAAGACTGGTCCGTGAAGACTTGGACGGAGTGGGCTTGGAAGTAAGGGCGAAGCTTTCGTGCTGCCATAACCAGAGCGTAAGCTATCTTCTCCATCTTGGAATACCGGAGCTCGGCATCGTGGTGCACTTTGCTCACTTAGTAGATGGGTTTCTGAACTCCATCTTCCACCCAGACTAAGACGACGTTGAGGGCATGCTCGGATGCCGCCAAGTAGAGGTAGATGACTTCGCCCAGTTTCGGTTTGCTTAGCAGAGGGGGATTGGAGAGGTATTCTTTCAGCTGCATGAAGGCCTGTTGCTGAGGCTCTCCCCACTCGAATATCTTTGTGCCTCCCGGAGGGCATTAAAAAAAAGAAGAGACTTTTCCCCGAACTTCGAGAAGAAGCGTCCGATTGCTACCAGTCGGCCCGTGAGCCTCTGAACTTCTTTGACATTCATAGGAGGAGTCATGTCAAGTATAGCTTCAGTTTTCTATGGGTTCGCCTCTATCCCTTATTGTCTGACCATGAAGCCGAGGAATTTTCCCGAGGTCACACCAAAGGCACACGTAGACGGGTTTAGCCTCATATTATTCTTCCTCAAGACACCGAACACCTCTTCGATGTCTTTTATGTGGTTTGTGCTTCCAAGACTTTTGACGAGCATGTCTTCCATGTACACTTCCATATTTTGACCGATCTGTTCTTTGAATATATTGTTCACCATTCTTTCATAGGTGGCTCCTACATTTTTCAGGCCAATGGGCATAACTCGGTAACAATAGAGCTCTTGATCGGTGACGAAATATGTCTTGGGAATATATGCGGGGAACAATCAGATTTGGTTGTACTTGGAGAAGGCATCCATGAAGCTCGAGAATTCGTGCCTGAATGTTGCATCAATCAGAGAGTCGATGCTCAAAAGATGGAAAAGATCTTTTGGCATGCCTTGTTGAGGTTCATGAAGTCGATACAGATCCTCCACTTGCCAATCACCTTCTTGACCATCACAACATTAGCCAACAACTCCAAATAGTTGACTTCCTGAGTGATTCTTCGTCCTCCTGCTTCAAATCCACCAGTGGAGCACTCATCTTCTCAGCCTTACAACTAGTCATGAAATGGGTGAGGAAACTCTCATCGAGCTGGTCGAAGGAATATATGGAGCCGGAGGTGAGTCGGGAGTACCACTCCCTTGCGGAACCTTGCAGTGTGGTGGGGAAGGTTATGCAAAGGATGGCAGTGATGGCACTGTGAATCATCATGAGTTTTACAACTCTCAATGTGATCAGCCGGGTCTGACTCGCCGTTGTATGTTTCAAAAGCTGGGGGCTTGAAGCCTCACGGGATAGGGGCCTCAAGGATGAAAGCGGAGAAGGGTGGTGGATGGTTCGGTAAACCCTATTAAACTTCCGTCTGTCTTCCCCTATTTGAGTGAGCCGGTCCTCTACTTCCTGAAGTCGCTTCATCTCCAAGTCTTCGCGTCCCTCGAATTGGGTGGATCCGTAGGACTCCTCATTATCAAATAGATTGAGAAGCGGTTTATCCAAGTGATAGTCATTTCTGGCACCCCATCAGAGGGCTTGGAGGACCTCGTTCCAAAATTCATGGAATTCAGCTCTAGTTATGTGGTCCCTTCCTCCTGGTGGCCTTTATATGTAACACCCCATTTTTTTTAATGAAAATGCATTTTTCTAATTTTGCACGTATGGGGCATGTGTTATTTTTTCTATTTCCAAATTGTATTTCTTATTGTTTATTTTGGACTTCATGCCTTAGTTTTTAATCTAGCCTTTTTAATTAATCCATGGACCAAAGGATTAGAAAGGAGTCCACTGGGGAATTAAATTAATTGAACCCATTATTAAGCCCATTAAGCTAGCCCACTAAATAAAAGTTATTCTTTTTGACCATGCACTCACACATGACAAATTAACTAGTGTTAGTACACATTTTGTAACACAACAAAATGCACCTAGTTGTATATGCATGGGTACATATGTATATCCAGCGTATCTAGATGGGTTCCTAGACTAGGGGTGGTGGTGGTGGCCAGTTGTATACAAGAGAGAAAAGAGAGGGATTTAAATGAGGGGGTTATGATTTGGAGAGTTTAAATGGGGAGGTTATGAAAATCAAGTTTTAATGTGTTAAATGAGGGAGTTATTAGGATGGAGAATTTTGCAAATTACACCCTAGCTCTATCCTATAAATAGGACACTAAATTGCTACATTCTCTTACACCAAAACATAAGAAAAAGAAAGAGAAAGAAAAGAAAGAGAGAAGAGAGTTTGTGCTTGCTTGGAGCCATAGCTAGGAGAAGAAGATTGTTAGGAGCTACAAGTGCTTGCATGGAGCCATAGCTAGGAGAGGAAGGTTGCTAGGAGCTACAAGTGCTTGTGGGACTAGGAGAATTGTGCATTCATTCTTTTGATCAAAGCTTCTATAAGGTGGGTGATCTTGTTTCTTTCTAGTTATAAAGAACAAATGCATGTTAATAAATAACAAATGAGAAAATTGTGATGTGTGTGTGACATGGATGGTAACCAAAAAAAAAAAGATGCTATGTTGACATTATGCTAATGAATGATCTTCTTACTTGCTAATATAGCACATTGCATGCTAAAAATTAGTAGAATGTTGGCGTGAATGAATAGACTCGTGTTAAAAAAAAAGTTATGTTGTTATTGTTATACCATGTTGACTAAGGAAAACAATTACTTGATAATGTGAACCATGCTTTTTCGTTTGTATAACCTTGTGGTTACAATAGAGTAACATATGTGTGTAATTTCAATAAGAAATTACGAATGGAAATCATGTTAGAACTTTTTGAATTAGTTGATGAGAAGATATTGATATGTAGGAAAACTTTTATGCTAATATACATGCTAGAATGAGAAATTTTGATTTATGTGTAGCATGAATAATAGTAAAATAGTTGTGATTAGTAAGTATACTCATACTATGTTAATTAAAAGTGAGAAAAGAAACGATCAAGTAGTTTGTCACAAATTAATATGCATAAAGAAATAAGTAGATTGTATGAAAAGAGTAGAAATATTTTCATGATAGCAAATATAGGAATTTTGGATCAGTTTTTGCTAATGAAGCACATTGGATTGTTATAAAGATAATAGGCTATCTTTGATTAAAAAGAATAAATGCAAGTTGTGTCTATTAATAAAAAGAAACGATTTTGAAAGCTGTTGTATTCTTTGATAATGCAACTTATGAATTTATAGTTTTACTGTTGAAAAAGCAATCTCAAAATTCATGGATTCATTCTAACGAGAGAATAGAACAAATAAAGAAAACGAACTTTTATTGAAGAACAAAGGAGTAACAGAAAGCGAATTAAAAGAGTGTGGATGGCCTTTGTGACGTCCAGCGTCCTTGGTCTAGTGGTCGGGGTGGCGCTGCCTTTGTCTGTTGGCTCGGGTTCGACTCATACAGACCCCAAAAACTTTTCTTTTTGGTTGTTTGCAAATAAAATCCGAAAATAGGAAAAAAGGGATTAGAGAGTACATTGGACATTAGAGTCCATTGGACTCAGTGGCTATCGGCTGGATGCCTGGGGTGCTGGTTAGATGCTCATGGGTTCAAAACCCTGTGTGAGCTTTTTTTTTTTGGGGTAGTTTTAGTTAGGTTTATTACTTTGTTTTGGGATTTTGAGATAGACTCAAAATTGAGAATAAATCCTAGTACTCAATTAAAATGAAAGGGAATCATTGAAAATGTAGTTTAGAATTTGAAGTAACAGTAACTTTTGAAAAATATCGTTCTTATGTCTTCAAAAACTAAAACATTTAAGATCATGATTTGTGTTATTAAAAGAAAAGTAAGATTGTGTGATAATTGTATTTTGATGGAAATGGCTTATTTTTATACTTGATTATTAGACTTGTAAATGCTCATACTATGTTGGTGAAAAGAATGATGATGTTGATAATTTTATGAAATCATGAATCAGAGTTAAGATGAACATTAATCATATTTTGTGAGCAATTAAAATGATGAAATGATTTAGGTTTAAGACATGACCGTAAAAGGGTATGAATACCCAAGATTCTTGTACATGAGAAATTTTGATTTAGAGTTAGTAAAACCTCGTATACCGGCAATTTTAAGTGAAATAATTATTATATCTTGAGATTTGCCATGGAGCCATCTCGGTGGATGTTGATTAAGTCCGGTAATAGGTAATACTAATTCTAGGCATGAAAGATTATTCATCTCTTGAACATATGAGTTAGGCACATAAGTGGAGATATAGTAAGACCTAGGCAAACGTAAGTGGGGCACTCTATATAGTCGGGCGGTGGGCTTGTTGTGGCGGTTCATCGGGGCTATAGACCTAGTTGGTGGACTGTGGTTGCCTCGTGGGAGACGAACCTTTATTTTAAATCCGGGACTATGCGTAGTCGGGCGGATGGTTTGTCAATCTCCATGTATATACGTATACCGGGGCTAGAGGGGCACTGACGGGAGCTTTGCACGACAAGGAGTCTGTATAACAGTCGGGCAGGGGATTTGTTGCGGCGGTTCCCCGAGACTGGGATCCGTACTCGTGAAACCTCTCAACTTTGTTTTACTACCAGGTAGTTATCATGGCGAGGGATCGAGCCCTTAATTGTGGAGTATGTAGGCGCTTGCCCTCGGACCTATGTAGTATGGGATGCATAGAATCCGAACAAGTGTGCATTAGTGTCATCCTAGTATAAATTGTGTACATTATGCATTAAGGCATGACATACACTTACATGTTTAGTGTAGTCACATTAACACTTTATTATTCATTCAACTGTTGTGTTTTTATTAAAGTAATGAGATTGTTATACTATTCCCGGCATAGAGAGGATGACCGAGTATAACATTTTCGTCAGTTGTAAGTGACTGACGTGCCCACACATTAACATGCAGGTAATGAACTATTCATGAAGGAGTAAAGGATGTTGTGATGCAAATGATGTTAAAGTTTTACAAGATGTACTTTATTCCAATGTTGTAATCTTTTATTTCCGCTGTGTAAAAGTGTAATGTAACTTGAATGTATTATTGAGAAAAAATTTTAATTCCTCGTAAAATTGTACGAAGTGAAGTAAAGATCTTGTAGAATCTCGAATTCGCCCTTATTTGGAATTCGGGGTGTTACATTATAGACTCGCTAATCCCTGGGGGAGTGGATTTGCTCCTTCTCCCGCCCGTGTTGGGAGGTGTTTCTGTGGCTTAGTTGCCGACCTGAGCAGCTTTCCCCGCTCTTGGAGTGGTTGAACTCGATGCGGTAGCGAAGATCCTCCTCGTCCTATCTGTTATTAATTAAGTTTCGGAGGTCCACCCTATGGGGCATTCGACTCTTTGCCTGACCAAGCAAGAGGCACTGGGGGCTGGGCCCTGTCGATGTTCAACGCGCGGCATTTGTGACCCCTGAGTGGCCACTCTGCTGTCGGACGGGTGAACCGGGGGAGGAGGCGGAAGGGGGACCGCCTGACGCCCTACAGTAGTTATCTTTCTGGCTTTGGGTGCCATGGTAGGAGGAGGCTCCTAGGATCAAAGGTTCTGAGTAGGAGGCTGGATCTGAAAGTTTCCTATAGAAGGCGCCAATCTGATGCTTTTTTTTCCTGGTATGGGAATAAAAAATAACGAGTTCTTGTATTTATGTTGAAAGATGAGATCACAGTCATCGATCTTATATGGATGAGAGACTAGTATTGTCACGCCTCGCTTCCCAAAAATACGGAATACGAGCACGTAACATTGGCCCAGCGAATGACTAACGTCACCCATAAGCTGTTTATCCGATTAACTCAATAATATAAATAATACAGAACAATTACACAGGCAATAATGATAATCTCATGAACAATAATACTTGAAATTAAGCATTAAATATATCCAAATACAATTATAATAATCCAACGTCTGGAAACAAATAGCAATATTCGGGTCATAAGCCCAATACAATGAAATAACAATAGTTCAATAATTAAGTCTTCATAACAAGGAAATAAATATTTATTAAGCAGTGATGCAATCAATTCCTTCACCAATGTTGATCTCCCAATCTATCAGGAAAAATTCTCCATCAACACCTGTAAACACTTCATCTAAAAAGAGGAGAAAAATTGTCCTTAGAGCAAGTCATGAATAGCAAGTAGAGAAAGCAGGGAACAATGAAATAACGGTATAACAATGAGTCAATGGATCAATAGGAATTAATAACATGGCACAATAGTAATGGTCAATAACATGGTAATCAATGCAACGGTGTTGCAATGATTCAATATTCGGTAACTAGTAAACAACGGTTAATATCAACAACACTTGAACAATATTGGATACAAATAGGAACAATGTTGAGCAATATGCAATGTCGGTGATTTGTCAATTCTTATGTCTATTAATCATTTTAATCCTAACTAATGTAGCACTTCATGCATCCATCCTTTTACTACATGGTTGCTACATACAAACAAGTTACGTTTTAGACTTAGTAGTGGGCTTTATAGTTCATGTACTCAACACGATAATAATGTTCCATCCATAACGGTAATTTATCCATAAGATGCTACAAGATCACAAGATCACAAGATCACAAGATTATAATATCACAAGATAACGGTATAGGGAACCACGAGCCCCTAATCCGAGTACATTTCCTATATTGTTCACTACTTGAGTCAACCCTTAAACCCTGGCTTGATTAACAATCTTATTAATGCAACAATACAATATGCAATGTAGAAACATTAGATGAATAATAGTAACAATAGAGGGACAATAAGGTAATAACATGAAGTAGGGCAATTAGGATGGTGACAACGGGACACAAGGATCATGCAATGCAACATACACACATTAATTCATGCAAACTAATATATAGGAACAATCAATCTATTAAAAAGTGGAATCTAAAATTCTGGACAGCATGGGTAGCATGTACAAAAATGCAGTTTCCCGCTGACTCAAAAATCGAAAGTTGAATCCGTCAGAAAATATGGTAACTCGACTTCCACACGGTTCCAACGCATACTTAAAGTTCAATTTCCGACAACAGTAGCTAGGTCAAACACATATTTCTTTATAGGTTTTATGTTCAGCCAGAAATTCGACATCTTGTTGTTTTGATTATTGAATCAGCAAAACTCAATATTAAAAACAGTAAAAATATAATCTAGACTTCTAAACATGTTAAGCAACAATCTGGAAATTTTAATAACAAAATTTTATCATTTAATAAGTCTTTTTACTGTTTAAACATGAAAGGTATGAGAATCTGAAAATCTGAAAGTAAAAACACAGCTGTAGTAAAATGGGCATAATTTTTGCTACAAAACTCGGAATTCAAAAATTCTGGATGTTATTGGCAACTAGACACTTGGGGCTATATTTCATATTCAGAAAGTATTTTATTTTAAGGTCATTTACTAGTTCGAAAATAGCGATCAAAGTTCAGGTCAGCATGCATGTACAGTTCTTAGGGTATTTTTCTTGAAAATAAAATTAATTGAACATGTCGGGTATCGATTCTATAGTCAATAAATTGTGTAACTAGCATGATAGGTGTCCAAATATGATAAATAAAATTTAGATCACATACATGTACAAGTCTAACATCAATCAATCACCAAACGATCAAACGACAAACAACCTAACGATTGTCTCTACAATAATTTATTTGTGTTGTGACTTGTATGAATAACCCTATTAACAATTCTATATGCATTCATGAAAGATCCAAACTTTAGAGTCAAAGTGGTACGATGTCAAGAATATTGGGGTTAGCTTGTGTAAACTCTCAATAGACCCAACGAAAGAGATGACAAAGGTTAATACGATAACAAAGAGATCTACTTGCAAGAATTTCAATAACACTTGAATTTGATACAATTAGCAATTCAAGAGGACGGTGACTTGCCTGTTAATCGGTGAAAACGAATACCAAGAATAACGTAATAAGAATCCCACAGCAACGAACTTATGACCCAACAACTTAGCACGTGCACAACATGTGCACAAAAGAGAATCAGGAATCAACAGCAACTCAAAGAGACTGTAGCAACAGCAGTCAGAGGAGAGAGCGTCGGTCGGGGGGGCTCGTTGGCATCGATCCTGGCGAGGCGTTGCAAGCGGCGCGACGGGGACAAGCGGCGGCGCTGGCGTCTCCAACGGCATCGCGGAGGAGGGCGGCTCAGTGCTGTGGTGGTCGTCGATCGAAACAAGGAGTAATGAGGTTTTCGATTTTGGGTGTAGCTGGTGATCGGAAACAGGGCAAGGCGAGGTTGGGGGTGCTCTGGTGGCGGCGACACGCTGGGGAGTGCATCGGAGGGGGTCGCCGGAGGTGGGGGCTCGGTGGAGAAGGAGGCCGGAAAAGGGGAAGGTCGGGATTGGGTTCAAACGAGGAGAGAGAAAGAGGAGAGAGGAGAGAGAATATATGGCTAAGATTTCGATTTGTACAATTTTTAGGGTTTACAGTAGAGTTGTATTTATAGGGTACAATTTGGGTATTGGGTTAGTGGTTTAGGGTTCAATAAAAGCGGTTTTTCTGGCTGGAGCCTTCGGGCTCTATCCGTTTCATCAAAATAAAAGCGGTTTTGGATCAAGAACAAATCAAATTGGATTTTAGGGTTCAATTAAGAGATAGATCGAAATCAATATGGTTTAAATAAAAATACTCACAATTAAATAAAAGATAATAGAATCAACAAAAATAGCCTGTTCAAGAAGAACGTAGAATTTCATGAACAAATATTTGAATCCCAATAAATACATAAATAATACAAATAAGAAATATATATACAAATAAGAAATATATATATATATATATATATATATATATATATATATATATATATATATATATATATATATATATATATATATATATATATATATATATATATAGGGCTTGGAAAATAAATTAGTTATCATCAACAAAATTAGATCAAGTATAATAATAAAATAATTTAATAGATGAATTTTAAATAAATAATCAAGAATAACAATTGATTAAAATAACACATCATACAACAAAATAATATTCAGGTTTAACAACTTTTATTAAAATCATCTAATAATAATAATATATTTGTTTTAAACTCAAATATGAATAGTTGATCAATAAGACATAGAAAGTAGATTAAAATACATAATTATTCAAAATTAATATAATTATCGATTAGAAAAACACTTTAATACAAAATCCAAAATGATTTTAATAAATAATGCATTTATAATATCGAAATACAGAAAATGTTCAGAAAATACGTATTTACTGGAATGGGGGTTACAAGTATTTAAGTGGATTTATGGATCTAGTGGTGGTTGCAGACTTGCAGTGGTTGCTGGCCATCGGAAACCTGCAAAAAGCTTGAAACACTGGGAGTTTTCCCGGCGACAGGCCTTCTGACGATCAAGTCAGTAAACGAAAAATGAGAGCTAGGGTTTAGTGGCAAAATATTTATTATCTGGTAACTGAGGAGAGGGAGGGGGGGGGCTGTATTTATAAGCATGTGGAGAATCAGTTAGGGAAAGATCTCTTAACTGCATAATCAAATCCCTTTGATTAAGGATCTGATTGGTTAGTATCTCCATGATTTTAGGGGATTTAATCACAAACCATAAATGGCTGGTCAACCTTCCCCCGTTAGGCTCTCGACTCTGGACGTAGGCCTGAGGATGACCCATGTTTGGGGCCGTGGGCTTGTCGCTGTTGTGAGATAACTGTTTCGCCCCCATGAGTCTCAAGATTCATGAGAGGATCGGCTCAGATTGAGTGAGTTTTTTTTACCTATATCAGGAACACTTACATCTCGAGCAACCCCATATAAGTAGGCACAGTCACAAAGGTGGATGATAGACGCAGCAAATGCTGCGATGTTGGTTCCTATCGGGGTGGACTGGAGGGGGGGGGGCACACGTGGAAAGATAACCCACGTGAGGTGGTGAGTTACTACAGAGACGAGCTCGATATGTTGTGAAAGGAATTCGACATATGGGAGTCGTACACACCCGAGAGATTGGAGAGGCTACCACTAATTTGTACAGCACATGGAGTTAAGGTTGCCGAGATCCCCACTCGTGAACTTTAGTGTCCTAGAGATGTACTACCCAGACCGAGTGCTTCATCAGTTCAAACTACAGCTGGCCATCCCTGGTGCCACGATTATATGACACTCTCCTGCACAAGCTCAAAGGGGTTGGTTGTGTGCCTGATCATAATTGGGCTTCCCATCACCAAGCTCATGTCAACGTTTAGAATGAGTGGAGATACGACACTATTGTTGTAGGTATTCCTTCGTATGGTGGATCACTCAACGCCGTATACATGTCATGGTACTGGAGGATTACACGGTTGTATATAGCTCCTCGTACATCTGTGCCTGCAGGGGTTCAGCTACCAGTTCCGAGTAGAGAGACAGAACCCGCTCCTACGTATTCCTTTTCGCAAACAATGTATCAACCAAATGCGGGATCTACTTGAAGAATTGTATGAAATTCTATCCTTTATTTGTCCTTTTGAAACATTTGTTATAAAAAAATTCTTGTGTATATGATACGTTCTACTGTTTTTGCAGATTGACCAAGCATGGGTGATAGCATGGAGATACACACAAGTGTTGGGTAGTAATGTGGCTTAAGCCGCCAAGGATCTCGCCCGGAAAATTCTTGCACTGTACCGTTTGCAAATTGAGGAGGTGGGTGAGGGAGCACAATTCGATGCTTTGATGTCAACCCCGGTCTACCAAATGACACGACGTAAGCAGGTGGCTAGACGTCCAATGCATCGTGCACAACGAGTTGAGGAAGAAAGCGAAAAGCATGCACAAGAAGAATAACAATTGGAAAATGAGCAATAAGAAGAGGTGCATGCACAACAAAAGGATGTGGCACGGGAAGAGGTTGGAGTTAATGAAATTGAAGAATATTCCGACGATACGCCAATTTCACAAGTTACACAAGTTTGTCGCAAAAAAACCCGTTCGAAAGAGGAGGAAGCCCGACATATACACCACGAGGTAGATTTGTAGATTTTTAGATGTTGGCGATCCATACGATTGTAGATGTTTGTGATATTTTGTTATTTTGTAGCTCATCAGACATAATTATTGTTATCTTATTAGATGTTTGTGACATTTGACTTTTGTTTGTGATATTTTGTTATTTTATGATGTTTGTAATATATTTTGATGTTGTGATGATAAATGTGTGATATTGCGGTATTTGTGATGTTGTAAATGGAGATTTGAAGTAGCTGTGTTTAAATTTGTGATTTTGATGGTTGAAATGAAGTTTTGAATAAGGTGAGATGTTGAGACTTGAGATGTTGATGGTTAAAATATATGAAATGGAGAGTTGAAGTTGTGATGAGCGTATTTTCTGATGTTTTGTGATGTCAAATGTTTTTGTGGATTGTCGAATATGAAATTTGACTTGTAAACAGGGAAACTTTGATATTTATTTTTCTTATATCAAAGCTTTCAACTGCGACCGCTGATTGGAATAACGACATCAGTTAAAATAAAGTCTCTGTTCCTAACAAAGACCTCAGTTGCGATGACTTCTCCTTGCCCTTTGTTAGTTATGTGAATTTTTGACACATCTATTGTCACGCCCCGCTTCCCAAAAATATGGAATACGAGCACGTGACGAAGCCCAGCGAATGATTTTTACATCATCCATAAGCTGTAGGATCGACTCAGCATCACAACAAGAGTATAACCAGAATTATATATATCCAAGCATGCACGAATAATTTATTAAGCAACAGAAAACAATTTAAACAAGTAATAATATTCAAATAGTTTCCATGTCTCGATCAAGTGTAAACTCGGGAACAAGTCTTATACAGCGGAAGAACAAATACCTTAAGGAAAACAATTATTAAAACAGGTCCTTGCTCCAAGCAAAACCTGAAATGTCTGCTTGCAAATTCCAGCAGGCAACTCATCTCCAAAGTCTGTTTAATAAATATCAACAGGGGAAAACAGGGAAAAACAAGAGAAAATGCCCTTAGTGCAAGCTAGGGCCACAAATAGTGAAAGCAAGTACAAGTAAGAAAAACAGGAACTGGAATCAAGAATGTAACAGGATTATAACAAGTAGTGGGAACAACCAAGAACTAGCTAGCAAGGGGGGACTTCCTAGTAAACAGGCTAGTTAACAACTGCTAATGGTAAAACATGTGTCAGGTAACCAGGTAATCGTAACTAACATCAAGTGTCATGTTTCATGTGTCAGGTTTCACGTATCATGTTTCATATTTCAAGTTACAGGTGTCGTGTTCAGGTGTCATGTTCAGGTATCAGGTAACCAGGTAATCAGGTAACAGGTAATCATGTATCAGGTAATCAGGTAATCATGTATCAGGTAATCAGGTAATCATGTATCAGGTAATCAGGTAATCATGTATCAGGTAATCAGGTAATCATGTATCAGGTAATCAGGTAACAGGTATTAAGTTCAAGTCTTGTGTGATTACTAACTAGGTAGCACGACATGCATCCCATTTTTTACTACATGGTTGCTACAACAAACAATTTCGCTTAGTAAGATTTTCATAGTGGAGTCCATAGGGCAACGTACTTGGGTCCAGGAATCAGGCAGAACCAGTGGCTCTCTTCTACTCTACACCTTCTTACATAAGAAGCAATGTAGACAGGGTCAGGAACAGGTATAACCTAGTGGTTATCTTCCGAGAGCACCTTCCTAAGGGAAGTAATGCAATCAGGTGCAGGTAAACAGGCAGGTAGGACAATAGTCCTCTTCCAAGTACACGTTTCTATCTCTTCCACTAATAGAATCTTCCCTTAAACCCCGGCTTAGTGCATTTGTTCAGGCAGAATCGTATATTTGAGTTTACACAGGTGGAACAGGGTTAAAAATAATGAGAATTAATTCTAATAAAAATCGGAGATGTCATACAGGGTGTCCAGCAGCTACATATGAAATTTGGAGTCAAACGCTCGCTGTTTACGTAGCTAAAATAATTTGCAAAGTAAATATATACAGTAGTTTTGCAAAACTGCGTCTACTGACACAGCTGCAGTATAACTGTCATAACTCCTAAACCGTAACTCCAAATTCAATCAACTTGGAGTCTATCGATATCTACACATCCGGATCTACGTTTCTTATTCAGGGCTTGGGACCAAATTCAATTGATAAGAGGGTCTAAACCGCAAAAGAATATCCAGACAGCAACAATTTATAGGGCTCCTTAATCCATATGTCTATATATTTCATGCATTCAAGGGTAAAAGAGTCCAATAATTATAAATTAAATACGAGGAAATTTTGTGACTCTTAGATTTATCAAATTGGAGGTTCAATATTGATCTACAACGAATTTCCAAGGAGGAGTCACAAATCTAACTATTTGCAGTATTTCAAGAAAACTTGTACTAGAACAATAAATTGTACAAGGATACTTGCCTTAATTCGACGATGATAAACTCCACTTGTTGTAGAAGAAATTTGGGTAGAAAAAATCCCGGAAAAAGTCCTCAAAAAGCGCGTGCAAAAATATACCAAAGATCGAGTTTTTCCCGCACACGCAATTGGCCAAAACAGCAAACGGCGAACAGGGATCAGGCGCGGCAAAACAGGAAACAGCCAGATCGACCAATCAGATCGCTCCGAAACAGCGGATCCGAAGGCCAGAACATGGGACAGCAAGCTGGGATTCGGTGTGGCCAAAACACGGGACAGCGAGCGCCAGCGAATCAGATCGCTTCAGCGCAGCGGATCTGCGCCAGAACACGGAACAGCGAAGCTGGGATTCGCTGTGGGAAAACACGAAACAGCGATCACCGAGCGCGGATCTTGACGCGATCGGACGGCGGTGATTCGCTCCCGCCCTTTTCCCTCTTCTTCGTCTTCTTCGTTCTCTTCTTTCGACCGGCGGAGAGCGAGGGAGCGACGGCGACGCTGGCGATGGCTTCGACGGTGACGAGGCGGCAGTGACGGAGTGCGACGACGGAGGTTGGAGTTGCGGTGGAGCAGTGGTCGGAGGTGGTGGAAGTGGGTTGAAGACGACGGGGAGTGGGCGATGCGGTGGAGTCGAGAGTGAGGAAGACGATGTGGAAGGAAGAGATGGGTTCTTTTGCTCTGTGCGACGTCGAGGAGAGGAAAGGTCGAGCGGCTGAGGTGCGGGGTGGTGCTGGGCGATGGTTGCGGGGATGACGAGGATGGAGCTTGGGGGTGGTGTGTGGGGTTGGTTGGGCGCAGCGAAGAAGATGGAGACGAAGGAGATGGAGAGAGCGACGGTGAAGGAAGGTGGCGACGGTAGTGTCGAGCTCGAGAGATGGGAGGAAGGAGGAGAGTGGGGGAGTGTTCGGGTGGTTTGTTTGCTTCGTTTCGCTTGGTTTCGTTTGGGTTTTAAACAGAGAAGAGAAGGAGAGAGAGAGTACGGGAGGGATTAAAATAATGATTAAAATCACGGGAGAGAGTGAGAGCGGCGTGATTAGCGGAAGGTTGGGGGAGTGATTAGCGGAATAATTGAGATTCAATAATGGATTGAAAACGGGATGATTAGCGGAATAATTGGGATTCAATAATTGATTGAAAACGGGGGATTCAATAATTGGGGTTATAATGGAACGTGGGTTTGGGTTAACGGATCAAGATCCAATAGGAGTGGGCTTGGTTCATGGGCTCAAAAATTATTTAAAAATAGAATTGAGGCTCAAATAAATAATAATAATAATAATAGAATGAAAATGATAATAATATATATATATAGAATTTGCGACAAACAATTTATTAAAATTCATACTGTAATAATACAACAAATAAATAATCTATCAATTAAAAATAGAAAATTATTGTTCAAAGTATATATAATCGTCTAGTAGAAAATACTTAGTACAAGACTCGAAATCAGTTGAGCACAAAACAAAAAAATCAAAATACGGAAAAATATTTAGAAATACGTATTTACGGAAACAGGGGTTACATCTATGGTCGCTAGTGGGAATAGCGACCTTAGTGGTTTAGGATTTCTCCTTGTCCTTTATTAGCTCTCTGTTAGGTTCGCGAAATAATCCTCACAAACTAAGGTCGCTGGTGGAAATAGTGACCACAGTATACTGAGGTCGCTATTCCCACTAGTGACCTAGGTTTTAAATTTTTTTGTTTTTTTTTTTCCAAAGAGCAATAGTTCTCTGGAATTAGCTAAGTGCCTAATAAATACTTTTCAAATAAGGTTGCTATTCCTATCAGTGACTTCACGTATGCTGTGGTCGCTAATAGAAATGGCAACATAAACAATTTTTTTAAAAAAATTAAATGATCATCCTCTATTCCCATTAGCGATCTTTGAAAGAAAGATGTCCGAGATGAAAATAGCGGCGGACACTAATGTGGCATAGACCATCTCAAACTTACCAATAATTTGGGAAGTGACCTATTTTTACAAATAGTTTTGAAAAGTGGCTCAGTGGCCAAAAAATTCATCAAAACCCTATTCGACAGTGCAGAAGTAAAGCCGAAATCACATACTTCGAAGCAGGTTCTTCCAGAACCCCCGGTCCACCCAAAAAAAAAAAAAAAAATCGCATCGCCCACCGTCCCTCAAATCCCAATCATTAACGCTCCAATCCCCCAAAAGCGAAATTCCCAAATTCATTTCCAAATTCTCGGGTTTCCAACCATGTAACTCCTCGTCGCCTCCGAATCTCCTAGGCTCCGATCAATCGGATATGCGAGCTCTCCAAAATGGCCAAAGATTCGCTGGTCTCGTCGACCGACGCTCAGACGACGGCCAAGAAGGCGGCGGCGGCGGCGAGGAGCTGGGTACTTCTCGACGGCTCCGGCGAGGCGACTGAGTTGGACGCCGATAAGTACGAGATCATGCATAGGGTTCAGATTCACGCGCGCGATTTGAGGATTCTTGACCCGCTGCTTTCGTACCCTTCCACGATTTTGGGGAGGGAGGGGGCGATTGTGCTTAATCTCGAGGTGGTTTAAAGTTGCGATTATTATAATTATTTTTTGTTGGTTTGATTTGATTTAGGGACTGATTGTTTTTTTTTTCGGGGTGCAGCATATTAAGGCGATAATCACTCATGAGGAGGTATGGTGATTTCTTGATGAATCTTCATTTTTTGGTTGAAAAGTTGGATTCTTTACTATTGCTACTTCATAAGAAGTTTATTAGTTTTGCTTTGTTTAGCATGTGAAATGCACCTAATTTTCTGTATAACGAACAAAATTAGGATAATGAAGGTTAATTATAGTTGGAGATGCAGGTATGCAAACTTTGGTTATCACAACCAGGTCCGGCCCTGAGTTTACGGGGCCGAGGCAAACTTATGAAATTGGGCCCATACAAAATTTGTTTTAAAAAAATGATAAAGAAAGTTTGGATTTTTATTTTTAATTTTGGGCTACAATTATTAAAAACCGAGATATATGAAGAAATAGATAGGGATTTGAGAAAAAAATCTCCATACAAATTCATGCCCAACTAAAATACGCCATCTTAAGTACTAATTTTAAAAACAAAAAGTCTAAAAAATTCAATTTGGAGGCCCCCAAAAAATATTACGCGCAAAATACATATATATAAATACAAGAAAAAACAAATTTGGGGATCCCTAAAATTGTGAAAAAATTGGAGGTCCGAGGCGGTCACCTCCCCTGCCTCAAGTAAGGGGCCGGCCCTGATCACAACTCTAACTTTAGCTATCTTTTAACGAATTGCATGGTAGCATCAGTTAAGATAAACTAGTTATGTAGGATATGCAATGCATGTGAGTGACTAAATGTCTGGAATTTTATTTTTTAGGCCATGTTTGAGAACAAAGTTAAGTTAGAGTATCTTGCTCAACTTTAAAACCCTTGTTGTCCTAGCTTTGAAATGTTTGACATGTTTGAGACTCATTTTTGAGTTTAGATAACTGCAATTATCTCAGTGTGGGAACACTAAACACCATTTTAAAAGATAACTTGAAGTTGGAGGTGAAGGTATGACAAGTGACGGCCAAAGCTAGAATACCTTGTACCTCCAAGGTTATCTTAACTTTGTTCCCAAACATGACCTGAGCCCGGAAGTTAAGATAAACTAGTTATATGCACATGGAAAGAATGTAATTGGCTACACATTGTGAATGTTGGTTTTTTAATATTTAAATAAGTGGGTGGTAGCTGTAGATTGAAACTCAAATTTGTGTTTGAGATTTAAGTGGACGGTTGATATAGATTGATGTTTTAAACATGCGGTTGAGATTTCACTTGGTAATTGAAATCTCAACCGGTTGAGTTTAAGTGGATGGCTTTAAATGAGTTGGAGCTATGAATATGTGGATGAGGTTTACGAGTGAGTGGTTGCCTACAAATTACATAGTCCATACTCTCTAGTCATAACATTAGAGATTAAGCCTGAGTGGAGTTTAGAAAACCTTCGAGTATCTCGACTATTAGGGCTGAAATAACTGTCATTTTCTTAACTACAAAAAGGGTCTCAAACAGCCCAAAGTTATCTGAGAGAATCCTACAAAAAACCAGTTACAATTATTTATTCCATTCCCAGACACACTCTAAAGTCTCATTTACCACCTCGGTGATTATTACAAGTATCATCAGTTTTCAGTGTAGATCTTATTCTAGTTGTTAAAAGCCTTATTTATCCTCTCAATGCATAATTATTTGAAGAAGGCACGTGTAATACATGCGAGAGCCACACTTATGCATGTCTAGTTATAGGAGTAAGAAACTTTTTATTTTACATTCATTAATTTCTTGGGATAAAAAAGAGCCAGGAATATATTATTCTTCTACTGAAGCATATAATTTCACCAATTCATAGTATGTGGATAAAATTAGCAACATTAATTATGAAGAGAAAGATATATGTAGTGCAAATTCTTACAGTTATCAGTACAATATTACAGAGGTGTGTATTCGGTCATAATTGGTTGAATCTGCAACATATTATACACAAAACTTGTGTTAGTTGTGTACATTAACCTTGAACATTTTATTTGAGTTAATGAGTAGTGTGTGTTCTGTTCAAAGTAGGTGCTGCTTAGAGATCCTTATGAGGATAATGTGATACCAATTGTGGAGGAGCTTCGCAGGCGATTACCTCCTGCCAGTGTAGCCAAGCAAGATCATGGGGAAGGGAGGGAAAACTTAAGCGGGCAACATGATGTGGAAGCTGCTGAAGAGGATGGTATGTTATTTGTAGTTGTAGTACTTTATAATTCGAGCTTTTGTATCAGTTTTAGTTGATGCCTATATTTCTTCAGATTTGTTTATGTTGTGACCCCGTATTTGTAAGAGTGTGTATATGGAACGGATTGTTAAGCTGATTTAGCATTGACATAATAAAACACTAAAGTCATTATCATGGTGTTTTACAATTCATGATTATATTTAGTGTGTTTATTGTAGCATTAAAATTGTGGAGTAAACTAAGATTTCTTCATTTTAACGAGCTTTTGTATCAGTTTTAGTTGATGCCTATATTTCTTCAGATTTGTTTATGTTGTGACCACGTATTTGTAAGAGTGTGTATATGGAACGGATTGTTAAGCTGATTTAGCATTGACATAATAAAACACTAAAGTCATGATCATGGTGTTTTACAATTCATGATTATATTTAGCGTGCTTGTTGTAGCATTAAAATTGTGGAGTAAACTAAGATTTCTTCATTTTAATGAGCTTTTGTATCAGTTTTAGTTGATGCCTATATTTCTTCAGATTTGTTTATGTTGTGACCACGTATTTGTAAGAGTGTGTATATGGAACAGATTGTTAAGCTGATTTAGCATTGACATAATAAAACACTAAAGTCATGATCATGGTGTTTTACAATTCATGATTATATTTAGCGTGCTTGTTGTAGCATTAAAATTGTGGAGTAAACTAAGATTTCTTCATTTTAACGAGCTTTTGTATCAGTTTTAGTTGATGCCTATATTTCTTTAGATTTGTTTATGTTGTGACCACATATTTGTAAGAGTGTGTATATGGAACGGATTGTTAAGCTGATCTAGCATTTTCATGATTATATTTAGCGTACTTGTTGTAGCATTTAAATTGTGGAGTAAACTAAGATTTCTTTATTTTAATGCATCTCCATTTTAGTCACTTGGTTGATAACTTTCCGGAAAAAAGCTATGCTATGCATAGGGTTACATATCATGATCATATTTCCAATATATTTCACCATGCATTTTCTGTTTTCGGTAGTTGTACAAAGTTCTTCCTCCTTTTATGGGTTTTCAGTTTTCCCCATTTTTCTGCTTGCTGATTGTTCTGCTATTATTCTTTGCAGAATCACCTTTTGAATTTAGAGCTTTGGAGATTGCTTTGGAAGCAATTTGTAGCTTTCTTGATGCACGCACATCAGAATTGGAAACAGCTGCTTACCCTGCACTAGATGAGTTGACTTCTAAGGTTTGTTAATCGATTATGTCATCTTGTATGTCTTAGGGATGTCTCCCAGTGGTTTTGAATCTGTGCAAGCTTAAATATGGGTAGATATATATTTGCTTAAAATATGGGTATATATATATATATTAGTTATATATGCAAGGATTCCAAATAATGAAATACATCTCTGAATATTAATGATTTTGTTCATCCTTGACAAACAACCCAATTATGTCGAGGGATGTGTGTATTGTTTTGTTTTGAACTCATTTTGAGCATAAAGAGTTCCTCTTGGATGAATGGTCTCATTCATCTATAGTAAGTTCTGTCTCTTTATTATGCACATGTGAATTATCTTAATCTTGAATTAATTATAACCCTTATCCCTAAGAGTGGAGTTTACGATTTTAATATCTTTTAGTTATTAACCAGAATATGTTTCAAACTCCACACCCAATCACTAAACATTTTAACTCAAAATTAATTTCCTTTGTCAGTTCAATAAAATCTAAAACTAGAGAATAGAGAATTAAAAAAATTCGACCAGAGAGTATTGTGGAAATTCTAACAGAGAGATACAGTATAATAAGCTATAGTTCTCTTTTCATGTTGATGTGCAGAAGGTATTGGAGAAATTCTAGTTGAACCATGGGTCTATGGGCCATATGACATGGCAAATTCAAATTGGCTAAGAAGGAAATCGAAAGCCTGATTTGTTTCCCTGGATTCCACATTTGCACTTTCTGGCAATGGCACAGAGACCATAGATCTTTCTGTCATTTTTATTTGAAAACTGTACTAATTTTATTCATTGAAGAATCAAGAACACATGCATACAGCTCTAAAATGCAGAATGCGAAAGCAAGACGACATCTTCCTTTAGTATAGATATGTATGAGTTTGTATTTTGTAAAGATAACATAGCTGTCAGCTATATAAATAGATTTAGATAAGGAGACAGAACTCTAACTCATCTTTTCCTTTTAGTTTGCAAGTTGCAACAAATAGTAATGTCCAACGTAGATAATTTGCTTAACTCTTCATGTTGTCTTCCAAGCACAGGTAAAATCTGAATCTTTATGTCTTCACAAAGTCTTCTAACTGCCATTACTTTTAGCATGGTTTGGTCTATAGAATCCTTCTGTTGTGTTCTAGCTGGAGATGCCAAACAAAACTTGCTAGTGTTTCATCACTAGTACAAATATAATTCATTCATTGCGAATAAAATCATCTAGAGCATGCAACAATCCATCTGTAAGTAAGTTATATAGGCTTATTGCCTTTTTAAGGGAAATAATGAGGGTGAGCATTTTAAGATGATGCATGCCAGCCCCACTTTCTAGTGCATATTGCTTCTGATAGGTGAAAGATATACACCGAACAATTTCCAATGGATTTTATGTATCTGCAGATCCATTCATTCCTAATTTCAACTTGCAACTGCCAATTCTCAAGCACTTTCAATTAATCAACTAGTGATCTATTGTTTTCTTAGTAGAACCACAGAACACATTTCATTTTGAATGGTGCCAGAGCGATGCAGCCTGTAATTACAAGACAATCTGTTATGAACATTTCTTACCAATTGGCAACCTTTTTCATGTTCCTTTCAGCCCATTGAACCACCAGCATCGAATCTACAAGATCATGTTTAGGCCAAATGATGTTCCAGGCTGATTTGAAAGAGAACATTCCTGACATAATTAGCTACTCATTCAACCATGGGTTTATATCTTAAGGGATGCTTGGTTTATTGCACGTAGTTGTAACTAAACTTGAAAGATTCCATTGAGTTGCAACTCTTTTAGTGAGATGCAAATCATGCAATAGGTTTTTTTAATATCTTTTTGAAGAAAAGTAAGATGCAATAGTTGCAACTAAAAAGTAAAGGAAATTACGATTTACTTGCAACTTGGACTTGCAAGTAAAGAGAAACATGTATGGGTTGCAACTTGCAAGTTGGGTTGCAATTTCTTGCAATGAACACCGCCCACCCCTCCCTAATTACGTATACAATTTTCTTATGGTTAATTTGAATAATCCATTCTAGCATAATAACGCCGCCTTTAATTCCAAATACATCAATCAAGCAGTAGTGGGAATTTCATGTTGCTTATATTGTTAACATATCACTATCCCCTGAATTCTATTGTGCACTATTGTGCAGATTAGCAGTCGTAACTTGGATAGGGTGCGTAAGCTCAAGAGTGCAATGACTAGGTTGACTGCTCGTGTCCAAAAGGTGCAAGTTCTTTTAATTCTCAAGATAGTTTACTGTTTCTTTTCCATGCCATTCACTGCTTTATTGGTATTATAATTATTCACTGCCTTGCCCAGGTAAGAGATGAACTTGAGCAGCTTTTAGATGATGATGATGATATGGCTGATCTTTACTTGTCTAGAAAATTGGCTGGAGCATCCTCACCTGTTAGTGGCTCTGGTGCTCCTAATTGGTTTGCTGCCTCACCAACTATAGGGTCAAAGATATCTAGGGCGAGCAGGGCAAGTGCAACATTTCATGGATATGAAAATGATGTTGAGGAGCTTGAGATGTTGCTCGAGGTCGGAACACTAATCTTGCCTCTTGTTGACATTATTTGTTATAATATGTGATGAAGCACCTTCCTGTTGTCCAAATGTATGATTCTGACCATTTTGGTATTTTTCCCCATCATGCAGGCATATTTCATGCAAATTGATGGAACCTTGAATAAACTGAACACGGTAAGCAACTGTAGCAGTAGAAGTTGTAGATATTTTATACATAGAGGTCGTTTGGATACACTGCTATAGTTCGTGCTTCTGATAGTAGCAAATCTGCACCAGTAATCTTCTTGGCACATGATATCAATATATTTGTTGGAGGTTGTTTTTCTTGTACAGTTGGTACATTTTTTTATTTTTGCATATAATTAAGCAGTAAAACCTAAAAGCTCTGCAAGATTTGGGGCTCTTGCCATGGTTTTTAAATGAATCAGTATAACAAATTAGAATCCAATTCTCCAGCAATTGCTTGTAAGCTCGTCCTCTATTTATAAGAAACTAGTTTTTTTCTCTCGTGGCATGTTCAATTGTAAAAAGAGGACCGAGCATATAGTTGTACGTCATATGGAATGCAATATATATTGATTAAATATGTGACACTCTATTGCAGTTGATAGTCTTGCTCTATTAAGGATTCTCTAGCGTAAATTCCTAATTACAAGTATGCAAGTTACTGGCCCTAAAGACCTCTATATAGGAAACCTATATTTTATCTGGTGGCATGTGAATTGTAAATAGAGGATTGAGTATATAATTCTAAGTCTTATGTAATGCAATGTTAAATCGATTTAATATGTGATACTGTGTATTGGAGCTGATACTCTTGCTCATTAATGATTTTCTAGACTAAATACCTAATTAGTAATTACAAGTACGCAAGGTACTGGCTCTAAAGATCACTATTTTATAGGAAACCAGTATTTTCTCTGGTGGCATTTTGAATTGTAATAGAGGATTGAGCATATAACAACACGTATGTAATTAATATCAAATTGATTTAATGTCATACTCTGTATTGGAGCTGATAGTCTTGCTACATTGAGGATTCTCTAGACTAAATTCCTAGCTATAAGTATGCAAGTTATTGGCTCTAAAGATCTCTGTATATACAAAGCCTGTATTTTCTCTGGTGGCACGTTGAATTGTAAACAGAGGATTGAGCATGTAATAACACGTATCTCTAATATTATAATGGGAGAAGGCCTTAGTATCATTTGTCAATCTACCAACACGTGCATCACACATGCATCACTAATATGAAGGAGGTCTCATGTTCGAGTCCTCACTATGTCAGATTTTTTACTTTAAATTATTTTTATACTAAACATGCATCACATGTGTAAATTACTATATATCTATAATATAATATATTTACATTTACTATTTAATGGAAGAGTTTGTCACAAATAAACAATTTTAAATATTTTTTTGTCAAAAAAAGAAACAACACTTTTGTCACTAAACAAACATGTGCATCACACGTGCAACTCCAAATATGTTTTTCAACACGTGCATCACATGCACACATCAAAGTTTTTCCTTCTTAATTTTAAAAAAAATACGTGTATCACCCGTTCAGTTCCATTTTTAAAAAATTAAGGCATTCATCGGACGTGTTAATTACTGTTGACTTACGTGTATCGCTCGTTTAACTTCAACTCTTTATCAAAACGTGCATCGCACGTCAGAAATACTAGTGTAATTAATATCAAATTGATTTAGTATGTCATACTCTGTATTGGAGCTGATAGTCTTGCTACATTGATGATTCTGTGGACTGAATTCCTAACTATAAGTATGCAAGTTATTGGCTCTAAAGATCTCTGTTATATACAAAGACTGTATTTTCTCTGGTGGCATGTTGAATTGTAAACAGAGGATTGAGCATATAGTTCTACATTATGTGTAATGCATTATGAAATTGATTTTATTTCACACTCTGTATTGTGGATGCTAGTCTTGCTACATTAAGGATTCTCTAGCTAAGTTCCTAACTATAATTAGAGGAAAGGGAGGCTTATACATCCATGCTTATTGTTAATGTACAGTATAGAGACTGAAAATAATACTTTATTGGGATTTTTATAATTGAACACATTGCCTCATATATATATATAATAGAGTATAAAGACTAATCTGAGTTTAAATCAGATGTGAGACTAAACTTAAGACTACTATAACACTCCCCCTTGATCTGGCGCGTAGATATTGTCGAAGCCAAGCTTGTTCAAGAAAGTTTGAAAAATCTTAGGAGGTAGTGCTTTAGTTAGGATATCAGCAAGTTATTCACCAGACCGGACATATGAAAATGAGATCACTTTCTTCTCAAACTCATCACGAACGAAGTGACAATCGACCTCGATGTGTTTTGTGCGCTCATGAAACACTGGATTTTCAGAAATATACATAGCAACTTGGTTATCACAACAATGAAACTAGAGATGATACTGGGATTGTTAAGGCTTGAAGGAGAGATTTGAGCCATTAAACTTCAGAGACCAAATGCCCAATGGCTCGGTATTCAGATTCTGCACTTGATTTAGCTACATCAGGTTGCTTCTTTTTCAAGATACTAGATTTTCTTCGAAGAACACAGTATTTACAAGTAGATCACCTATCATCAACTGATTCTGCTAAGTCAGCATAAGAATATCCTTGTAAAGAAAGAGAATCACCATGTTGGAAGAGAAGTCCTTGCGCTGGGGGCCTTCTTAAGATAGCGAATAATGCCTTCTTAAGATAGCGAATAATGTGAACCACTACTTCCCAATAAGTGATAGTCGGTGCATGCATAAACTGACAGACTTGATTAACTGCAAAGGCAATATCTGGCCTAGTCACTGTGAGATATATTAGTTTGTCAACCAGCCTGCGATATCATCCTAGATCAGAGAACAATGCATCATTGGAGAAGGACAACTTAATATTGGGATCTATAGGTGTCACTGGGGCGACATCCTAACATTTCTGTCTTAGTAAGAATATCAGTGACATACTTTCTTTGAGAAAGAAAGATATCATCCTTTGTGCATGCAACCTCAATGATATCGAAGCGAACCAAGATCTTTTGTTTGAAATGTTTGAGCTAACCGTTGCTTGATGTCTACAATACCTTGTGAATCACTGCATGTGATAATGATATCAACATAGACTAGCAAAATAACAATGTCTTTGCTTCCTTTCTTTATGAAGAGAGAATGGTCTGCCTTCTTGAGAACCTATAAAAGCACACAACTTTATCGAACTTTCAAACCAAACTCGAGGAGACTGTTTGAGGCCATAAAAAGATTTTTTGAGCGAACATACAAGATTCTCTCATGTTGCTCAAAATTAGGAGGTTGTTGCATATACACCTCTTTCTAATTTCCATTGAAAAATTCATTTTTGACATCAAGCTGATGAAAGGGCCAAGAACAATTGGATGCAATAGATAAAAACACGAACATACGTGAGTTTCACAATCGGAAAAAAGTCTCTGCATAGTCGACCTCAAATTCCTGTGTATATCCTTTAGCGACAAGGCGAACTTTGAGGCGTTCAACTGTGCTATCAGGATTGCGTTTAACTGTGAATACCCACTTACAACTAATTATCTTACCACCTACAGGGTGACAAATCAACTGCCAAGTACCATTCTGCTTAAGAGCTTGCATTTCCTTTTTCATGGCTGCTGTCCAACCAGACTGATTGAGTGCTTTCTGAGCATTTTTAGGAATAGAGATGGATTCCAAGGAAGATATAAAAGCTCGAAAAGATTTGTTCACTTTAGAAAAAGAAACAAACTGGACAATAGGATAGTGAGCACAAGAACACTTAGCCTTACGTTGAGCAATAAGTAAATCATCCGTGTTAGAGATAATACCGATAGAAGTGGTTGGCACTGGTTGAACAACAGAGGGTTCATCTTGGATGGTCAAGTCTGAACGAGTCTAACATTTTCTGGCATAAACCTGAAGTGGCGGAGACGGTGGTGTTGGCGATGGTGATGGTAGTGGTGGTTGTGGAAATTCAAGACTCTCAACAACGGTCCATGGTAAATTGGGAGGTTTGGAAGAAATTTGTTCGAAAAAAGTTTTTGTTCAAAAAATGAACTTCTGTCAAGGTAAACATTTTATTTTGTGAAGGGCAATGGCAAAGATAACCTTTCAAAAAGCGCGAATATTCAAAAAACACATTTAGTAGCACGCGGGTCAAGTTTATCAGTGTCCGGGTGGAGATTTTGAACAAAACACGTGCAACCAAAAACACGAGGCGGTAGTGAAAGTGGATCTTTAGATGGAAATACCAATTCGAAAAGTGATTGATTTTGAAGAATATGAGTAAGCATACGGTTAATAAGAAAACAAGCAGTGAGAACCGCAAAACTCCAATAAAACTGTGACGTTCATTGCAAACATCAAAAAGCAAGCAGTGCCAAGTAAATGTTAATTTTTGCATTCTGTCATACCATTTTGTTGAGTATAGACGCACGATGTTAGGTGTATTATGCCATGTTGAGAAAATAATTGTTGAAAATTAGAATGTATTCTTTGGCATTATCAGAACGAAAATATTTAAGTGTTATGCAAAATTGTGTTTGTATCTCGAAGAAAAATTCTTGAAAAACTTTAAATACTTTAAAACGATCTTTCAAGAGAAACAACCAAGTCATGCAAGAGAAATCATCATTAAACGTAACAAAATAACAATATTCATTAAACGTGGAAAAACTAATAGGTCCCCAAACATCAGAATGCACTAAATCAAATAAATGTTCACTACGTTTATTGACACGTTCTGGATAGGGACCTCGATGATGTTTAGCTAACTCACATGACTCACAAGAAAACTGAAACAAAGACTCACAACTCGAAATTAAGTGCTTGAGAGTAGGAAGGGGGGGAAGCCCTAGTTGCCGGTGCCACAATGCAGGATCAGCAGAAGAATGAAAAGCCGAGACTGGAGAATCCAAGATGTATAACCCATGTTGTTTACGACCGGAGGTTGTGCTCTCTCTCTGTGTAGCAATATGGTATAAGCTTGTGGTTAAACTCCAAGAATTTTTCGAACACAAATTATGTTGTAGCTATTGGGGCACATTCCATACACGAAGGGAAAACCATCCTCCTCGTCGACAACTTGTCTGCATTTGAAGACCATTATGAACGTTATGTTCACCTACCTAGATAAAATCAATAGACTCTTCGCAAAGAATCGTACCTCTATCTGTCTGATGTGTCAGACATAGATTCTATATTTTAGACTCTTCACAAAGAATCCAGAAAGCACACAATTTTCTTACCTCCCTCAGATTAGGACAACTATTCTTCTTTAGCTATCTTACTCTGAAGTCCGTAACCTTATGTATAAAACAAATTAAGGTTGTGCTCTCTCTTTGTGTAGCAATATGGTATAAGCTTGTGGTTAAAACCCAATTTGAAAGGTGATTGATTTTGAAGAATAGGAGTAAACATACGGTTAATAAGAAAACAAGCAGTGAGTACCGCAAAACTCCAATAAAACTTTGTGACGTTCATTTCAAACATCAAAAAGCAAGCGGTGCCAAGTAAATATTGATTTTTGCGTTCTGCTACACCATTTTGTTGAGGAGTATAGACGCAAGATGTTTGGTGTATTATGCCATACTGAGAAAATAATTGTTGAAAATTAGAATGTATTCTTTGGCATAATCAGAACGAAAACATTTAAGTGTTATGCAAAATTGTGTCTGTATCTCGAAGAAAAATTCTTGAAAAACTTTAAATACTTCAAAACGATCTTTCAAGAGAGACAACCAAGTCATGCGAGAGAAATTATCAATAAACGTAATAAAATAACGATATTTATTAAACGTGAGAAAACCAATGTCCCTAAATATCAGAATGCACTAAATCAAATAAATGTTCATTACGTTTATTGACACGTCGTGGGTAGGGAACTCGATGATGTTTACGTAACTCACATGACTCATAAGATAACTGAAACGAAAACTCACAACTCGAGATCAAGTGCTTGAGAGTAGGAAGGGAGGGATGCCCTAGTTGTCAGTGCCACAGTGCAGGATCAGTAGAAGAATGAAAAGCCGAGACTGGAGAATTGATGTATAATCCATGTTGTTTACGACTGGTACCAATCACCTTCATCTTCGTAATATCCTGAAATACACAGTGAGAAGAAAAAAAATGTTACTGAACAGTTTAAATCCTTAGATATTTTATGAACTGATACCAAGCTGTTAGGAAATGAAGGAACACGGAGAACAGATGTAAGAGAAAGATCTGGAGAAAGTGAGATATCACCCTTCTCTTCATCAGGGACAGAAGATCCATCAACAATACGCACATGATAATTGAAAAGCAAAGAAAAGGAAGAAAGAAGTATAGGGACATGTTCAGAAGCAGCAGAATCAATAATCCATTGATGTGAAGAAACATGACAAGCAGTACCTGAATGAACCAAATTACTAGGAGACAGCAAATTGCGGAATGCCTGATACTCTGTAGTAGAGAGGGTATACTGGGAGGAGGTTGACACATCTTTAGGAGCAGTAGTGGAAGACTGAGATTCCACAGTGGAAGACTGATGGGCAATACTTATGAGACCGGCCCTGACAATAAGTACAATACTTAGTGTTGCGATGACTGTCACCACGACCACGATCATGATCACTATGACCTCATGAAGGATAAGAACCACGACTCCTGGAGGACGAAGGAGACTGCGGCAAGGGATCAGAATAATCACGGCCACGGCCAGAGACGAGGGCAGACAGTGTTGGGGTTTCAATAAGAGTAGGAGGGGGTACACGTGGCAGCTGAACATGGAGATCACGTAGAGAGAGACTGACGTTGGTGGTAAGGATATGAGAGCGAACAACTTCAAAATATTGGCGAATATTGTCCAAGGTAAGAACGGCGAGAAGAGCCTCATATTGCTGCTGCTGGACAGTGAAATTGGCAGAGTATGGGTGATAGGTCTTCCATTCTTCTAAGAACTGATTAAAGCGGGATAGATAGACATGAATGTCGTCACCTTGTTTAGTCTTGATGGCATCACGAAAGATATCATACAGCCACTGCATGTTATTGGAAGAGGAGTACATGTTATGAAGGGTATTCTAGATCTCTTTGGCTGTGTCAAGGAAAGTGATGGAGGTGTAGATGTCCTGGTCGATACAATTTTTCATCATATTGACAATCAAGTTATCATCGCGATCACATACTTTGAATGTGGGAGTAGGCAAAGGAGCTGACTCACTGAGGTGATGGTACATCTCGCACCCTTTGAGGAAACACATGACAGAATAGGACCATGTTATGAAGTTGCTGCGACCGGTGAGATTCTCGGTGATCATGCGTTCGGCCTTCAATGGAGAAGGAGAATCAGTTGCCATTAGAGGAGATGGAGTCGTCATGGGAGGAAGAGGAGACCGTTGAATTATCGAAAGTCGTCATAGGAGCAAATCTAGATTAGATCTGAAGGAGAAAACTGGTGAGAGGGAGAGATGGTGATTGGAAAGGGCATCAAAAAATAACACGCACTACAGAATAACGCATATCATGTGATATCTTTTTTTTCGACTTTTTTTCGGATTTTTTTTTTCGGGTTCTTTTTTGAAACAGGAGGGGGGGGGGGGTAGCGGGCTTTGGGTTCAACTAGTAGCAGGTTCGGGTATTGGAGGGGAGGGGAGCTCTGGGAGAGGAGGATATGGCGAGCGGTGGAGGGCAGAAGGTAGCGGCAGGAAGGGCAGAGGATGTGGCGGATCCGGATATGGAGCGGGAGTGCAACGATAGGGTTTTGAAGAGGTTGCGTTTATGGGTTCAGTTGGTGGCAGTCTTCGGGAGTAGAGGATGGGGTTGCGGGAGATGACGATGGAGGCGACAGAGGCATGTAGGGAGGACAACAACAGGGAACAGGTAGGGCAGCGACGCTATTGAGGAGGTTGGATTGTGAGGGGATTAGGGTTAGGGTTTGAGATGGAGGAAGAAGAAGGCGGCTGGAATTTTGTATTTTTGTATTTTTGTATTTTTTGTTTTTGAAGAAAGAGGAAGAAAACCCAATTTTTTTGTGTTTACTTTTTCCGCTCTGATACCATGTTAATATATAGTATAGAGACGGAAAAGAATACTTTATTGGTATAATTATAATTGAATACTGGCTTCTATATATAGGAGAGTATCAAGACTAATTTAGTTTATATTAGACTAGTAATTTACATGTGCGATGCACGTCTTAATAAATGTTGTTTTTTAAGTAAAAATTCAGACGGAGTTTGAACTTGAATATAAGACCTCCTTTATCATAGTTATGCACGTGCGTTACACACGTTGATAGATTGACACCAAGGCCTTCTCCCATTATAATATTAGAGATTAGAGATGTGAGACTAGACTTAAAGACTATTTAACACTTGTAATAGAGTAGTTGTACTCATACGGTGGGATTCTATATGGCCTATCTGCACTGTTCATTTTTTTTTCCATGTCGTAAGACACGTGCACAAATCATTTTGTGTGGAGGCTTCTACCCATGCAGTGCATGGTGCCAATTAGTTATCTTATAGGAAAACCTGAACCACTTGAAACATGATCAAGAAGCATCCAAACAACTTGATTTTTCCTACACAGAGATATGATGACATGCAAATCAATGTGAACAGTGAGAATCGTCCATAATAGGTGGGTGAGAATCGTCCATAATAGGTCCCACCAAGTGATTACAATCATTCTATATGAGTAATTCACCTCATATAAGTATGAGGTTTCTTTTACTCTTAAAGTATGCAAGTTATTGGCCCTAAACTTCTGAGAATTTGAAGTTCGATTAGTTGCTAAGATTAACTAGTTTGAAATGAGATCCCACGGTGCAAGCTGTTTGCTTATGATTTTGTACAAATTGACAAGATTCAAGACAGTGATGGTAATAAGGAAAATGGAGTGATGATTAATAGTGAAGGATTAGAATCAGTCGGTCAAAAGTAGAGCATATGGAATGTAAATTTAATAAAAATGAGTAGGAGTGAGGTATATAGTTCACATCAATGGCCAAGAAACTCCTAAATCTTCACTATTTAGAATGAATCTTTTATCATGATGGAGAAACTGAAGGGTTGATTACTCAATCAAAACGGGATGGCTAAAGCTGGCAAGCTTTTCCTGACTGCTAAGAGATCACAAAATGTCCATAAAATTAAAAAGAATGATTTACTGGATTGCTTTTCGACTATTTATGTTTTATAGATCAAAATGTTTGGCAACTAAGAAATGTGTGCAGGAAATGAGTAGCTGAAATGAAATGAGGATTCTGAGTTTGATCAATGGTAATGGAGAATGAGAGTGTGACCAATGGTATATCGTTAGAGAATAAGATAATGAATGAGTGTATTGGTAAGAAATTAGAGGTAGTTCCTATTGAGGATAACAACAACAACAACAACAACAACAAAGCCTTTTTCCCAACTAGTTGGGGTCGGCTAAATGAATCCTGGTAATCCATTCTGCTCGGTTTAGCACAATATCTTTTGTAATATCACAAGCTATCAAATCTTTTTTCACCGTTTTCACCCAAATTAGTTTAGGTCTTCCCCTTCCCCTAACTCTACCCTCAATACTTATCAAATCACTCTTTCTAACGGGGGCACTATTAGGCCTACGTGTGACATGTCCAAACCACATGAGGCGATTCTCTCTTAACTTATCTTGGATTGGAGCTACTTTTAGCATGTCTCGTATATGCTCGTATCTAATTCTATCATTCCTTGTTTTACTACGCATCTATTTTAGCATCCTCATCTCCGCCAATTGAGGATAATAGTTAGTGTAAAAAATGCTAGACGTAGACCTAAACAGATTTGGGGTGAGGCAGTTAAGTTATTTTAGCATAGATAACTCTTAAGAGAGTTAGAGGAAAAAGAATTCATGTGGTTGACACCGATGATTTAGGATAATGGCTTTGTTGTTGTTGCTTGTTTACCTGAAAGTTTGCTGTAAATTGTATTGATATGGAAAAGTACAGAAATAATTGATACTATATATTCACTTTTTAAATGCTCTAAGGAATTATTAGTATGCTGTTCATGTTCAGTGCATGGTTACCTCTTCACTAATTGGTATTTGTAGCTAATTTCATAAATTCCATATCTCAAAATCTGTTGCACAAGTTTATTCCTGAGTTTCACATGTTTGATTTATTTCTTTTCAGTTGCGTGAATATATTGATGACACAGAGGATTATATTAACATTCAGGTACTGCGGGGTACCAAAAATTCTCTATTAGTTGGAAATATATAAATTCCAAACCGGTATCTTCCAATGGTATACTGACTCACCATTCCTTTTGATGTTCATTCGTGCAGCTAGACAACCATCGGAATCAGCTGATTCAGGTGATTCTTTCTAACTTGTTCTTTATATCAACCTTTGTAGTAATTTGCTTCGCTTGCAATGAACAAATACTATGTATCATCAGTTCATCAGTCACTTCTCTTATTGTTTTTCATGTGTGCATTGGCAGTTAGAGCTCTTCCTAAGTTCTGGCACTGTGTGCCTCTCTCTCTATGCATTAGTCGGTGGAGTTTTTGGCATGAATATCCCGTACTCATGGAACAACGACCACGGTTATGTCTTCAAATGGGTAACTATTTTTCACTAATCACTTAGCGCTACCAAGATGAACAGTTGCTTTGACATTTATTTCTTTTTAACGGATTTCTGAACAGGTGGTTGGAATTTCTGGATTGGTTTGTGCGTTGCTCTTTATTTCAATTGTTGCTTATGCTCGCTTCAAGGGTCTTGTTGGGTCTTGATCTCTATAGAAAGCACCTGAAGGAAGCACTATAAACAGAAGAACTATTCTCTTAACCTCAAGCAGAACATTTTTTTTGGGGGAAAAAAAAGATCGCTTTTCAGTCCTATGCATGAGAAAACATTGTTAAATTAGAATTCCATCAACTTATATAAGGATTTCACTGAGATGCAGTTCACCATTGCAACAATCTTCATCAGGAAATAATCCTCTATTCCAAAAATTATTATTGGAAGTTGTATCAGTTCATTCTGATTCTGTCATTTATTCTGGAATTCAGTTTAGGGTCCAAATTTTTTTAAAAAAATGTTTATTTTTAATCTGTACAAATGACAATATATTGACTTGAATAAAGGTGTTTACTAAGATGCGATGAAGTGCCTGTTTTTGTTTTGTTGTTGGTTTGGCATACATGTATGTCAATATTTGCAAATGGGGTTTTCCTTAAAAAATATATATTTGCAATGGGGTTGTCCCGCTGCCCTTCCCATATGCTGCTGGAGTGGCAACATGGAATGAATATATGAATGATGTATTACGTTACTTATTTCTTGGATATTTTGAAAGTTGTGTTACAAAGATATGTACGGCTATCTCAATGAAGAGTCTGGTTCATTTCTTCTCGGGGGCGTAAATATAGTAGGGGATCCTTCCTCAATCAGACTTGTTGAAGGAGGAATATTGCTCCTATTATCTTTCTCCCTCCCCTCCCCTTTTGTCGAGCAAGGTTTCACTCCCTATAGATGGAGTATACTCACCCTATTTTGCATACAAGAATATTTTGTCATTTTTGCCGGGATTTGATTTCTCTATTTGTTCTTTTTTATTTATATGATTAATTATTACATTCTCAATTTCCGATGAGAGCTTGGCTATTGTTCGTTTTTCTGTCTAATTGATCCTTCTTTGTTGTTTGTTCATCAAGGTTTAGAACAATTAGCACTACTCTTTCTGATATAATTTGTTTTTTCTTTCCTCATCCTATTTATCTAAGAAAAATAATCTAACTTACTACAGACAGTTGTTGCGATACTCTGTGACGGAATCAACCACGAAGCAATGGCGATTCTTGTTATGACTTTCAAATTCATTTTCAGTAAGCACTTTAGCTGGTTTTGCTTTCTGTCGATGATTTTATTTTTTTCCTTTCTCTTATTTTATAATTTCTCATAATCATGTCGTTTTTATGATGTTTTGAGTGCATAAAAAAAAAAAAAACTCAAAAGGAAAGTAATTATTAAAAAAACCCAGAAAACGCACACCACTGCTCGGCTGTCTGCCACTAAGCAAGTGCTGAATGAGTCAGTCGACTTCCTTTGTTTGAAACAATGACTGCTCTAGAAAGATGGCAAATATATCCCACCGTCTCTCTGTCTGTGTGTGTGTGTGGGTGGGGATATGTGGGAATGTGTAAGGAATCTCGTATTCCTTTTTATATTACCTTGTTTGGTATGTGGCAAGCATAATTTTGGAAGGAATGATCGATTTCCAAGGAAATTAAAATCCTTTGTTGGGAAGGATTTTCATTTTTCCCCAAAAACCATGGGATTTGAGGATTCTAATGAGATTTTCATAACAAACAATAAAATAACAAAAAAAACCAAAAAAAAAATATATTTCTTCCTAAAATCGTGGGATTTGAGTGTTCACATGTAATTTTCATAACAAACATTAAAAAAAAATCCAAAAAACTAGAATAAAAAAAATATTATAATAAAAGATTTCTGAGAATGCAATGTACTATACCAAACGCGATAATGCAACATTTCTGGAAATCTTCATTCCCACCCTCATATTTTCGGAATTCTTTCATTCCTAGAAAATTTTCAACCTGTGTACCAAACGCCCCCTAAGTTCCTCGCTTCCATCTCCATTAAACTTCCTAAGGTTAGGTCACATGCTTCGACGTTTCCATTCCCCTAAGTGAAGATGAGATTCTTTACCGGTACAACACATGTTCTAAACGAGTTAATTATATTTGTAGGACAAAATTTGGAAATATTTGCAAAAAAAGGACAATGTTGCATCTAAGGAATAGTTTTTAATTAATATTCTATGCTTTCTATCCTATAGGTTTTTCTATAGGATGTGTAATCTTTCTGCAAATATAAAATTTGTTTTTGTAATATTTTCTATTTCTCTTATCTAACCAATTTTTTAACTACTTGAATTGTACTAAATATTTTGATAAAACTAGGTAAGGGTTACTTAGAAACAAGGCTCTGATACCACCGGGGTTGCGAAGCGTGAAAACACCTGTAAATAGAATAAAACAGAGTATAAAAAAATCTCAAAGATAATAATTTTCTGTAAAATAATATTCTTCGAAATAATGTGCATTGTCTATCTAAAAAATATTAAAGTAATCAAAGCATAAGTTCAAGATCTCTCATAGATTCTGATTCTTCTTGTTCTTCCATATGTTCATTTCCTTCCTCAATATATTCATTTTCTTCTAGAAATTGTCTATATGCTATTGTAGGACTCCAGAGATAACTACTAAATTCACCATTTTCATAAAATAATAAAGATCTTTCACAAAAAGTTAATCATCAATTATTTTGACATTTATATTACCAATTTTTCCAGGATTTATTATATTTATTGTTATAATTATTACTCGTTGTAAACTAAAGAAAAATATTTTGAATTCATAAAAATCATTCATGCTCGTTACTCTATGAGGATAATAAATATAAAAAACTAGCATTCTATCACTTGATAATTAATCATTAATTCATAAATTTTTGAGGCAAGACTGAAACTATTATTTTCCATTAGTCCCTTTTTAGCAATTTTGTGATTTAAAACAAAAATTATAAAATCAGGAGTAAAGAGAGATTTCTACCTCTAAGTTGATTGAACCAAGAACCCCTAAAGATTCCTTTGTTACAAATTATGAGCACGAGATTCGGTCGTCTCAATATGCTTCATATAACAGATTTAGATAAATGATAACATAAACTTGATATTCTCACGTGCTGTATGTCAGTCGACTGGCTCTCACCTCAGTCGACTGCTCTCAGACTTCAAGATCCAAGTTTGATGATCATTAATCTATGTCAACTCAACCAGATTCAATCAATAAGTAATTAGAAGATCTCAGAAGAATATAGCACTACATAACTACGGTTTCGATCTACCCAACTATGAAATTAGTTCCACATAATAATAACTTTATTGCTTAACAAGTTTGAATACATGATCAACATAAAAGAATAAAGAGAGAAGAAGAAATAAACTAATGGATTCCGGCAATATGGTCGACTGGCTGTCACACAGTCGACTGCCTTCTGGTTGCTGGATCTTCTCTTTCCTTCTTCGATGTTGATGGAGTGATGCTCTCGATGCTTGTTCAGGAACTTGGTGATTGAGTTGCTTTCCAGAGATATATCTGATCGTCCTTGGATGGAGTCGTGGAGTGGAGAGAGGAGCGATGTTCTGGAGATGGTATTCTGATATTTATAGAACACGGCTGAGAATTAGGGTTTCCACTTTTTCAGGAAGATCCTTCTTTATTTGATTTGATGATTAATATCTTTCTCTTTTCTCCTTTCCTTCCTTATCTGTTTACCACGTCCACTTGGAAAATACCCTGTCTTTTGATTTGATTCGCTGCATAAAATCTTGATTCAAATAGATTTGAAATCAGATTCAGGTGTATCTTCGAATATCTTATCTGTTTACTCCGCCGCAGACCAGTCGACTTATCTTCGAACCAGTCGACTGAGTCGAGACTTATGTAGATTTCATCTGTGATCAGGCCAGTCGACTGCTCTTGGGAGTGAGTCGACTGTGTCGAGAATTGTGGAAAATCAGCTTCTCCTGTCCAGTCGCCTGTGTTGGGGAACCAGTCGACTGATCCTCTGCAGTTTGCTGTGTATTATCCTTGAAGTCCTAAATCTGCTTCGTTTTGCTGTTATAAGCTGTTTCCTATGGAAAAGAGAAAATAGGAGTTAAATACCACATATAGAGCTTTTAAATGTCTAATTATATTAAGATTATTGCTCTAAAAAGTGAACAATATTGTGTTCATCAATGTTACCTAATAGTCCGAACACCTTTTGTGAGGCACACCTGTGGGGGGCAGTTGTTAGGATTTTATTTGTTAGCGTATTGTGCGAACGTGTAGTCTCGTGCGCAGCTGAGCCGGACTCGGGGCGTTACAATAAATCATTAATTTTTGTGGGTTAGGGCTATCATAGATCCACATGTTACTGTCTCTATTTTGTATGTCTTTTAGCTTCACAATACATTGTTCTAAATCCCATAGCTCTTCTTTCTGGGATCGGTTTTTCAAATTCTTAAATTTTATATGGTGTAATATTGGTTGCTCCAAACAGGATTTGTGTAGTCATCCTTATCTTTATAATGTGCTCAGCGGGTAGTTCTTCATCATCTTCAAGAAATTCTGGAATAACTAAAAACACCCGAACATATATTTTGGAGGCCTTTGTAAGACCAAAATAACTCTTAGCAGATTTATATACTTCTCTTGGTAGCTGGCTAAGTTCTTCACATTCCCGGGATGGGTATATGCAGTGGATAAGTTCTCTTTCAAACAATACTCTTACTATTTTTGGATTTGCTCCTGGTAGTATATTCACTTTGTTCATATGTTGTTGAGAAATAGTTTTGCTAAATTGGTTGACCTGAGTGGTCTGGCATAATTTCTCAATATATTGCAAAAATAAATCATTCTTGGTGTATTTTGGAAGATCTGAGAGTAAACTCTCTTTGTAGGTAGTAGGTTGTATGGAGTGGAGTTTCCCTCTTGTGTGGCTATTTTTGTGGTCTCACTTGTATTTTGGGGGTTAATAGATTCACTCCCTTCGCTCATTTTTTCAATTGTTCTGCATTTATATGTTGGTAAAATATACTTTGAAGACCACATATTTGTAGCTGTAGTTGGTTAAATGCTCATTTTAATTACTCCACAGTCTCCTCTAGGTAGACTATATCCTGTTCTATATGCTGGACTCTATTTTCCATCTTGTAAAAATAAAATTGTTAGTTTCTTGATAAGAAATCTGTTAGGATGTTATCTTTTCCTTTTATGTTTTCTATTGAGAAGTTGTAATGTGCTAACTCCATTTGCCATTTTATCAATCTTTTATTTGCTATAGTTGGGTCTATTATTTTGTTAGTCCAACTCTTTGCTTGTGGAATGTCTGTCATTACTGTGAATTTTGTATGGATTATGAATAATTTAAATTTTTTTATAGCTTTTAAGATTGCTAGTAGTTCTTTTTCATTCATGTGGTAATTTTATTGGGTCTGTGTGAGTAATCTACTAGTATATCTGGCTAGTCTTTCCCCTTCTTCACCTATTTCAATGAATTTTAATACTGCTCCCCAATTATTTACACATGCATCTGTTTCTATTATCCATGAACATTTTTTAACAGGTAATCTTAGCTTATTTAATTTTGAAGTTTGTTGTTTTAATATTTTAAGTTTTTCTTCATCCTCTGGGGTCCATTCCCATTTCTTAAACATTTTTTGTTTTTGTTGTAACCAATTTGTTTTTGCTGTAACCAATTTGTTTTTGCTGATAAATTTGGTATGTATCATCTTGTTTGATTTAGTAGCCCAATTATAGATTGTACTTCTCTTTTTTCTTTTAGGACATTAGGAAATGTCTTTTTTTCTCCTGCTATATGTGACTGTAGTTTTATTCCTTCATGTGATAATTTTGTTCCTAAGAATTCTATCTCAGTCTTGATCAATTCCATTTTCTTTTTTGATAGTATAATACTTGCATTTTTTACTATTTCTATGAATTTAGTAAATGCTCTTTATGTTGTTCTTCGTTTTCGGATCCTATTAGAATATCATCTACATATACTAATATGAAATTGTTGTAGTTTTCAAATATCTTATCCATATATTCTTGAAATATTTTCGGACTGTTTTTATATCCGAACGGTAATACATTCCATTCATAGAATCCTTGAGGTATGCTAAATGCTGTTAACTATTTTGAGTCTTCTGTTAGTTTTACGTGGTAAAATCCTGATTTACAATCGAATTTCGAATATATTTTTCTTGTTCTTACCGTGTTAAGTAGTATTTGCATATCTGGTAGTGGATATCCAAATCTCTTGATATTTTTATTTAGTTCCTTATAATTTACTACCATTCGAGATTTACCTCTTTTTTCTTCTGAATGTTTTCTTACTATGAATGCTGGTGATGAATGTGGACTTTGTGATTTTCTTATGTAATTATTTTTCATTAGTTCTTTTATGTGTATTTTGAACTCTTCTAGATCTATTGGAGTGTGTCTTATAGGTTTAATTTTTATTATTTTGTTCTTATCTATCAACTCTATATGTGCTGTAGATTTACTTAAGTCCCATTTTGCCAAGGGGTCCTCTCCACACAGATCTTCTAATTATTTTTGTAAATTTTTTTTTGTATTTATTTCTTGGACTTATTGTATTCTAGTTTTGTTTGGTAAATATTGATATTTACCACACTGGGTTGAAGAAACTCTGATATGCGGTAGGTCGGTCCTAGAATAAGGTTGGGTTATTCTGATTGCTATTGCTTGGTGTTTACAAGGTGTTGTAAATATAACATATTTATGTGATATGGTTATAGGATAGTATTGTTGGAAAAAGTCATTTCCTAATAGCATATCATTATTCATATCATCAAACTGGTATATTATTGGTATTTTTAGTATATATTTTTCTATTTGTATATTAACATTTTGTTGATACTTATCAAGTATGATAGTTTGTCCAGTTAATCCAGTTATTTTGGTTTTTTATTATATCACTCTTGTCTCCATTTTGGTAGTATGTTTTCGCGGCATAAGCTAGTGCCTGCTCCGGTGTCTATTAAACTATGATAGTTCCTTGATTTGTTTCCTCCGTAAACAATTTCTGTTAGTATATATAATGTGTTTTTTGTTTCTCTTAATAGATTCATTTACACAATATTCTATTTATTACCATACTTTCATTGTTTACTGTTATTGTAATTTTTTCTTCTTGAATTGAGTAAGGTTGTACTGATGTAAGGAAGTCAGTTCCTAATAACATTTCGTTAACACGATGTTCTGGATCTACATGTAAATGTAGTAGCATTTCATTTCTACCATTTATCCTTAGTGGTAGTATTATTTTATGTACAATTGGATGTCTATTATTGTAATAGTCTATATAGTAATATGGATTTTCTAATGGTATTAGTTCTGTTGTTTTTATATTTGTTTGTTTAATGTGTGAATTGGTAGCTCTGTATCTATCAGGGCTACTTGTTTATTCCATTTTCCGCTGTCATAATATGCTATTTTTATTTTAAATTGATTATTGTTTTGATTGTTTAATGTATTTATTATTGGTATTAATTCCAATGCTTGTTGTTTACTTCTTATTGATAGTGAGCTCTTTCCGAACATTATTTGTGGTGCTTTTCCTTTTGTAATTTCTTTTGCTTTATTAAAGTTAAATTCTATATAATTTGGTATAGTCATTTCAGGGTTTTCTTTAGCTGGTTTGTATTTTATAATTTCTCTGAATAATAGTTCTATTTTAAAATTATATGTATTCCTATTTTTTACTTCATGCTTACTAGTGAAAGCATAAATATTTCTTATTTGTATACTCATAACTTTGTTTTTCTCTATCATTTCTATTCCTGATAATCTGTGGTACATAGCTAAATTTTGGTCCTTGTTTTCTTCAGCCATATTTATAGAGAAATTAGGCTTTATTGTAAATTGATATTAAGGCATTTGGTTTCCTTGTACTATTCCTATTAAGGCATCTTGTGTACTTGATATTATTCTATCATCCATTAGGTATATTTGCAGGGGTGTATTTATTCCTTTTTTAAAATAAACTTTTATTATTATTTGCACAACTCCTAAATGTATGTGTCTTAATATTTTTCTGATTTTCTCACTTATTTTTTCCATCTCTTGTCTTATTATTTTTTCAGTTTTTAACGGGATTATGTTTTTTCCTTATGCTTATTCAATGTCTATAGGTTTTTCATTATTCCTGACTATTATGATGATATTCTTCTTTCTTTCAAATATTGATAGTTTAAATATCTCTTTTGGGTTTATATCTAATTTGGTTGTTCTTATTTTATCGTATTTTTGAATGCCAAAGCACATTATTTTCCTTATTTTTTTTATTGTTTTCATATTTCTGTTATTTCTGTCATCATGTTTATTTCACATTCTTCTGTTTCACCTTCACTACTTCCACTATCTTCTTCAGTACCATTATTTCTTCATCTTCACTAATTTCTGATCAGTCTTCCTCATATTCTATGGGTTCATAATTGATGTTATTCATTTATTCAATATCTTCTATGTATTTTACATTTTTTTTTCATTTTCTTAGGGAAATTTGGTGATATAAGTCCTACTTCTTCACATATATAACAATTACATTTCTTTGGGTTTTTTGGATATTGTCTATTTTTATTTATTCTTCTGAAGTATATTTTATATGGTTTTTTTATATCTCTTAAAATTTTTTCTACATTTTGGTTTGAATTTTTGGAATTTTTGTTTATTTTTCTTTGTATAATTATAATTATTATTACATCCCAAATGATTCGGTCTTGCATCTTCACAACAAATTGTTTGTTTATATGTTTTATAGTATTTCATTGTTGCTCTAGCATCTTGGCACACTTTATCCCTATAATCTTTTACAAATTGTGTTCTATACCCTAAAGTATCTACTTCTGGTTTTACTTTCTCACCTATGTATGCACTATATATGTTTATACTTCATGGATCATGTAGTTTAAGAAAGAATGAGTCCAAGATTGGACTCCGTTCTTATTTTGTATAGTAACTATCTTGAAAATATTCTCGGAATTCACAAGCATAGTTGTCAAAATAATACATGTCACATATTTTTATATTGCTTAGTCTCCATCTTTCTTGGTTCTTTTTGTATATAGTGTTTTTCTCCTTTATCGTAGACACTGAATTCTGTTCTAATTACTATTCGTAATTTGTGATTATTTCTTTTAGTCCCAAGGTTCGTTGTGCTGAGATTTTTTCCATTCCTTTATCATCAATTGGTCTTAATTTTCTGATAGTATTTCTTTCTTCGTTTAGTCCATTACACCATTTTGCTACTGCTCCTAAAAAGGTTGCTTCTATAAATTTCTCAAATGAGTTTCCTGAAAGATTTTGCCTAAATCATACTATTAGTGAAGCCTTTACCCATTCTTCTATTGTTCTATCTACGTCTTTTACGTATTCTAGATCTAGACATTCTCCATTTCCTGCTAATTCCTTTTTTGTAGTGTTCTGCAGGTTCATATCTTGGGGGTTTCTTTTTCTTTGTCTCTTCCTAACTTATTATTTTTTATGTTCTGCCATTTCCGTGGTAAGTGATAAGTGCTTTTGTTAGGTGGTGGCCTTAAGATTTCGTACATGTCAGTTTGAATATCTGTAGGTTTTGCTATAATCTTTTCTTTCTCTTGATCCATTTTTATTTTTTCATTCGTTATATCTAGATTTTTTAAGGCTTCCTTTACTTCCACTGAATTGGGATTTGCCATTAAATCTTCTATTTCTAAAATGTTTATATTAAACTTTGTTATAGCTTCTAACTCCTTCATACCTTCTTCCGTTATGCCCAGTTCTTCTTCTGTGTATTCGGTTATATATCTACCTAGTTCTTTTATATTCTTATTTATGATTTTTAAATCTTTTCTTATAGTTTCTACAAACTCTGGACAATTGTAATCTTCTTCTAACTCTTGTTTGTTTATCATATAAATTTCTGGTTCTATTTCTATTTTATTAGCCATACGTAGCCTAATATTTTATATGTTAGCAGGTGTTGGTAATACCAACTTGCTTCTTCGGTTCTATAATCTCATACCTTGTATGCTATCTGTTTTTGTATTTTCTTATGTAGTTTTTTGGTTATTTTACTTGTTATTAACAAATATTCTAATATTTTCCTATCAGTTATATGCATTCTTTCTGTTAATCTTCTATCAATGTATCTAATTTTAAATTTTGAGAGATTTTTTAATCTTAATTTCTTTATTTTCTGTGAAATATCTAGTTTTTAAATAGGGCAGTGAGATATGTGAATTTTTAGTTTTAATATTGTGTAAATATCTCCAAAGGTAAGGTCTTTCTTAGAAAATTACTTTCAACTGTTCTATTTTTATAAATTGTTTGGAAGGTGTCCTATATTTATAAATACTTTTCAAAAAAAATCCTATTTCTGAAATTGACTCTGTTCTAACAAACTAATTAACTAAATGGGCAAATAATAGAAAACTACCTTATAGTTTGGACATTTTTTGGTAGTATGCGATAACCCCTCAAACTTTCATTTTCACTAAAACTATAACAGTTATCTAGCTCAGGTTTTTATCTAATTTCAAGAAACTACCATAGCTTTATTTCCCAAAAAACTACCTTATACTAGGGTAGTTATATGTGAAAACGAAATATTTAAGAGGTTATGCATATATTCTGGAACAAGTCAAAAGTATGAATTTTTTGCCATAATAGACCACTTTTTAAAAATATTTATAATTATGGGTCAGTTTCGAAACTATTAGTGCTAGTGGACTACTTTGAGCCACGTCAGCAGCAACCGCTATTCTCATTAGCGATCTCTTCATCTCGAAGGTCGCTATTCCGAATAGCGGCCTCAATTTAAAAAATAAATTGATTGTGTTGCGGATCCAAGCGCTGCACAGGTGAATGAGGTGAGCCAGCGAGCTTCAAGGAAGCGTATCAGCTCTGAAGAATTTGAGTATCAGTCCCTCGGTGATTAAAACTCTTCTGAGGACCTGAATGAATAAATGGTGGAGACTTATGCAATAAACCCCTTGGGTTGCACCTCACGGGTGGGCCCTGGTGTGAGCTGGCCATCTACGAGTGGAGGACAGTCTGGGGTGGGTCCCACGCTACAGCATAGACCGTTGAGCCGTTAGGCTCTCTTCTTTGTAATTTGCTTTTTACTTTCTGAGAAGGATTCAGTGTACCCTCCACTCTATATAAGGAGGAATTAGCTGTAAAGAAGAATCATGAATTGAATACAATACATCCTCCTCTCATCTCTATCTTCTTCTTCCTTCGTCCCTATTACTTCTTCCTATCCTGTGCTCTTGCAGGATACAATGGTGGAGACTCGCTCAAGGCGCGATCCACCCCCTTCGCCTCCCTCAGGGCGGCCCCAGTTTGGAACCATAACAATGGTATCAGAGCTCGACGACCCTGAGAGCATGATCGAGCGCTCACCGATCCTTGATTCCGGAGAAAACTCTGGAATCGGATCACAGGGCCTTTTGGCGCGGGGAACCACCTTAGAGGGTGTTGATCCCCAACAGCCGAACGATCTGGACCAGAGGATGGAAGGGCTCGAGGTCTCTATTGGCTCCCTACAGCTTCAGATGAATGGTTTGCAATTGCAGAACGACCAGATCAGGAGTTTGCTCCGCCGCCTTGCGGAGCGAGAACCCCGAAGCAGGGAAGGGCACCCCATCTCACCAAACCCCACCAACGACCGCTCTCACCCTCTCCTCCCCACACCTGACTCCTTCTTATACCCCCGATGGAGGCGAAGCGACGATGAGATTGATAGGTACCCATCTATTTTTCCCAAGCATACCAAGCTGGAGATTCCCTTCTTCGATGGCTCTGGGGACATTAGTAATTGGTTTTTCCACCTCGAGCACCACTTCGATATCTAAAGAATTGAGGAGAAATACCAAGTAAGCTTCAGTGTTTATTTCCTGAGAGATGACGCGCTGATGTGGTGGAGATGGTTTAAGAGGCAGTACGGAGAGGAGATCAAGTGGGAATTTCTAACGAAGGAGATGATGCTTCAATTGGGCCAACCGAGCTTCAGAATCCTACTGCTACTCTACTCAAACTCCAACAAACAGGGTCAGTCCAGAGCTAACACAAGGAGTTTATCAAATATAGTCACTTAAGCAAACCATTGGAGATGCCGGTGTTGGTCGATTGTTTTGTCTCTAGCCTCAGGGAGGAGTTGCAGCAGGAGGCTAATGCTCAAACACCCCAAATCAGTGACAGAGGCGTATCGAGAAGCTATAGCGAGGGAGACTATAGCAATGTGCCAGAAGAAGGCCACTTGGTATTTGGGTAACAGCTCCAAATCCAACCCCTTCATCCCCAACATTCCCAACAAACCATCCCCATCCACTAACCCCCCGATGATAGTGAAGAGCAGCATCCCTGAGCCCCCTAAGCAGTCTCAATTCGACAAGATGCTGGCGGAGAAGAGGGCCCAAAACCTATGCTTCCGTTGTGACGAAAAGTGGTTCAAGGGCCATAGGTGTAAGGGGAGATCACTTATGCACATTGAAGGAGAGCTCGACGAAGGGGAAACAGACAGGAGTGAGCATTCGAAGGATCAAGAAGAAGAACATGGTGATCAGGCAGAGCCCCAGCTGAACTATATGCGATTGGTACCAGCGGAGATCACTCCTCCGACCATCTCCTTTTGCACTATCACTGGTTTGGAATCTCCCAAAACCTTATGATTGAAGGGTAGAATACAGAGTCAGGAGGTGTATGCCCTCATAGACTCAGGTTCGACCCACAACTTCGTCGACTCTCAGGTAGTGAGGAAGGCTCAACTACCTATCGACAAGGGTGTTAACTTCTCAGTAACTGTCGTCGGAGGCCAAGAGCTGCAGTGTGAGGGTGTCTGCCAAGACTTAGAGTTTCTTTGACAAGGAGTATCAATACGAACCACATTCTATGTGCTTCCATTGAGAACCAGTCAGCTTATCTTGGGAGCTCAATGGATGCGATCGTTGAAGGGCATTTGGCTGAGCTTCAAGAGCAACTCCGTTTGTTTTGAGCACAACGGTGAGGTCAGGGAGTTAAAGGGAGTTGGAGGAGGTAGCCTGCAGGTGGTGGAACCCAAGACCTTCCACAAGACCCTTGCGCATTTGAAGAGGGGACTCCTACTTCAGATCTCCGCAGTGACAAGTCCAAAAACAGAGCAGGAAGCTACAGTAGTGACCTGCTCAGAAGAGTTTGCTCCGGTTGTGGATTCCTTCGATGAGGTCTTTCAAGAACCAGTCGCCCTTCCGCCATCAAGACCCCAAGATCACTCTATTCCGCTCCTCCCCACTGCCCAACCTGTCAACCAAAGACCCTATAAGCACCCATGGATCCAGAAGAATGAGATCGAGAGGTTGGTTCAAGAAATGTTACACTCGGGAGTCATACGCCCCAGTACTAGCTCATACGCATCCCCTGTCGTGATGGTGAAGAAAGCGGATGGGACATGGCGGCTTTGCGTGGATTATAGAGCCTTGAATAAGATGACGATCAAAGACAAGTACCCCATTCCTGTCATCGACGAGTTGTTGGATGAGCTGCAAGGTTCCACCGTGTTCAGCAAGCTGGACCTCCGTAGCGGATACCATCAAATTCGTATGAAAGAGGGAGACATCCACAAGACGGCCTTTAAAACTCACGAGGGACATTACGAATATGTCGTGATGCCATTTGGCCTTACCAATGCGCCGTCCACCTTCCAATCCTTGATGAACGAAGTTTTCAAGCCATATCTCTGCAAGTTCGTGCTCGTCTTCTTCGACGACATCTTGATATACAGCCGCGACTCCCAAGAACACACTCGGCACCTGCGATTGGTGCTGCAGAAATTGATAGACAACTCCTTGAAGGCCAAAAGGAGCAAATGCGTGTTCGGAGTGGGCGAGGTGGCCTACCTGGGGCATATTGTGTCTACGAGAGGTGTTTCGGTGGATCCAAGCAAGATCTCCGCCATCAACAACTGGCCTCCACCCAAGACCCTGCGAGCGCTGCGAGGATTTCTGGGGTTAGCGGGATATTATCGAAAGTTTATTAATAATTATGCCTCCATTGCTTCGCCCCTTGTGTCCCTCACTAAGAAAGGAGCATTCAAGTGGTCTTCCGAATCTCAACACGCCTTCGAAGCCTTGAAGGAAGCTCTCACTACTTCCTCGGTGTTGGCTCTGCCCAATTTTGAAGATAAGTTTATATTAGAATGCGATGCTGCTGGCACGGGAGTGGGAGCTATATTGATGCAAAAACAACACCCCATCGCATTCCTGAGCAAAGAGTTGAAGGGGAAGAGCAGATATCTATCGACGTACGAGAAGGAGATGTTAGCTATCCTACCCGCGATAAAGAAGTGGCGACATTACTTGCTGAGCGGAGAGTTCCTCATCAAAACCGACCATAAGCCCTTGAAACATCTTTTGGAACAACAACTTGACACGGACGCTCAGCATACGTGGCTTTGGAAACTCCACGGGTACCAATTCAGGGTCGAGTATAAGCAAGGGAGGAAAAACAAAGGGGCCGATGCTCTCTCTCGCGTGTTTGAAGATCGCCAGTTGCAAGCTATCTCCATTGTGCACCCCACTTGGTTGATATCATTGAAAACTTCAGTGCAGCAAGACCCCTATTTCAAAGAGATCCAAGCTAGGCTAGACAGAGGTGAAGCTCCTGGGTACAGCCTCCAACATGGCCTCTACTATTATAAAGGAAGAGTGGTCATTAATCCAACATCCCCAATAACAACCCAGCTCTTGCAAATCCACCACGACTCATTGCAGGGGGCCACTCCGGTTACGAGAAAACTTGGCTGAAGCTTAAGCAGGTGGCGTACTGGCCGGGTATGAAGAAAATGCTCAAGGACTACATTAGGAGATGCGACATCTGCCAACGATGCAAACACACGAATCATGCGCCAGCGGGCCTCCTACAACCTCTCCCTATACCGACGGAAGTGTGGAATGATGTGAGCATGGATTTTATAGAAGGGTTGCCAAGAAGTTGGGGAAAATCAACTATACTTGTGGTAGTCGACAGACTCTCTAAATATGCCCATTTTATCTCCCTGTCGCATCCTTACACCGCTAAGCAAGTAGCGGAAGCATTTGTGCACAATGTGATCAAGCTCTATGGGGTTCCCTCTACGATCGTCAGTAACAGGGATCCCGTCTTCACCAGCACATTTTGGCAAGAAATTTTCACTCTACAGGGCACCCAACTTTGTCTCAGCACCTCCTTCCACCCCCAAACCGACGGGCAAACAGAGGTCGTCAACCGAACGTTGGAAACCTATCTCCGTTGCTTTTGCTCCTATAAGCCTTCTAGTTGGGTCAATCTACTTCCGTGGGCGGAGTATTGGTACAATACTACGGTGCACAGCGCAACAAGGATGAGTCCCTACCAAGTACTGTATGGTAGGAAGCCCCCGAACCTTCTCTCTTATACCCCCAAATCTGCGAACTCACCGGAGGTCAGGGAGAACCTCCTAGAGAGGAACACTACCCTGCAGATACTCAGAGACAACTTAGGCAAGGCACAGCAGAGGATGAAGGCCTATGCTGATAGAAAGCGCATGGAGAAGGAGTTTGAAGTGGGGAGCTATGTGTACCTCCGATTGCAGCCATATCGCCAGACCACAGTGGGAGGGAGAAGGGTCCATAAATTGTCCCATATTTACTATGGACCTTACGAAATAACAAAGAGAATTGGGAGCGTCGCCTACAAGCTCGCGTTGCCCCAAGGAGCTAAGATCCACGATGTCTTTCATATTTCGCAGTTGCGGCAGCACATTGGGGATGAGACCAAACTGGCAACAACTCATCCCTCCTATTTCCAAGAAGAAGAGGCGCAGCCCCAGCGCATTCTAGATCGAAGGATGGTGGAGAGGAGAGGCGCAGCAACTACGGAAGTATTAATCCAATGGAAGGGAGGGAGTAAGAGCGATGCGACGTGGGAGGCATTTTGGGACATACACAGTCGCTTCCCTAATTTTCGCAGTATTATGGAAGCGCCTTTTCAAACGGGGACGAATGTTGCGGATCCAAGCACTGCACAGGCGAATGAGGTGAGCCAACGAGCTTCAAGGAAGCGTATCAGCTCTGAAGAATTTGAGTATCAGTCCCTCGGTGATTAAAACTCTTCTAAGGACCTGAATGAATAAATGGTGGAGACTTATGCAATAAACCCCTTGGGTTGCACCTCACGGGTGGGCCCTGGTGTGAGCTGGCCATCTACGAGTGGAGGACAGTCTGGGGTGGGTCCCATGCTACAGTATAGACCGTTGAGCCGTTAGGCTTTCTTCTTTGTAATTTGCTTTTTGATTTGCTTTTTACTTTTTGAGAAGGATTCAGTGTACCCTCCACTCTATATAAGGAGGAATTAGCTGTAAAGAAGAATCATGAATTGAATACAATACATCCTCCTCTCATCTCTATCTTCTTCTTCCTTCGTCCTATTACTTCTTCCTATCCTGTGCTCTTGCAGGATACAATGGTGGAGACTCGCTCAAGGCGCGATCCACCCCCTCCGCCTCCCTCAGGGCGGCCCCAGTTTGGAACCATAACAGATTGTTATTTTTTCAGGGAGCAAAAATTCTCTAGATTTTGCTAAATGTTAGAATACAGTTCATTAAAGATCACTAATCCCTTCATCCAAAAAAAAAGAAAGATCGCTAATTCCATTAGCAACTTACCAAATGAAGAGGTAGCTAATGAGAATAGCGGCCGCTGCTGACGTGGCACAAAGTAGCCCACGAGCACTAATAGTTTCGAAACTGGTCCATAATCACAAATATTTTCAAAAAGTGGCCTATTACTGTAAAAAATTTCAAAAGTATAGGGTAGTTTTCTGTAATTTAAAATTTAAATCCTTGCATAACTCAAAATAAACACAATGCCAACAAAATTCAAGATAAATTAACACAAATCCTTCCTTCAAAAAGACACAGGATAAGATATAGATCCTCGTATTTTCAAATTTGTGCTGGTAGAAAACAGAGTTGGACTAGGAATTAATAAGTTCCAAAAATAAATATAAATCCTTCCATCAAAAGTGAAAAAATAAAGGAAAAAAAAGAAGATAAACATAAATCATAAGTTCTCTTGGTTGGTCTTGTATAGTTATCTGCTTATGAATATAACCCCTCGTCTTCTCTCAGTTCATAATAAAGTTTTCGTGATCTCCTGCTAGGATTCAACAACCCAGATATTCTCAACCATGGGCAACCTTGACGAAAGCCAACATCTCCACCAGCGGTTTGTCAAGGAGGACGCTGAAGATCCTTCTGCACACATCGACAAGAAGCAGATGGACGAAACCTGTGTCAATTGAGAAGGCGTTTGGGAAGGTGCAGGCCTCATGGTGGGAACAACTTACTGTTAGGGCTAGAGTCGTGAGTTTTTTCCTGTCCATTATGTTCAGTGTGATTGTTATGAAACTGAACTTGATGACATGGATTATTCCGTCGTTGAACGTGTGTGCGTGGTTGTTAGGGTTCTTTTTCATGAAAAACTTGGACAAGGATTGTTACGGGGAGCTGGAAGTGAGCAGCTGTAGGTAATGGTTGATATGCACAGATACATGCACAAGATATGAAGAATAAGCTGCGGTATATGCAGTGTAGGAGGAAGTGAAGAGATTTGCTGTTCATTCTGTGAAGCGTTACTTCGGGTTGGATCTTAAGCGGGTCGGGTAGCGGAAGAGAGTGAAGGCAACTGTTCTGTTCGCTATTTCTGTCGCACTTACGTGCATTTTATGTACAAACAATGCCTATAAAAGGCAGAGCGAGTCTGTAAATTCAATATATGATTTGATAATCCAATTCCAGTTCTTTGTCCCCAAATCTAAAGGTTTCAAACCCTAATTCTCACTCTCATGGCTAGAAACAAGCACTCTCAAGGCTCGTCTCACAACAAGGATATTGGAGAAGCCAGGGTGTCTGAAGCAGCCGTTCACCAGGCAGGAGAATACAATTATCCAGATCTACGTCGTTACTTCATATGGCATCGCCTTTAGCGGTAATCTCATCGCTCCTTTTCCCTTTGTCCTTTTCTGCTGCACTCTTTTAAGGCTTTTTACATATATTAGAGCATAGCTTGGGTTGTTATCTGAGAAAGGCAAAAAGTATAGAATATAGTTATCCACTTAATCTTTTTCCTAGGGTTAACCGGTTGGGTTTTATGTATTGCATACTATTGAGTTCGATAAGAAGAAGATGATGAAGAAGAAAGAAGAGGTCGAAGCAACGATGGAGAGAAAAAGCTACAACAGCAAGAGCAAGGCAACAACAACAGTAGTCGGGTGATAGTCGACTGCTGCCTCGATTGCATGCTCTCTGGTTTGGAGATGACCAAATGCGATCGACTGCCACTTTGGCCAGTCAACTGACAATAGTGGCATCAGCTTTTTGGGTCGGGTCTGGACGAATCTGTTTCGGGTATTTCTTCATCTCCAAGTTAGATCGTACGACTCCTATCGTGTCTATTTATTCAGGATTTATTAGACGACTAATGTATCAAGACTAAAACCTAGGGTTTCCCTAGATCTCTACATATTATTGTATTGACATTCTTTGAGAGGCAAGAAAGAGATAATACTTCATTGTAAAGAGCAATTGAGAGAGTTCTCAATTGTAAACAACATATTATCTTCTAATGAGACTTGAGAGATAGATATGTTCTTGTGTGAGTGTAATACTTTTTATTTTCTCTAGTTAAATAATATTTTTCTTATTTCTTCCCAAATTAGGTGTAGCCAAACGTGGACCAATCATTGTGTTGTGTGCTTGATTTGATCTACTTGTTTGATTGTTCGTTAATGGATTTATTGTCGCTAAACTCAGTAATGAATTCCTAACTGATAATGGTAAAAATAGAAGCAAATCAGGGCCGTATAATTTCAGCACAAATCTCAAAGCTTCTATAGGCAGATTAACCATAACGGGCCTCTTTTTCAAGTCCGGGCCTTCTTCAGGCTCAGCTACGAGACATGTGCTATTTTCAAGCCCATTAAAAGTGACAGATTAGGCCCACTAGAAGAGACATGAGGGCTCTAGGTCAAATATCTTATCTCCAGACAAGAGAGTCTTATCTCTTAAGGGGGAGAATCAACAGGAGATAAAGAATTTATATCAATCTAACAGATTCATCTCAATCTCCTAAACTGTTTCTCAGGCCTATAAATACCCTCCCTCCTCCTCAGCCAGAAGGTAACCCGTAATCTGAAATTTCTCTCTCAAACTCTCATTATCTTTCTAATCTGACTTGAGAGTCGAAGGGTCTGTCACCGGGGCTATTCCCGGTGTTTCAGGCTTTTTGCAGGTCCATCGGCCGCGTTAGCAACTGTCGGATTTAGATCACAGTGTTCAATCAACTATCCAGATCCAATCTCAAGAGCTTTAACTACTTTTTACGGCAATGATCAAAGGTCAGATCTTTAGTAGTTTTCTTCAAATATAAACTCACTATCTGTTTGCTCCCATACCAAAATAAGCAGCAATAGATTGACGCCATCTGTAGAAAACTACACAGATCAGACTTACCACCATGCCACCAAGACTAAGTGGCAGAGCAGTGGCCTCAAGACATTGCACTAACTCTCTTCGTCAACCAGCTCCTCCTATGGAGGACCCAATTCCTCCTTAACAGCTGGATCCGTCCCAACAACCTAATCAAGCTTCTGTCAATGGAGAGGCACCGGGGGGCTCCCAACAAAGCCATCATGAACCATGCCATGAACAACACCCTTTGCACGACCACATCTCAGTCCATAATCCTGCAGCGACTCAATGGCCTTGCGAGGCTCCTGAGGGTCAAGAGATCTCCGCTAAATCATTAGCACCAGACAATAGGGGAATGATCTAAGGATTTGTTTGGACGAGAGACGTGCACGGGGTGAGACCTCCTGCTCCGAACATCAAGTGATATGGAGAAGCAACTCTCCCCGAAGGCCAAGATCAAGACACTCCTCTCATAGGGCTGCAATGCAGAAAAAAGCTCGACTCATGAGAGTCAAACGCATATTGAAAGAAACAAAGAGCAAGAGGCCCTCGTTACTAGGGTCGAACTGGAAAACTTCAAGCTTGACATACTCTGAGCCATCTAAGGCAGTCAAGATCAGGGGAAGGACGACCAAGTCATTCGCTGCATTCGAGAAGTAGAAGATCTTCTGGAACATATAAGAAATGAAGGGAACCGCTCCATCGGGGCCTACCTGCCCCAGCCAACCTTCTTTCAGCAAAACCATCCTCGATGCACCCATTCCAAAGAACTTCAAAGCTCCTCAATTCGAGTCATACAATGGTGAATCAGATCCGGCGGACCATATTAAGAGTTTTAAAACTCTCATGATGGTCTACAACACCACCGATGTGCTCATGTGCAGAACATTCCCTTCAACACTCAAAGGATCACCATGGGAATCATACTTCCGCCTTACCCCGGGGTCAATAATCTCTCTTTCGATCAATTTGAGGAACTATTCATAGTGCACTTAGTTACCAGCTGCAAGGCTGAAAAAACTAGTGCATCCTTATTGGAATTAAAGCAAAAGGATGAAGAACTACTGAAAGAGTTTGTAAAGCACTTTCAGCCAAAGCACAATCCATTTCCTCCTTAGACTCATTAGTGGTGGCCGCCGCCTTCTGCCACAATGTCACTAACAAAGTTCTGAAACCCTCCCTCGCGAAGAAGCCTCCTGTTACCGCTAAATCTGGTGTGGGGGTAAACAGATAGTATTTGTGGATTCTTGGAAAACCTGAATAACAAACCTGAACCTGTTCCGCCAGAGTTTGACCGCTGACTCCTGCCGTTCACCTGCAAAATGTGCAAGATATCGAGGTTGATCCCGGCGACGCACCCTCCGACGCTTAAGTCAGTAATCCGAAATGATTATGAAAGAGCGTTAACTAGCAAAAGATTGATTACCTCTTAATGGAGATGGATGGGAGGGTATTTATAGGTGTCATAGGGATCAGATTAGGAATGTAATCCCTCTGATCTGATAAGGAATATAATCCTCGTAATCAAACAAGGAATGTGATCCCTGATTTCCCGGCGAAAGGATAGATACGAATCAGGACCGTTGATTTGGCTGAATCAGAGACCCTAATTCTATCCTGCTGGATTGGGTTCATTTCGGGTTGGGACCCGTACCCAGTTGAGGTGGATCCGTTCGCAGGTCATTGAATCTTTGGAGAGGAGATCCAGTACCCGTCTCAGATCCGGTTGTAAGTGAAATTACCGTTTTACCCCTGGGCTTCGAGATTCGTGCCCGATTTGGACGGTTCTGATTTAACTCCATTTTTAGCCATATCACGAGCCCCCCACTCCGAAGACTGAGTTTGATCAGCCTTTGAAGAGTAGTTTTACTGTTTTAATGGCTGGCGGAGTTGTATCAGAGTCCAAATGGAAGGTTTTGAATCTTTGAAGGAGGTAGTGTGGTGATTTTTCAAGTTGGTTGCACTCTGAGTTGTTCTTGAGCTTTCCTGGATGTTTGGTGATTTTTATCTATTTTTTTGGATTATTTATTTAATTTTGCGAAGTGTTAACCAGTCGTTCGGGGGTCTTAACAATACGTTCTAGGCAACAATTGTTCGTTTAGGGGCTCAAGAATATACCCCCGAATTTATAATTATTTCCTAGAATTTTTAGTTAATTTTCCCGAATTTTTAGTAATTTTTTGGCAATTTTTAAATAAATAAAATGATTTAAATAAATAAAAACTAAATTTTAATACCTATTTATGGCGTGGCGCGATCTGAGCCCTCCATCAGCGTTGAGCGCGATTTTCTGGGAGATCAGACGGTCCATGTTCCTCGGCAGATAGTTTCTCCATATGAGAGGGTCGGCAGCTCGGCTCCTCTGCTCGGAGCCTCTGGATCTGCCGAGCTACGTGGCACGATCCTGAGCATCCATCTCAGCGCGGATCCCCAAAAAATGCTATCTTGTCATTTTGTGAACGTGGCAAGATCTATGCCGTCCATCACGTTTGAGCACATTTTTTGACAAGATCCAACGGCTGAGGAGGATCGGCCTCTTTTTTCTCCATATGTGGAGGTCGGTTCCTCGTCCCCTCGGCTCGGCAGTTCGGCGTCGTAGGCCGAATAAGTGCTCCGACAAGACGTTCGGTCCGACCTAGTAGCTCGAAGGCTCGACCAAGCTGTTCGGTAGCTCGGCTAAGCGCTCTGGTGGCTCAATTCCTTGTTTACTATATTAGTGGCTCGGTGGTCCAGCCCAGCTATTCGGTAGGTCAGCTCGGAGCCTCAGGATCTGCTGAGCTACGTGGCGCGATCCTGAGCGTCCATCACGTCGTGAATCACGAGGACAGGGTTCAGATCATGAGAAAACATTATCTTGTCGTTTTGTGGGCATGGCTCTATCTGAACCGTCCATCAAGTTTTGACACGAATTTTGGAATGATCGGACGGTGATTCGTCCTCGGCAAAATTTTTCTCCATATGTGGACGTCGGTACCTCGGCACCTCGGTTCGGTTAGAACGACTGCTCAGTGGTGCGTCAAGGTGTTTGATTGCCAAGGGATGGAGTTGTTTTGAAGAGTTCTTGTCTTGGGCTGTCGCCGTCCTCTGGCCCAGTAGCTCGGTTGCTTAACCAAACTGTTCGGTAGCTCAGCTACGCACACCGGTGGCCGGGCGATGAAGTTAAGCGATTTGAAGAGTCGTAACTCTCTGTTTTGGCATTTTGCCTTCTCTTAGTGGGCCTTTAAATGCCCAAGGAAGCCCAAATATTGCTTTGGGGTTATAAATTCTCACTCCCCCACCTCAGAGCTCATTTCTCACTTTTCACTCCAAGTTTTCACTTTTACTCCCCTGTGTGCTCTGCTAGCGGCGATTTTAGCTCCAAGGCGGTTGCGTTAGCTGTCGCATGGGCCAGGCGATTTCCGGCAAGCTAATTCCGACCGTGAACGTCACTTCAAGGTCACGTCACATCAAGGTCAGTTTATTTGCCTTAGCCTTTTTTAGAGATGTCAAGAGTAGACTCGGGGAGTGGGGCCTCGTCCTCGAGCGATAGCGGCGTCGAGGAGAGGAGGCGAATGGAGATCCGAAGAACGGGGAAGGAGGTGGCCGGGTCGTCTGTGGCCGAGGTGAAGAAGAAGAAGAAGACACTGGGCCGATCTCCTGTAGTCGAGGAGATCGTGGAGACCGAGAGGCGAGCCCCTGAGTCGGGCCGATACCCCAGTGTACTGTCCGGCCATGCCGGAGTCAGGCAATACTGAGGGCGACCTTATGAAGAAGGCGATCATAGGTCGGTCGGCAGTCTATGAGGAGAACAACCCGGTTCTGACCACCGAGGTGGACGAGATTGCGTCGGTATTATCCGAGAGGGACCTGCTCCAGATCAGAAAAGGGTTCGCCATCCCTCCGGAGTACAAGCTGATCCTCCCCGGCCCTGGGATGCGAGCGAACTCCAAACTATCGTCGTCGGATATGTGTATGTTCGACTACAACTCACTGAACGCCGGATTGCGCTTTCCTCTGCATCCCTTTGTGTTAGAGGTCCTCCAGTGGTACTGCCTGGCGCCGACCTAGTTTATGCCGAACACCTGGCACCACGTGAATGCCTTCTTGCTGCAGTGCCGCAACGCCGAGGTCGAGCTAGACATGACGATCCTTCGGAGCATGTATCGGATTCACCGGATGCACAAGATCGAGCATCGCTACTACCTGTCACCCCGGAAAGGCGTTAGGCTTATAGAGAATCCAGACTCGATAAAAGGTTGGAAGGAAAAGTTCTTTTTGTTGAGGGAGCCCTCGATGCTGAAGATTCCGACTCAGTGGAAAGTAGAGGTGCCAAAGTTTGCAAGGGTCGATCCGATACTGACAGCGGCCGAGGAGGAAGTGGCGGGGAAGATCATGGCTCTCCCAATGTTGAGCTGGAGGGAAATGACCGAGGAGGTGCTACACGGGTCGGGCCTTAGTCCGATCGACCCGAGTACGCTCCTGACATCTTGTAGTATTATTATTATTTTTTTCTAAGTTTCTTGCTCGTTTTTCTAACATGTTGTTTGTTTTGTTGTTTGGAACAGAAGCACCGAAGATGGATTTTCTGGGGATGATGAACGAACGAAGCAAGGTTGCCGACGGAAGGAAGAGGAAGAGGCCGAGCACGACAGCTTCGTCTGGCCGACCCTCTAAGGCTCCTTCGGTAGTTGCTCCGCCTATTGCCGTTCCTGTGGCCACCTCGCCAGCGGTGGTCGTCTCCGCCGACCCCTCGGCTCCTGCCACGGCTAGTGGGGCCTTCAACATTTTGGCGGCGCTGTCACTCGAGGCTCCGCTCCTGACCATTCAGGACGAGGAGATCCTGACCGAGCAGCATAAGAAGCTGTTCGTCCCCGACTGGCGAGTGAAGAACCATGACAGCTTCCTCGGGGACTCACAGATGTGCATGCAGGCCGTCAAGCACTTAGCGACCCCGAAGGATCGAGCCGCACTTAAGGTGGGGACGACTGGTGATGACACCTACGAAGTCGCTCGGTCGCTTGTGTCGGTAAGCTTTGCATTCATTGTTTTTGAGAATTTCTTAAGTCTGCTGTTCGACTTTTGCGTTGTTCTTACTCTCCTTTTTCTTCGGCAGGTCACCTATCACTTCGGCCACCTCATCCAGGAGTTCGCCGAACAGGAGAGGGAATTGAAAGCCGCCAGCGACAAGGACAGGGCAGAGAAGGCAAGGGCGGTTCGGCAGCTCGAGGCGGAGCAGCGACGTTCGGACGGCTTGGTGGTCCGAGTCGCTGACCTCGAAGCAGACCTGGAGCAAACGAAGGGGCAGCTCGTTGAGGAGGTTGCCAAAGTCGCCAAGGTTGTCGAGGAGCTGGCGGCATCGGCGAAGGCTCTGGCAGAGGCGAAGGCAGAGAAGGACTCCGTGGCGGCGGTGATCAGGGCCGAAGTCGAGGCCGAGGCGAAGGTGCACATGGCCTCCAACATGGAGAAGTCCTACGAGAGGGCGCTCGACCATGTCCAGGACCGCATCCCCGGCTTTCAGCGGGTCGGATACAGGCTGTGGCCCGGAGCTGTGGTAGAGGGCGAAGAGGAGGAAGGCGAAGAGGAGGAAGGCGATGAGGAGGAGGTGGGACAGCGGGACGAGGAAACGCCTGCCGACCCTGAGACCGTGGTGGTCGACCCCCAGGCCGGGGCGACGAGGAATGAGGAGCCGTCTGGCGAGGCGCTTGTGGTCGAGCTGACGACGCAGATGGACCCCTGATCTCCTCATCTTCTGTAATTTTGTTTTTCCTTTTCTAGAATGTAACACCTTTTTGCGGACTGGCCACCGCCTCTTCTTTATGAATGAAAATCTTATTTCAAATTTGTCTAAGTGTTTGGCTCGGACTTTAGTCTTTCAATGTGATGTTCTCATCTTTCAGATCATCGAACATGCTCCGGATACCGCAGCAGCTCGGCGTCGTGCAGAACTGTTTAAGCAGTCTCGCGAGGCTCGCCTCGAGGGCGAGATCAAGCTGATCCGGAGAGTGCTGTTCAATGTGGAGAAGAAGAACAGCGAGCTGCTAGCCGAGGTACACCACTTGCGGATAGTCGAGGAGGAGTTCTCGATGAAGGAGGAAGAGCTGGCCTCGGTGTTGGCCGAACGAGACGAGCTCGCGAAGAAGGTCGAGTAGTTGCAGAGGGTCACGGTCGAGAAGAGCATCGAGGTGACCAATTTGCGTCGCATTATATCCGATAGGGCTGAGCACCCGGGTTCGGCGAAGCTCCCTCGATTCAAGATTCTGGTTAAGGACGACACTTTGAAAAATAGGATCGTCGAGCTTGAGGAGGAAGTGGCTCGTCTGAAGCCTCAGCTAGTGAGGATTAACGTCTGCAGCACCTCGTGCACTCGCGAGGAGAGCGAGCGAGGGATCTCCTTTTACGAGCTAGCGACTCGTGCTCCTGTCGTTGGTCGGACTGCGACCGATGCCCAAAGCGGTGTAGCTGTTAGCTCGAGCGGTGCCTCGGTCGGAGTCACTGTTAGAGTTAGTGGCGAAGAGGCGTCCCAGTTCGTCGGCCTAGAGATGAGCTCGGAGATAAAGCGACGAAAACTCCGAGTGTCTCTGAATCGGAATGTCCCCATTCTGAGGAGGCGCTGAACAAGTTGTATCTTCTTTTGATTTCTTGCATCGTCTTTTTTGTTGTATTCTTGCCTTGTAAATTTATCAAGTTGTTTTAATGAAATCGAAGTTCGTTTGCTCGTTGTTGCGCCGCAGTTGCCTTACTCTTGAAACGAACCATAAGAACCAGTAGTTAGCTTCTTCGAGCGTTCTAACCATAGAACCCTTGCCTTAGCTATAGAACTTTAGCTCTTGCTCGGGATATACCAAGGCGACCTTACACTTTGGTAGTACGCATTTTGTGACGATCCAAAATGTGGAGGTCGGTTCCTCGACCACTCGGTTCGGGATACTGAGGGAGTGCAGTCAAGCCGAGCGAGGGACTCCGAACTTGCCGTTAGCACGTGGCTCAATCTGGACGGCCGATCACGATCATGGTATGAATCACGAGGCGGGAGGCTCGAGTTTCGAGAAAATGCTATCTTGTCGTTTTGTGGATACGTTGTAATGCCCCGCCCCAATACTCAGACAAATTATAAATACTATGTAGTACAACTGCCCACCATAGGCTGCCTCTCAAAAGGTGGTTAACCGGATTGGTGACTCTTGATCATTGGCTAATAGTATTTATACTCAAATTATCATATCAAACTTCCCAGTGGGACTAAATTTCTCAAATCTCTCAAATCCCGTGCGGACCAGTCGACTGCTACCAGTACCAGTCGACTGTTCGCTCAAGATCTGGGGTATTACATACACCCCCCTTAGGAATCAGCATCCTCGCTGAGTACAGGGCACACATCTCGTGTAGGACCGCCCTTTCTAGCCGATGTAGTATAGTCCTTTATCCTGGAGATCAGTCACTCTCAACACTGCAGATCGGATAACACACTCAACACCGATCCCGGAGATCAATGACTCTCAGCACTGCAGATCGTAGGCCTCTCCTACACCCGGGGTCGAAAGTCGGCTCTGATACCATTTGTAACGCCCCGCCCCAATACTCAGACAATTTTAATATTTTTAGAATACAAATTAGATACTATGTAGTACAACTGCCCACCACAGGCTGCCTCTCAAAAGGTGGTTAACCAATTAGGTGACTCTTGATCATTGGCTAATAGTATTTATACTCAAATTATTTTTTGTAAACTTCCCATGTGGGACTAAATTTCTCAAATCCTTCTGAAATTCTCAAATCCTAATCCAACCAGTCGACTGTTCGCTGCCAGATCTGGGGTATTACATACACCCCCCCTTAGAAATCAGCATCCTCGCTGAGTACAGGGCACACATCTAGTGTAGGATCGCCTTTTCTAGCCGATGTAGGAGATCAATCACTCTCAACACCGCAGATTGGATACCCGGCTATCAATCACTACCTGTGACTCTCAATACCGCAGAATATACCCGACCCCGGAGATCAATGACGTCCTCTTCTACACCCGGTGTCGAAAGTCGGCTCTGATACCATTTGTAACGCCCCGCCCCAATACTCAGATAATTTTAATATTTTTAGAATACAAATTAGATACTATGTAGTACAACTGCCCACCACAGGCTGCCTCTCAAAAGGTGGTTAACCAATTAGGTGACTCTTGATCATTGGCTAATAGTATGTATACTCAAATTATCATATCAAACTTCCCATGTGGGACTAAATTTCTCAAATCTCTCAAATCCCGTGCGGACCAGTCGACTGCTACCAGTACCAGTCGACTGTTTCGCTCAAGATCTGGGGTATTACATACACCCCCCCTTAGGAATCAGCGTCCTCGCTGAGTACAGGGCACACATCTCGTGTAGGACCGCCCTTTCTAGCCGATGTAGTATAGTCCCTTATCCCGGAGATCAGTCACTCTCAACACCGCAGATCGGATAACACACTCAACACCGATCCCGGAGATCAATGACTCTCAGCATCGCAGATCGTAGGCCTCTCCTACACCCGGGGTCGAAAGTCGGCTCTGATACCATTTGTAATGCCCCGCCCCAATACTCAGACAAATTATAAATACTATGTAGTACAACTGCCCACCATAGGCTGCCTCTCAAAAGGTGGTTAACCGGATTGGTGACTCTTGATCATTGGCTAATAGTATTTATACTCAAATTATCATATCAAACTTCCCATGTGGGACTAAATTTCTCAAATCTCTCAAATTCTCAAATCCTAATCCAACCAGTCGACTGTTCGCTGCCAGATCTGGGGTATTACATACGTGGCACGATCTAATCCGTTCATCATGTTCTAGTACGCATTTTGAGACGATCCAATGGTGGAATTGGTTCGGCAGAATTTTTCCTCCATATGTGGAGGTCGGTTCCTCGTCCGCTCGGTTCGGGATACTGAGGGGGTGCAGTCGAGCCGAACGTTGGACTCCGAACCATCGTTGGAGTTGTTCAACGGTTGTGGGAGAAGTTCCGAATGGCGAACTACTTCTAGCTTGCTTAAGAGCGAGCTTGCGAAGTAGAATCGAGCCAAGTGTTGGACTCCGAACCATCGTTAGGGTTGTTCAACGGTTGTGGGAGTAGTTCTGAATGGCGAACTACTTCTAGCTCACTTAAGAGCGAGCTTGCAAAGTAGAATCGAGCCAAGTGTTGGACTCCGAACCATCGTTAGAGTTGTTCAACGGTTGTGGGAGCAATTCTGAATGGCAAACTACTTCTAGCTCGCTTAAGAGCGAGCTTGCGAAGTAGAAGCGAGCCAAGTGTTGGACTCTGAACCATCGTTAGAGTTGTTCAATGGTTGTGGGAGTAATTCCGAATGGCGAACTACTTCTAGCTCGCTTAAGAGCGAGCTTGCGAAGTAGAATCGAGCCAAGTGTTGGACTCCGAACCATCGTTAGAGTTGTTCAACGGTTGTGGGAGCAATTCCGAATGGCGAACCACTTCTAGCTCGCTTAAGAGCGAGCTTGCAAAGTAGAATCGAGCCATGTGTTGGACTCCGAACCATCGTTAGAGTTGTTCAACGGTTGTGGGAGCAATTCTGAATGGCGAACTACTTCTAGCTCGCTTAAGAGCGAGCTTGCGAAGTAGAATCGAGCCAAGTATTGAACTCCGAACCATCGTTAGGGTGAAGAGCAAAGAGCAGAGAGATATTTGCACAAGTAAAATATGAAAAAACTTTCTTTATTGAAGACTACTAGTCGGCCGCTTCTGAGTTGCGAGCCGTTATTACATATGAGAAATAAAGAGGGAAGATACAGGGGATAGGAGAGGAACGGTTCGACATCCCGGAATACTTAGAGAGGTGCCGGGGCACTTTCTTGGTATTTCAAAAGATGGTCGGCATTCCAGGTCCTAGGGATTTCTCTGCCTTCGAGGTCTTCGAGACGATAAGCTCCAGGCTGAACTACTTTCGTGATCTTATAGGGTCCCTCCCAATTTGGAGCTAGCTTACTCTTCTGACTAGGGAAGGAGACAACTAGCTTTCTGAGGACTAGGTCCCCTTCTTTGAGATCGGTAGGTCGGACCTTCTTATTGTATGCCAACTTGATCCTCCTCCGATAGCTCTGTTGGCGGATTGATGCTCTTTCCCTTAGCTCGTCTATCAGGTCTAAGCTTGCCCGAAGGTCTCTGGCGTTCTGTTCTTCGTTTTAGGCTGCAAGGCGAGGAGAAGGTATTCCGACTTCAAGAGGAATCACAGCCTCGGACCCATAGGTGAGGTTGAATGGGGACTCTCCTGTGGGGGTCCGTTTCGTGGTGTGGTAGTTCCACAGCACGTTGGGGAGCTGATCGACCCATAAACCTTTGGAGAACTTATTCAACCTCTTCTTAATACCGGAGAGAATCTACTGGTTAGCATTTTTCCCCTTGGCCATTCGACTACGGATGGGAGACGGAGGAGAAACGTTGCTGGATGGCAAGGTCTCCACACAGAGCTCGGAACGCAGCCCCAGTAAATTGGGTTTCGTTGTCTGTTATGAGGACTCGGGGGACACCGAATCGGCAGATGATGTTCTTCCAGAAGAACTGAAGCACCCTGTTCTCTGTGATCGTTGCCAGGGGCTCAGCCTCTATCCACTTCGAGAAATAGTCGATCGCCACGACTAAGAACTTGAACTGGCCCGGAGCTGGAGGGAACGACCCTAGTAAATCCATCCCCCACATAGCGAAGGGGATAGGACTTGATAGGGAGGTGAGCTGAGCTTGTGGAAGGCGATGAATGTTTGAATACTTCTGACAAGAGTCGCATTGCCGAACGTGTCGCTCGGCGTCTTGGAGGAGAGTAGGCCAGAAGTAACCGTAATTCAATATCTTCTGAGCTAGGGACCTGGACCCTGAATGTGCCCCGCCGATGCCTTCATGGAGCTCCTGTAAGGCGTAGTCGGCTTGTTCCGGAGAGAGCATCTCAAGTAGGTCCTGCCATCCACTTGCGAGAAGGAGCATTTGTACAAGATCCCCTCGACTAGGGTGTACCGCTCTGCTCTGGTTCTTATTCGGCGAGCTTCCTTAGGGTTTTCAGGGAGGAGCCCATCCCTTAGGAATTCCACCAAAGGTTTCATCCAGTTATCTTGCAGTAGGACCGGCAGCGACTCCATCGAGTCGAGAGTTTCATCTTCTATACTTGGTTTCAAGAGAACCTCGATCAAGACGGTCTGCTCGAGACCTTGGAGGGAGGAGGAGGCTAGCTTGGAAAGAGCATCGGCCTGTGAATTCTATTCTCGGGGGATCCGCTGGATGAGCGCTTCTTCGAACCGGGCCATGAGAGCTTGGACTTTAGCGAGATACTTCACCATCCGATCGTCTCGTGCTTCGTACTCGCCCAAGACTTGGTATACCACCAGTTGAGAGTCACTAAAGACTCGGAGGCACTGCGCCCCTGCCCTTCGGGCCATTTCGAGACCGGCGATTAGTGCCTCATACTCTGCTTTGTTGTTTGAGGCCTTGAAGTTGATACAGAGGGCGTATTGGAGGACGAAATCATCTGGGCCTGCCAGAATGACCCCGGCTCCGCTCCCCTCGTTGCAAGAGGAACCGTCCATGAAAACCGACCAGATAGGAGGTCCGTTCGTCGCCTGGCTGACCTCGGGAATGGTGCTCTCGACGATGAATTCTGCTAAGGCTTGAGCCTTGATCGCAGTCCGGGGCTGGTATGAGATGTCGTGCTGGCTTAGCTCGATGGACCATTTCATGAGGCGGCCGGAGGTCTCAGGTTTGTGGAGGACCTGCTTCAGCGGTTGGTCGGTAAGGACGACCACCGAATGAGACTGGAAGTAGGGGCGAAGCTTTCTCGCCGCCATGATCAGGGCGTACGCCATCTTTTCTATCTTTGGGTAGCGGAGCTTGGCATCCCAAAGTACCTTGCTCACATAGTAGATGGGCTTTTGAGCCCGATCTTCCTCCCTCACCAAAACGGCGCTAAGGGTCTGCTCGGAAGCAGCCAAGTAGAGGTATAGGGTTTTGCCTGGAACGGGCTTGCTGAGTAGAGGAGGGTTGACGAGATAGGCCTTCAGCTGGTCGAACGACTCCTGCTGCTGCTGACCCCATTCGAAACCTTTAGCCCCCCTGAAGGCCTTGAAGAAGGGGAGGCACTTCTCCCCGGACTTCGAGAGGAAACGCCTTATAGCGGCTAGGCGGCCTGCTAACCTCTGAACTTCCTTAACGTTCTTGGGAGGGGCCATGTCTAATATGGCCTTGATTTTCTCAGGATTAGCTTCGATTCCTCGTTGGCTGACCATGAAGCCGAGGAACTTTCCTGACGAGACTCCGAATGCACACTTGTTCGAATTGAGCCTCATGTTGTGTTTTCTCAGTACATCGAATGCCTCCTGTAGGTCGGCCACATGATCGGCCCCTCGGATGCTTTTTACAAGCATGTCGTCGACATACACTTCCATATTACGACCTATCTGGCTCTGAAAGACTTTGTTAATAAGGCGCTGGTAAGTGGCACCGGCGTTCTTCAATCCGAACGACATCACCCTATAACAGTAGAGGCCCTGGTCGGTAATAAAGGAAGTCTTTGGGATGTCCGGGGGAAACATTCGGATTTGGTTGTAGCCGGAGAAAGCGTCTATGAAGCTGAGGAGCTCATGGCCCGAAGTGGCTTCGATGAGGATGTCGATGCTCGGAAGAGGGAACGGGTCTTTGGGACATGCCTTGTTCAGATCAGTGAAGTCGATACATATCCTCCAGGTTCCATTCGACTTCTTTACCATGACCACATTGGAAAGCCATTCCGGGTAGTTAACCTCCTGTATAAACCGAGCCCTTAGAAGCTTGTCTACCTCTTCTTTGATGGCTTGCTGTCGCTCGGGAGCAAACTTGAGCCTCTTCTGTTGGACCGGTTTGGACCCCGGTTCAACGCTGAGGTGGTGGACCAAAACCTCCTCGGAGATTCCCGGCATGTCGGCGGCGGACCAGGCAAAAAGGTCGCGGTTTCGTCGAATGCACTGCACTATGTCGGAGCATAGGGCAGACGGGAGGGTCTTGCTAATGAAGAACTTTCGGCTTGGGTCCTCCTCCGAGAATAGCACCTCCTCCAATTCGTCCACCGGCTCGGACGTTGGTCGAACGCTCTCCTGGGGGATCTCTAAAGTTTCGAGGGAGAGGACCGGACCTCCGGTGGAATTCATGTAGCACTTCCGAGCCATCTCTTGGTTGCCCTTGACCTCCCCCACTCCTGCCCGGGTAGGAAATTTCATCTTGAGGTGGTATGCCGAAGGAACGGCTTCGAGGGCAGCTAGGCCAGGCCGACCCAGGATGACGTTGTATGCAGCTGGGACATCAACGACCATAAAGTCCATTGGCTCCGTCTGGGTGGTAGGAGTTTTGCCAGTAGTTAAGTCGAGGGTGATTACCCCTTCGATAGTTACTGGCACTCCCGTGAACCCGTGGAGAGTGTAGCTGGCCGGTTTGAGATGATCCCAAGATAGCTGAAGACCTTGGAAGGCTGAGAGGAAGAGGATGTTCACAGAGCTTCCGTTGTCTACTAGGATCCTCTGCACTTTGAAGTTTGCCATACGAAGGTCGATAACAAGTGCGTCACAATGGGGAGTCCTAACCCCCTCGAGATCTTCATCTGAGAATGTAACTGGGACACCGAGGCCTTTGGGGGGAGGGGCACCGTGAACTGAATTGACCTCTCCGATGAATGCCTTTCGAGAGGAGTTGGAAGAGCCTCCCATGGGGCCTCCATGGATAAGATGCAGGATGCGCTCCTCCTCGAAATCGGGGGTTTCATCGCATCGCTCGGAACGCTTGTTAGCCCCCCGAGGCGGAGGAGTGGAGCGATCGGTTCGATCGTTTGTTCTCACAAATTTGGCCAACTGCCCCCTCTGGATGAGGGCCTCTATCTCGTTCTTCAGCGCCCGACAGTCGTTAGTGTCGTGGCCATGATCTCGGTGGTAGCGGCACCACTTGTCCTTGTTCCTCTTCTTGGATGGGGTGTTCATCCTCGGAGCAGGAGGTATGACCCCTTCCTTCTCAACTTCCATTAGAATGGTGGAGACATTGGTAGTAAGAGGAGTAAATTTCTCGAACCTGGGGGGAGGGCGGCGCTGATCGGTATTATCCTTCTGAAGCTTCTTGGTCCCTTTCCTCTTCAGTTGTCTTTCTTTTTGTCTCGGAGGTGGATCCTCCAAAGCCCGGGAGATATTCGGCTTCCTCAGCCCAAATATACTTCTCGCACCTAAGAAGGAGGTCGGCAAAGTTATGCGGGGGCTTTTTAGCAAGGGACGAACGAAGGTTAGAATTGAGGACATTGGATTGGAATGCGATGGTTGCCACTGATTGGTCGAGGGAGGCGATGGATCTGACCTCTGCGGTAAACCTCCTCACATAGTCCCTCAACTTTTCTTCCCTCTCTTGACGGAGGTAGAGCAACGAGATGCTGGTCTTCTCTGTGCGTCTGCTACTGATGAAGTGGGTTATGAAGAGGGTTTCGAACTGCTTGAAAGAGAAAATGGAAGACGGGGCGAGGTGGGAGTGCCATTCCCGAGCCGAACCCTTAAGAGTGGCGGGGAAGGTTTTGCAAAGCAAGGCATCGGAAGCTTGGTGGATAAGCATAAGGGTCTTGAAGCTTTCGATGTGGTCACCGGGGTCCGACTCCCCCGAGTAAGTTTCAAACTGCGGAGGCTTGAAACCTCTTGGGATAGGAGCCTCCATGATGGTCCGGGAGAAGGGAGGTCTGCTGGGGTGGACGGTTCTTCCTCTCGACTCTTCCTCCTTGTCAATCCGGCCGATGCGCCTCTCCATCTCGTGGAGACGGCGGTAGAGAGCATCGTCTCTCCGGTGATAGTCAAACGAGCCTCTGGACTCATCTTCATAGGAAGGGGAGCGGGGACTACGGCGACGGTAGTCCTGGGAGCGGCGAGGACTAGGATTATGTTGGTGGTGACTAGGAGCTGGAGGAGGAGTTAAGGACCGATGGCGAGGACTTGGGACCCATGGGGGCGTAGGAACCCTCTGGGCATTATTGTTGTTGGGTCGGAGGTTGAGAGCTTGCAACACCGTTGCTTGAAATTGCTGGAACTCGGCATGAGTGATGGGTGCCTCATTGTTCCTCGGATGTTGCCGAGTGGTAGGGGAATGGGGTCTTCTCCTGTGACGCTCAGGGGACTCCCTCCGCCCCCTTCGGGTAGGGGACATTCTGTAATCTCGGCGGTGAGGAGATCGCTCATCCAGACGTTGTTGGCGGGAGGCTCCCTCTCGGGCCCGCTTTTCATCCAGACGGCGGCGAAGATCCTCATCCTTCTGCCGATTGAGGATGGTGTTGCGAAGGTCGGAAACTCGAGGATTGTGGGAGGCCATAGAATCCGAAGAGGCATTGTGGATGGAGACTTGGTCCGGATGGAGAGGTTGTTTCTACGGGTTGGGACGCGAGTGTAACACCCCGCAAAATTTAATTAACAATTTTGCCCTCGGGTGTTACGCACGTGCATTTTGTACTGTTATTGATTATATCCATAACGCATTTTGATATGTATTTTGAATTCTAATTATTTATGCAATCCTGTATTCTTAAAATTCCATTTGAGACAACTCAAATGCTAAATTTCAATCCTTGAGTTTTACGTGCTTTTACGTATTATCGATGCACGTGTCGATTTCGGGTATTCCACCGTTACGTGCAAAGTTTTTTGATGAGTTTCAATATTTTTTTTATAAACATATTTAAATTCATTTTTTTGTAAACGGAATTCAATTTTTTCTATTTTAATTAAAATAATTTTTATACGTGCAATATACGTGTTTTCTGTACGTTTGAGTATATTATTGAATATGTATATTAGATAAATTCTTGTGTTGCATTCTGATTAATTATAAATATTTTTTCGGTTGACAAAATCAATTTTTGTATTTTTGAGATTTTACGGGCGATGCATGTGTTTCGGTGCACGTATTTTGAGCGTATTATTCCTTCAAAATAAATTTCATGAAATTGTTTGTGTCTATTTTTATTGTGCATTAAAATTATAATTTCTAAGTTAATTTTATATATTTATTACATATATAAATAAATTGTTTTAAATAAATAAATTATTTTGTACACAAAGCACGTGCACGTGTACACGTGCGATGTGCACACTTTTGGGGACCAGGCTGTTTATGAGAGGAGGTAAAATCTGAATTTTGGGTTCTAAAGTAGGAGGGAAAGCAAGTTTTAAATTTTAGAAAATGGGGTTAGTGGTGTTCATGTGAGGGTGGTTATTCTAACTACCAATTAATTAATTTATAAAAACACACCTAAGACTCTCTCACCCTCTCATCCCTCCCTTCCCTGTTTCAATTCCGAAAGCATCAATGTCCAGCATGCCATGATGTTTCTCCATCTATTCATATGACTACATATGTATATATAGCTCCTAATCTATATATGTATATATGTAGGTATATGTGCTACTCCCTTTCCTTCATTCTTGTCCTCTCTCCTTCCGAGAAGCCCCAGACCACTCCACTATCCTACTCCACCTGCTCTTACACAAATCCATACCTATTCATCATATGTATATATATACAATTATATATATATATATATATATATATATATATATATATATATATATATATATATATATATATATATATATATAATATATAATATAGGTATACACCTATAAAGACAAAATGAAGTTGATTTGCATTTCCTGGGTGCTGCCGAGAATGGAGAAGGGGTGTGGGCTTGCTTTGGTGCGCGGATTTCGAGGAGTTTGCAATTGGAGTTTTCTATAGGAGCTCCTAATTCTAGGAGTTCATTTGAGTACATTTCTTCAACTTTAGGTGGGTGTTTCTTAAATGCTTTCTAATTTAACAATAGAAATTTGCATGATAGATGATATATAATTTATTTGGTTGAAATTGAATTGATTGCACGCAAATTAATGTAGAAATGGATCGTTAAATCTTGATTGGTGTGGTAGATGCAAATTACCATTCCATTTTCTAAATGATTATGATGGTTAGTTGAGATGCTAGAATTGAAATGATTTATATGAAATTGATGCATGTTGAGACATGATTAGAATAATGCAAATATACTGGTTGGTGAGAATGTGGCAAAGAAGTGTGATTATAACCTTGAAATATTATTTATACGAGTATAGAGATTTTTGTAAAATAATTTTGATGAAAGAAAACAGTTTATTTGGAAAATTGATTGAATATGTGTTTTGATGCATTTTAAGGATTTCATTGAAAAAAAAAGAAACTTAAGAATTTGATAACATATACGATATTGTTTTTTTAAAAGGAATATATTCTGGAAATGATCTATATTTTTACATATGGAAGTACAAATCAATTAAAAGGTCGAAAAATAAATTGTGTGATTGACAGTCGACTGTCTATTTCCACAGTCGACTGGAAAGTATAAAAAATTGGGTTTTTGTCGGCAGGACAGTCGACTGTCTACTTCCACAGTCGACTGCTGCTGTCATGAATTTTGATGTTTGAGTTTTCATAGTATTCGCGGAACAATCGACTGATTCTTTGTCGATAGTCGACTGATACCGACTGAGATGTTTTGATGGTCGCTGAACAGTCGACTGATACTGTCACCAGTCGACTGAACCGAACTGTTTTTCTGGGTCTTGAGTTTGGATTTGATTCTTGACAAATGAAAGTTAAATGAGTTTAAATACGAGATTTTATGATTATTAATACTTGATTAAAGTTTATTTTGAAATACATACAAGGATATGAATGATGAAATTGATAAAGAGATCGAATTGAATCGTTCTCATGTTATGAGATTATAAAAGAAATGTTTTGAGAAAAGAGTTGTGAACCAAGAAATGGAAATATTATTTGAGATTGATTACGAAATATTGTTGATCTCTAGAAAGAGATAGTTGTTGGAATCTAGAGGCTAGGCGAGACCCTAGTGACCGGCAGTTTTATTTATGATTTTGAGAGCTAACCGTTGAGTGTTGAGCGTATCTTGAGAAGTAGCCAGGTAGGCTGACTGTCTCTGTTGTTTTGATTTAAGTCCGGTAGGGTAAGCTAGCTCTAGGTTGTGATGATTTTCTTTTAAAACAAATTTTGTAAGGCTGTAATGGAAGTAAGAGAAAAACACAAGAATGAGGGCCATTAGATGCGTGTTGTGAGGGTATGCACATGCTGTCTTCACGATGCGTCGTGACATGACGTGGATACTACTCCAGAGTACCATCTCGGTGGCGACGCTTGTGGGATGTTTGGTGACTATAGGGTGGTGCCATTGTTCTAAGGTGGAGGCTGAATTGTCCATAGGTTGCCTGCTCGATGCGTCGTGTCAGTGCGTGGGATTTCCCTCCAGGCTGCCTGGAATGGGCTCATAGATCATAGAACATCTAGGATACCTACCGAAATTATAGATAGATACATAGTGGAGATGTGATGAAAGTAAGAGAAAAACACGAGTATGAGGGCCATCAGATTGGCGGTGTGAGAGTGATCCACAGGCTGCCTGCTTGATGCGTCAAGACATGGCGTGGGCACTACTCTAGAATTATCGTCCCGGTGGCGACGCTGGTGGGGTATTTGAGTGGCTACGGGTGGTGCCATTGTTCCATGGTGGAGGTTGAATTGTGCATAGGTTGCCTGCTCGATGCGTCGTGTCAGTGCATGGGATTCCCCTCCAGGTTGCCTGGACATGGGCTCGTAGATCATAGAACATCTAAGATACTTACCGTAGTTACCGTAGTAGATTAAGTCATGGCGAGGGATTGAACCCTACAAGATGAAGGACGACTAAGGGCTTGTCCTCGGACTTATGTAGTATGGGATGCATAGAATCCGAACATGTGTGCATTAGTGTCATGTAATATAAATAGCTGCATTAAGGACTAGGTGCACCGCACAACACGCCATCAACAGGATAGTCCCTTTGTAGCATTGTTTGTGATCAAGTTTGTGTTTGCTAAAGTATTTAAGAATCGTTATACTGTTTCCAGCATAGAGAGGATGGCCGTGTAAAATATTTCGTCAGTTGTAAGCGACTGACGTGCCCACAGTCTTATATGCAGGATTGGGAGTTACATGAAGATATAAAGATGATTGATGCTGTTGATTACTTAAATGTTAAAGTTGTAACAATTGTACTTTTATTATTGTTGTATTTTATTGATTCCTCTGCGTATTGATGTAAAAGACTTTGATGTAATCATTGTTGAAATAAAAGTTTTAAATTCCTTGTAAAATTGTACGAAAGAAGTGTAAAGATCCCGTGGAAATCTCGAATTCAGTTATATTTGGAATTCGGGGTGTTACAGCGAGACCCCTGCACCGGCATTTTGAGGACCGGGGGGACCATTAGGAGGTTGTTGATTTTGAAGAGGAGGCGGGTCCTCGGCTTGAGGCGGAAGTTGCCCCTGCTGTTGAGCGGGTTGGATGGGGACTTCTTGTTGCTGATCGGGGTTGGGTCCACGGTTGGACCCCCTAGATCTTACCTTTCTAGGCGGCATGGCTGGAGAAGATCTGACCAACGGGAAGAGGGGAGGCTGCTATTCGTTTGATTTCCCACAGATGGCGCCAATCTGTTACCGCTAAATCTGGTGTGGGGGTAAACAGATAGTATTTGTAGATTCTTGGAAAACCTGAATAACGAACTTGAACCTGTTCCGCCGGAGTTTGACCGCTGACTCCTGCCGTTCACCTGCAAAATGTGCATGACACCAGGGGTTGATCCCAGCGACGCACCCTCCAACGCTTAAGTTAGTAATCAGAAATGATTATGAAAGAGCGTTAACTAGCAAAAGATTGATTACCTCTTAATGGAGATGGATGGGGGGGTATTTATAGGCGTCATAGGGATCAGATTAGGAATGTAATCCCTCTGATCTGATAAGGAATATAATCCTCGTAATCAAACAAGGAATGTGATCCCTGATTTCCCGGCGAAAGGATAGATACGAATCAGGACCGTTGATTTGGCTGAATCAGAGACCCTAATTCTATCCTGCTGGATTGGGTTCGTTTCGGGTTGGGACCCGTACCCAGTTGAGGTGGATCCATTCGCGGGTCATTGGATCTTTGGAGAGGAGATCCAGTACCCGTCTCAGATCCGGTTGTAAGTGAAATTACCGTTTTACCCCTGGGCTTCGAGATTCGTGCCCGATTTGGACGGTTCCGATTTAACTCCATTTATAGCCATATCACCTCCTAAAGATTACATTGAGCTTCTAGAATGGAGTGACAAATATATCAGGGTCGAGGAAGCTCTTTATCCTTAAGGCTAGAACGGTTCATCTTCCGGGAACAAACAGAAGAATACAAATGAGAAAGGTTCCTGAAAATTTCAGAAAGACGACACCGGTCAACGCCGTCCACCTATAGTACCATGCTTCGACAAGTTCAATCCTCTCAACGCAAACGTATCAGCCATCCTCATGGAAGTTGAGAAGGACGGAATAATCCAACCTCCGCCCAAGATGTCCACAGCTAGTAAAAGAAGAGATAAAAATAAGTGGTGCACATTTTACAGAGATCATGGACACACTATTGTCAACTGTCGAGTCCTCAAAGGAGAACTTGAAAGCCTAATTTGCAAGGGCTATCTCTCTCAATTTGTCCAACAAAACAACAATGCCGAAACCCCTCCGGCACAGGGGGCTAATAAGGGTCAAGAGAGGCTCTCCGAATAACGAGACTCAGAACATATGGCCATTCTCCACTCCATCCACAGAGAGTCGATGGGGGGAGATTTGAACTCCTCTCGCAAATCCTTCGTGAGGGAAGTCAACTCAGTACATAATATCCATCCTGCAAGAGCACATGGGTCCTGATATCTTTCTCTAACAAAGACTTATATGGTGTGCAAACACCGCACTGCGACACATTGATCATAAACCTTTGCATGGTGAATCATGAGCTGCGACACATCTTGGTAGACAACGCCAATTCAATAAACATCCTTTTCATGAATAATTCAATGGCCTGAAGCTCTCCCAAGGCTGACTCAAGCCAGCCGGTTATATACTCCATGGATTCTCCGGTGTACTCATTCAAGTAGAAGGAATCGTCACACTTGATGTGACAGCAGGAAAAGCCACCGCTATTCGAGCAGAAGCATTGGACTTTATGGTAGTAGATATCAAAGCTGCGTACAATACAACATTTGGCTGTCCTGGCCTGATGGCTTTTCATGCAGTTGCTTTCTGCCTACCACATGAAAATAAAGTTTCCAACAACAGCAGGTGTAGGCCAAGTTGTAGGGAGCCAACATGCAACACGATCATGCTACACCGCTACATTGGGGGGCTCGGTTCTACCCCTCGATGCCATAAAGCTACCGCCGGAAAGCCATCACAATAACTCCAAGCCCGTAAACAAGCTTGAAGCCACTGCCACAGAAAATCCTGCCAAGACCTTCTGAACCTTCCAAATCATCTTTCGCCAGGTCCAACTTCGTTTTCATCAGAATACAGTAATAGACTTGAATCCATCGCCTGAAGCCTCTCTTCTCATTCAACGGAAAGAAATAGCCTTGCCTAAACACATTGGTGAATCTGAAGATCTCTCATTCTCTAAGCAAAACTGTAGCACCCCGGATCCCACTATCGGAAATCCGTGACACAACCAGAATCTTTTTCTTCAAATGTATCTCAACACAGTAATAACACGGAAATTTAAAAACTTTTTATTGCCAATAAAATCATTACATCATCAATTATAATCATTATCTTTTTCTTGAACAAGGAATACAAATTACATTAAAGCATTAAAAATACTAGTTAAACATTGTGCCTGCCCTTGAGATCGGTTGTCAACTGATCTTCCACTGGAAATCCACTAAGTCATCAATCTGCTTCCCTGAGATGCGCCTTGTAGCTCGAATCTTCTGCTGTGCTACTCTGATATTCCTGCACCTGCTCGAATGGTAGATAGGTACATTGCTATTCTACTTGGATGCCCTGCTTGTCTTGAGTCCTCCTGCACTCGCGACCCGGTATCCAGTACCTAATTGAGTGTGCACGTCAGTACATATACTGACGCAATGCTGATAAGAAACGGTGATCTCCAACTAGCAATCACAACCAGATGAAAATAGAAATGTGCATCCTAATTTCCTAATGTCAGTGTATGCCGTGACATGAAGTCTAATGCATAGTACACAAGGTACAGAAAACAGATGCACTTAGTCTAATGTCAGCAAGACTTTGGACACACATGCATCCCATACTACATATGCTCCAAATCAAGCCGTCTTCTCCAGTTTCAGGGTTTCGAACCCTCGTCATGCGATACATTCTACTATTGTACACTTCCTGTTTCTGATAAGTACAACATGTTGAGCAGGTTACAAACAATTCGGGGTGTCCCCATTTACCATTAATAGCCGGCGCACCGGATATCTCTCAAAAGCCATGATGAACTTACAGATATACCACAGCATACCCATGGTGCCGAAGATCCACAATGGTCTGTTCTTGTCCACCAACATAGAATAAGGGAACATCCTGTTCTTATCAAGGTACCTCAGGAATTAACGGAGTGAGATATGGCTCCCAGTGTTCTTGACTAATGAGAAGACACAACCCGTATCCCTACGACAGGTAGAGACAATCCTGGTTATCACCGCATAGGTTGGCCTTTAGAACAAGTCGAATTATAGGGTATCACTCCTAACACCAACTCGATCCTCAAGCGGAAAGGAAAAATAATTAATTAATAGTGTTACCGAAATTATGTTGTATATTCAAAATATGCACAGTATTTTAAAATAATGATTGAACCTGACTGGTCTGTTAAAAATATTAATTAATCACAGTGAATCAACATTTATCGATTGCCAACACCTTCATAAGTCTTCGACCATATCCCTGGCTTGTGACCCTCAGCGAGCAGTACATCGGCGTTCAAGGGATGCATAAAAATTCGTGAATGAAGGTAAATATATACAAACACCAACACCCGACCGTTGACAGACTCAGGGCATCAAGATACCAATCACAATTAATTTTCAGTAATACCTAGGTCAGTAATGGATCTGACCAGATAGAGTCAACCAAACACCAGCGACCCGATCACCATCGTTCGCCATCACTTTGACTCAGATTGCATCCCGTATTCAGGCCCGCGATCAATTTCCCATTGGGTAAGAATTCGTCAGCACACGAGGGATGACTCTCCCGTTCTCGAGGCGGAAGAATTCAATTTTAGCCTGAGGGTTGTTAGTCGTAGGGTAATACCTTACCCTAGACGATCCCTCAAACAACTCAAATCAAGCTAACCATCCTACATAATGAGACAAACTCAAACCCTAATAGAAACAAGTATTTCCAACATATAAATGATACTAACACACAAGTCCAAGACTTAGGTGTAGAGCAAAAACACAACTACTACTAACGTGAATCTACCCAGTCATTAGAAAAATATTCATAACTTCTAATCCACATACTGGAATTCCATGAATGAGTACTCTTTGGAAAGCTAAGATGATCTACTTTAATTCTTAAGTTGATCATTTTCTCAGATTTCAAACACACGGTTCCAGAAATCCACAAGTTTACTGCTATGCCAACAAGTTTTCTCAAATTCTATATCAACTCATACACAACTTCTGAACTTAGAAAATTCATAACTTTCAAGATACAAATTGGAATTGCATGATCTTACCTATTCTGAAAAGCTAAGACTCTATGCTACAAGTCTCTAGTTAACCATTCCTTCAGATTCAGCAATCTAGAGGCTATAAAATTTCAATATGTTCCTAGCTATACACTTCTTCAATGTAAATGCTGTATTTTGCCAATAACATAAAACTCGCTCACTTATTGGAATTTTGTGATTTTGGATTCTATAGAAAGCTGGCAGTATCTACTACAACTTCCTAGTTGATCACATCCTCAAATTCATCCATTAAAACACTGGAAAACCCCTATTTCTTATCAGGTATACACAGGGAATGAGTTTCTCTACAAAACAATGTCTTTTATTTAGGACTAGTTCTGTCCTAAACCTAGAAAAATCATATCTTTTTCTATACAAACTGGAATTGCATGATTCAAGATGTTCTGGAAAGCTAAGACTCTTTACTACAAGTCTCTAGTTAGTCAGTTCTTCAGATTCTCAACACACAAATCCAGAATTCCACAAATTAAAAAACATCGACTAGTTAAAATCCGAACTGAACTGAACACGCTGTATTCAAAAAATAATATCAGTGCAAGCATACCTCCAATTATTATGAAACTTAAGATCCATGAACTAAACATATACAAGTTCATTATCTCATCAAGTTTCAAAATACTCAAAGAGTTATACCCTTCTGAAATTAGTAGAAAATCAATTCTGTTTTCCAGGCAGTGTGCAAACACTCTCTTGCAATACAATTTTTAAAGAGAATCAAGGGATATCTAACAATTCTGCAACTTTAGAAACATGATCTAGACACATGGAAGATGCTATAAAAAATTATTATTGTCAAATTCTATACCCAAAAATAATTAAGATTGTTTGAACTTCAACTTGAAACCTGGACAGAGCTAGTTTGCCATCTCAACCAGTTGACCAAATGAATTTTTGTAGAAATATCAAATAAATTCTGAAAAATATGATATTTGAAAATAAGATTGTTAACACATTTATGAATCTCTACAAAAAGTTTGAGCTCAAGATACTACACCAATTACAAGATACGAATTTTCAAACATCATTCTAAAAACAGGTTATAGCCAGTTTTTGTATTGCTTACTGTTTCGAAAAGAAACACTTTGTTGAGCTACTAAGTGAACCCATAAAAATATGAAAACAATTAGAGAATGCTCTAAACTCATCCTAGAACATGCCACAAATTTTTTTTGTCCGGATTCTAAGCCAATTGCAAGTTAGAAAATTCTAAGCTATAACATAACATAGGCTAAATTTTAAAAAACGTCACAATAGTTTGGCGCTGTTTAAAAAAACGTCACAAAACTTTGACTTTTTAAAAAAATCGCACAATGTTTAACTTTCAACTCACGGAGTTATCCAACCGTTAACTGGGTTATACGTAATGTTTAAAAAAAATCACAAAACTATTGTTTTGTTTAAAAAAACAACACAGAACTATTATTCTGTTTAAAAAAACATCACAAAAATTCCCATTTGTTTTAAAAAAACATCACATAACTATTATCCCAGTTAACGGTTGGATAACTCTGTGAGTTGAAAGTTAAACATTGTGCGGTTTTTTTAAAAAGTCAAAGTTTTGTGACGTTTTTTTAAACAGCGCCAAACTATTGTGACGTTTTTTTAAATTTTGCCCATAACATATGTGTTCTTAACATGGTATGAAACTATGTTGACATACAAGTTCAATTTTTTTTTAACATAACATATCAACACTCATGCTTGGTATTCATGCTACTATTATCTACTCCTACATATCAATTTATACACAAAAGAAAAAAATACTAATTAGAGTTGAGAACACCCACAAATTTGATTGAAGAATCTTCAATCTCCATGCTTTTGAATGCTTCTTCTCCTCTTGCTCAACTTCTATTCTAGCTCCAAGAACCTACAAGCAAAATTAAAAACCCTCTTTGTCTCTTTCTTTTCTCATCCCATGAAGAAAGTAGTAGAAGAAGATGGAGAGTAGAAGAAGTAGAAGAAGATGGAGGTGAAGAATTTTTTTTTTGGGTGAAAATGAGATGGAGATGAGGGGGGTGTGGGTTTCCGGCCATGGAGGGGAGGGTGGGTTTGGTCTTGGTCGGCAATGAATGGAGGGGAAGGGAGAAAGTGAATGAGGGTGAGATGGTGAGGTGGAGGGTGTAGATATTTCTACATGAATCCTAGAAGATTCAAGTATAAATGGAGAATTGGAATTATTTTGCTTCATGGCTACATTCTCAACCCTTGGATCCAATTTGATCATCATGATCAAAGGTGAGAAACTAGGATTTCACATGCATACATACAATCTTAAGATACATACACATATAAATATACATAGCAAAATACATTCAAGTATTCAAAGCATGCAATATACATAGACATATTCACATTCAAAACAATTATATATAGATACATATATCATATACAATCCAAACAAATATACATACAGTCATATATGTACACACATACAAATAAGAAAATATTTTATAAAAATATTATTTCCCAAAAAAGATTGTTTCATTTAAACAATCGGAATTATATGCAAATATAATTGAGAAAATATCCCAAATACATCTTATCGGGTTCAAAATATATAATATATATGAAAATTTTCAATTAAAATCAATTATTATTAGAAGAATACATAATCGCGTGCAATTCTCAAATGTGCATGGATTAATATGCAAAATAGTTATTTACTATTTTGCGGGGTGTTACAAAAACAATGGAAAGCTCGCTCCAAAACCAGGCAAGGTCTACCAAGTTGTTTGCCTAACGGCTCATCAAGGCAAGAAGATATCAGCAGGGACTTCGAACGTGGAACACCCCATGAAATTCAACTAGAGCACTTAACTCCCACCTCCTCCTTATATTTTCAATATTTTGTAATAAGAGCCAGTCACCTGAGCAGCCATTTAGTTGTACTTTTCAATAAAGGCCGCTTTTACTGTCGGTCGCTACAAGTAATAATGGTCAGCGACTAAAGCAGCCGCTTAGTTTTATTTTCCAATAAAATTTAGTATTAACTTTTACAGAATTATTATACAACTCTACAGATGCATACAATGAGTTAAATTCCAAGCTTACTCCTAAAAATGACACCAAAAACTCATTAAAAGCTCCTTATAAGATGGTTCAGAGTCCATACCTATGACTCGAAGTTACTCTAGCAATTTGCAACAAAGCAAGTTCAGAGTTTGCTTCGCAATTTGATCTGCTCCTGCAATCCATTAGCGCATTGACGATAGGTTCGGATTCCATACCTATGGCTCGATGTTACTTTAGCAACTTGCTACAAAGCAAGTCCGGTGTTCAACTCGCCATTCGATATGCTCCTGCAATTTGTTAATACCTAAGCTAACAAGTTTGAAATCCATACCCATGGCTCAGAGTTACTTTAGCAACTTGCAACTAAGCACGTGTAACATCCTAAAATTTTCAATTAATGTAAAGTTCTTTCTTTTATTTTCCACATGTCTTGTACGTGCAATTTAATGCGTATTTTAACTTAAAAAGTATTCTCATTACATGAATAAACATTTCTTCTCTTTTTAATTAAAGCCTATTTTAATCTCTAGGCCTAATAGTGTAATTCTAGCCCACTTAATTAATTAATTAATTTAATTAGAGAGCCCATGGTCTTTTAGCCCCCCTAAATAGCCTATTAGTTATTTCTAATAAGAATTAATACAACCTGTAGTGTAGACTTGATCAAGTAGTAATTAAATTAACAATTTAATGTACAACTAATTTTGTAGTATGCATAGTGTGGCACATGCTTTGCACAAGCACGTGGAATGCATGAGAGAGGGGTGGCCAGATTATGCATGGAGTGTGGGAGAGATGGAGAGAGTGGTGAGGTGGTTGTGTGATGGTGGGTAGTTGTTCTAACTCCTAAATTCATCTTAGCCTCTCATCTAAACTTATCTCAACCCTCCATTTGAGCTTGAGTTTTGTATAAATACCCCATTATCTTCTTCATGGCTTACACTAGGAAATTTACAAGAGAAAAGAAAAGAAAAAGAAACAATTGTGAGGAAAAGAAAGAGTAGTGTGAGTAAAAAGATTGAGAGTTGTGTGTGTTGTGTGCTCTTGCAACCTTGGGAGGCTGGCCTAGCATCACAAAGAGGGGAGCTCGGGTTTCACACTAGCAAGGAGGAGAAAGCTCAAATTTGGTGGCACAAACTAGGAGGAGAAGGGATCCATTCGTGCGTTCAAGGAGTTTCTTAGGAGTTTTTCCATTTGTTTCATCAAGAGGTGGGTGATTTCTCAAACTTCTAATTTAGAAATCATGCTAGGATTTGGAATTGTGAATACGTTAGAAATAAGTAGGAAAAATTTGCTTTATACTTGTTTGAAGAAACTAGTAAGTTTAACTACATGAAAAGTTAGTAAAATAAATTGAATTGTGTTAATTTAGATTTGTGATGATGCTTGGTTGATATATTTGCATGCTAGAATTGATGAATTATATTTTTATGAAAAATTTGCTTATGAATGAATTGTAGAATGTAATATGTGAAAAATTGTGCCTATGAATAATTTATAGAATGCAAACTAGTAAACCATGGATTATGAAATGATTTGATTTGTGGTAAAAAGTGTATTTTTAAATTGCCATATATGGGTAATATGGTAGTCACTAGATTATCATCTATGTTGCCACTTGAAACATAAGAAAAAGATTGGTTGTAAAAAGTAAGACTAAATTAAAGAGCTTGATTTTGCCAAAGAATGAGAAAGAAATGGTATGAATATATTGTGAATGAAAAGGGAATTTTGTTGATGAGAGATTCAACTAAAAAGAAATATATCTATGTCGAAATGTACTCATGATCCATTTTTTTAAAAAAAGAACTAAATAGATATAGTCTACTATGTGTTTAAATGAGATTTTTGACAATCTAGTAAAATATAAGTTACTGTTTTTCAAAAAAACAGTATTCTGGAAAAAAATCTAAACTTTTATAAGTACAAATAAATTGAGAAAAATCGAGTTTGCTAAAAGAAGAACTAATTTCAGTGCGGTTTATACAAAAACTTTTTAATCAATCCTTATCCGGTTAGTCACTCAGACCTACTGGTCTTCGGGTGCATTTTGGGAGTGTTACTGTAGCAGAGCGGCACTTTTAGTCTCAGGTTCGAGTCTCTCAAGAGACTCTGTTTTTCTGAAATTTGATTTTTACTCAAAACCGAGAGCCAGACTTTAAAGGGAATTCAAGTTCCCAATAGAACAGTTAGTCACTCTTGGACTCACTGGTCTTCGGGTGCGAATTAGGGCGGTCACTATTCATGAGCGGGGGGTTTGTGTGTGGGTTCGAATCCGGCCTTTGGCCACTTTTTGGAAAATTTGATTTTTTTTTTTCTTTCTATTTTGTAATTTCTAAATAGTTTTTAAGGGTATAAAAATTGAGAAAAATTAATAGAAATCTTAGAGAAATACCTAGACCTCATGAAAGTTTTTCTACAATATTTTTGACTTATTATAATGAGAATTAGAAGCAATTTTTGAGATGAAAGAAATTAATAAAGTTTCTTAAAATATAATTTTTGTAATTAAAGACAACAAACATTTTTGAATATAGAGAAATTTTGTGTAGAGTTCTAAAATGAGATTTTTTTGACATGCAAAAATTAAGTGAGATTAAATATGAGATTGTTGTTCAAAACTATGCTAATTGTGTATGAAAAATGAAGTAAAAGAAACATGATGAAATATGAAATTTGTGAACATGAACTCTCTTTTTAATGAACATGAAATGAGTTTGACACTGGAGTTTAGCTAAGTCCTCTCATCGACATAAATGAAATTTTTGAATGAGAAATGTGATAAATAAAGACCAAGATTGGGTCATGGTTAATGATTGATGTTTAAGACCGATGTAGAGGTAACGCTAATTCTAGAGTAATGATTTTCTTCATGATTCAATTATCTAAGGATTAGACACATAGTGGAGATGTGATCAAAGTAAGAGAAAAACATAAGTATGAGGGCCTCAGATCTACGGTGTAAGAGTGTTCACAGGATGTCCACATGATGCGTCATGTCAGGGAGTGGATACTTCTCCAGGATATCGGGACCGTGGCGACGCTTGTGAGGTGCTCGGTGACTACGTAGTGCCATTGTTCCATGGCGGAGGCAAATTTTCCATAGGATGCCTGCATGATGCGTCATGTCATGGCGTGGGATTCTCTCCAGGATGTCTGGACATGGGCTCGTAACTCATAGAATATCTAGGATACTTACCGTAGTTATTGTAGTAGTTTAACTCATGGCGAGGGAATCAACCCTAAAAGATGAAGAACGATTAAGGGCTTGCCCTCGGACCTATGTAGTATGGGATGCATAGAATCCAAACAAGTGTGCATCAGTATCATTAAATATAAATAACTGCACTAAGGACTAAGTGCACATTCACACACGACATCAATTGGATACTTTCCTTAGCTTTGTTTGTGACAAGTGTGTGTTTTTTAAGTAAGAGAAATTGATGTATTCTAGCAACTGACGTGCCCACAGTTTCTATGCAGGATAAAGTGAATGACAAGACTAAAGAATGAAAGCTGCTCAAAGAAATATTCAATTTGTTACTTAATTCATGTATCATGTTGTAATTTATATTTCCACTGCGTTGATGTAATCATTATTGTATAATTTTTTTTAATTCCTTGTAAAATTGTATGAAGTGAAGTGTAAAGATCTTGTGGAACTTCGAATTCAGACTTATTTGGAATTCGGGGTGTTACAACACGTTCAGAGTTCAACTCGTCATTCGATCTATTTATGAAACTTGTTAAAATTCCTTAAAGACAGTTTAGAGGTCCAGAATCGTGGACTGCAGTTACTCCAATAAATTGCAAAAGCAACATTTGGAGTTCAACTTGCCACTCATTGCGACTCTCACAATTTATTAGAGGACCCATATGGCAAGTTTGGAAAATAACTCTCTCTCAGGGTTTCTCCTACAACTAGCTACACACCCATACATCAAGTTTGGAAAATAAATCTTCCTCAGAGTTGCTCCTACGACTAGTTGGGTACAAGATGGATAAGTTCTAACTCCGTCAAACACTACGCACATCATTCAAACACCATCGACAGTTCGTTAGCTATAAACAACAAGTTCGAGGCATTGTTCTTTAGTTACAAAGAACCTAGTTGACGGCTCATAAATCTCAAAAACAAGCTACACAGCTCTGTCTAAGAGACACAAACCTCTTCAAAGGCCTCCTGCCAGCTAACAGCTCCCCAGGGTCGCCTCAACTCTTCCTTAGGTGGGCAAGCTCCAAGTCTTTCCTACCATCTTCACCTGAGCAAGCTCCAACTCCGTCTCACGTGACACAACGTGCAAATGGACGAGTCCCAACTCCATCAAGCGTTGCGTATCTCGAAGGAAAGCAAGCTCAATTTCTAGAGGACCTTTTTTGATGTGCATAACTACTTGTCAGCACAGAGAAGAACGGAATCACCTCAATGCTGAACAAACACAAGGAACTTCACTTCAATATCAAGAAGACTCGGAACATGTTCCCAAAACAACTCGTTGACTTCAAACAACGAGTTCAATGCTCTGCTCTTCACACAAATTCTGCCAACATCTCGTTAGTTCCAAACAACGAGTTCCACGCCTTGCTCTCCATCAACAACTCGTTGACCCCAAACAACGAGTTCAATAGCTTGCTTTTTGCCGAAGCTTCATCAACAACTCGTTGACTCCAAACAACTAGTTTAACGCTCTGCTCACCGCTTGAGCACTGGAAAAACGATTCATTGACTCCAAACAACGAGTTCAATGCCTTGCTTTCCATCAACAACTCGTTGATCCCCAACAACGAGTTTAACAACTTGTTTTCTGTTGAAGTTTCATCAACAACTCGTTGACTCCAAACAACGAGTTTAACAACTTGTTCTCCGTTGAAGTTTTATCAACAACTCGTTGACTCCACACAACGAGTTCAACGCTCTGTTCACCGCTTGAGCTTCATCAAAAACTCGTTGACCCCAAACAATAAGTTCAACATCTTGCTCTTTGCTCGAGCTCCATCAACAATTCGTTGACTCCAAACAACGAGTTCAACATTCTGCCCTCTGCTTGAGCTTCATCAAAAACTCGTTGGCTCTAAACAACGAGTTCAAAGCTCTGATCACCGCTTGAGCACCACCAACAACTCATCGGCTCCAAACAACGTGTTCAATATTTTGCACACCACTCGAGCTCCATCAATAATTCATTGACTCCAAACAATGAGTTCAATGTTCTGCCCTCTGCTTGAGCTTCATCAATAACTTGTTGGCTCTAAACAACGAGTTCAAAGCTTCGATCACCGCTCGAGCACCACCAGCAACTTGTTGGCTCCAAACAATGAATTCAATATTTTGCACATCGCTCGAGCTCCATCAATAACTCGTTGACTCCAAACAATGAGTTCAACACCTTGGTCACTACCTGAGCCCCATCAACAACTTGTTGACTCCAAACAACAAGTTTAGCGCTCTGATTAATGCTCGAGTTTCATCAACAATTTGTTGATTCCAAACAACGAGTTCAACTCTCTGTTCTTCGCTCAGGACTTTATCAACAACTCATTGACTCCAAACAATGAGTCAAGCGCTCTACTCTTCGTTCAGGATCCATCAATAACTCGTTGACTCCAAACAACGAGTTCAATGCCTTGTTCCTTACTCAGGCTCCATCAACAACTCGTTGTCTCCAAACAATAAGTTCAATGCCTTACTCTTTGCTCAGCTCCATTAATAACTCGTTGACTCCAAACAACGAGTATAATGCCTCGCTCGTCGCTCGAGCTCCATCAACAACTTGTTGAATCCAAATAACGAGTTCATCATTCTGCTTTTTGATTGAGTTCTTCCAACAATCCTATAACTTCATGTAATAGACTGGGCATCCAACACTAGCTCAGAGCTGTCTCTTTAAACTTTCTGGTATCAAACAACAAGCTCTATGCCAACTCCGCCTTATAGTTGCCTCTCCAAACTTGCTGGGATCAAACGGCAAGCTCAATATTCGACTCTATCTCAGAGTTGCCTCCTCAAACTTACTGAGTGCAAACGACAAGCTCTACGACCAAATACATTATAGAGTTCTCTCTAAACTTGCTGGGATCAAACATCAAGTTCAAACAATTAACTCCATCTCAGAGTTGTCTCTTCAAACTTGCTGAGTGCAAACAACAAGTTCAAACGTTCAAATCCTACTAGAGTTGCCCCTACAAACTTGTTGGGAACAAACAACAGGTTTAATGTTCAACTCCATCGCAAAGATGTCTCTCCAAACTTGCCTGGATCAGACGGAAGGTTCAACATTCAACCCCGTCTCAGAGTTGCCTCTAGAAACTTGCCGGTATCAAACAGCAAGCCCTATGTTCAACTTTGTCCTAGAGTTGTCTATGCAAACTTACTTGATTAAACGGCAAGTTCAACATTCAACTTAGTCTCAGAGTTGCATCTACAAAACTTGCTTGGATCAAACGACAAGTTCAAAGTTCATCTCCGTCTAAATTGTTGCATTTACAAAACTTGCTGGGATCAAATGACAAGTTCAATGTTCAACTTCGTCACAGAGTCATTGTAACTCCCGTTTCCATCTATATGTATTTTCTGTATTTCGATTTTTTATAAATTCTTTTCCATTCTTTTAAATCCATTTTATTTTAAATCTATTTCGTTATCTCCTATTAAAGTTCTTTCTAATCAACAATTGTATTTGTATGTATTTTTCAAATGATTATATATATTTTAATACAAATCTTATTCTATTTTATGTGTTTATTTCTTTTCTTATTTAATTAATTATTTATATTTAAGCTCAGATCAAGTCCAATTTCATTGTTTGATTATTTATAAAGTGTGAGACCATAAACTCTATTTCAACCCAATTCGATTTATTTTGCGAACCCAAATCCCACCTTATAATTGTGTATTTCTTCATTATATTATGAAGCCCAATATAAAACCCAAATCCTAGTCTAACCTGAAACCCGTTAACCCTAAACACTACCCTACCCAAAATTTCCTAACTGCACATATTTCCATTATTTCTAACAATCCCCAATATCATTTAACTTCCTCCTTAATCTTCTCCCTAACCCCCCCTTTTCTCATTAATCTCCGTAACAAATCCCCTCTAATCTCTCCACAAATCAAAACCACTCCTTCAGCCAATCACCTTCTCTCTTCTTCTTCTCCTGATTCCGAAACCCACTGCAGCCCCTCTTCATCGTCTTCTTCCTTCATCATCACCCGCAAGCCGCCACCTTGTTGCATCCTCCGAGTCCTTCTTCCTCCTACTACAAACAAAGCTACCCTCCCCCTCCTGCAACACCGACAGCACTGCACGCGCCTCTACAACCCACAGCTTCCCCTTATCGCCACCATCAACTCCACTGCCCGCAGTCCCCTTGCTGCCGACTATCTCCAATGCATCTCGATGCCAGCCCCGTAACACGTACCACCACATGACTTCTCCAATCGCTACCCCGACAGCCACTCTGGATCCACCACCACTTGCAGCCAGCCACCGCTCGCGCCCCACCACTGCTGTCTCCCCTCCACCACCGATCACCTTCTTCATCTTCTCATCGATGGCTACCCTCTGCCTCACCCCGACCGTCTGCAAGAATCGCCATCACCACCTTGCTCCTCCAACAACTTGACAACTCAAAACCCCGAGCACTGCAACCAAGCATCATCATCTCCTCTCCATCAAAACCCCACTGCATCCCGAACCCTCCCTTCACCTTCATTTTTTGTCTCTTCTGCTTGCCTTATCTTCCTCACACCGGCTGCAGCCTCCTCACTGAGCACCTTCACCCTCTCTCCTCCTCCTTCACATAACTACTCGCTCCCCTGCCTTCACCATAGCCGACCCCGAGCCTCCTCACTGTTATTTCCATCGATGTCCTGTTGTGTTGCATCGCGAGCCTCCACTCCATTGCCTTCTCTCTGCCTGCACCCCGAACAGCCCGCAACCTTCGGCTGTAGCAACCCGACCACCACAACCCTGGGCCCTCCACCTCGCCAGTGACCGAGCCTCTGCTGCCTTTAGCCGTTGAGCTCGCCTTGTTGCTGCACAACTCCTCCCTCACTGCCTCTTCAACCTCTTGTCCTGCTGCCATCGTCCTGAGCCAACCAACCCACAGTTGAGATTTTTCACAAGAGGAATAGAGGTGGTTCAAGCCAAGGCAGGAAGATTTTGTACCCTGCAATAACATCTACCTACTGTTACTGACATCGCTCTTGATCGCGATTGTCATTGCTGATGTCACTGTTGCCATTGCAGTTGCTGTTGTTCGCTGTCGCCTCGCTCATCGTGGTGTTCGTCACTCTCGAATACACGCAAGCGTCTGTTGAACTCAATTTATTATTCTGGTTCAAGAAAACATTTATTGAAATCTTGCAAGTAGTTATTGAATTAAATATCGTATCTAATTGAATTCCATTGTTGGTTCTTTATCTTCTTTATCGTACCACATTATCGATTCATAGTTTTCTTATCGTGCCATTGTTATATTTAAATCTTGAACCGTTAATTTATCGAATTATTGAACATTCAACTTTATTGCCCTATAAATTGCTTGACCTTGTACTGAAGTTTCGACCCAGTTTCCGACATTGAAAATTAGAACTTTGTATATAGAAATTGTAGCTCATTGAGTTTTGAATCCGGAACATCTTATTTATAGATTGTAAGTTATTGACTTTTAGTACTGTTATGTTATAATTTCAAGAACCGAAACTGTACACAGAATCAGTAAAGAATGAATTTGTATGCATAACTAATGTAACTATAATGTATTGTGTGTTTATGCATTGGAACCGGCAGAGAGCCTAGTTTCTGCAACCCCTGATGGAGTCGAATTTGCATCCCCGTAGCAGTGGAAAAGTGAATTCGAGTACCAATAGGTGCTGTTGTCCAGAGCTTGCATTGTTACGTTTTTGCATATAAACCCGTTGTTTTCCATATTTAATGAATTGAACTATGAATATTTCATGTATCACATAGCCTTGCTTGATATTTTATTGATACTATCGTTCACATCGATTGTACCTATTGCATAATTCTTGATACCACCATTTTCATTGATCATATTGATTGCATGTTCATAACTGATTGTGATAAAATAATAACAAGCCGGGGTAATATGGGTAAGGCTTAGTAGTGGACAATATAGGAGATTGTACTCGGATGAGGGGTCTGTGTTTCCCTATATTGTTTATTGTTATCGGTTATTATTTTATCGATTGATTGTGGACTACTGCTACAGTACCCCCGATTGTATTGTGTACTGTATCGCGGACCGATTATTGTTATTGATTATTGATTATGGTTATTGATTATTGATTATGGATTATTGTGCTGAGTACATGACCTGTAGGGTTCACCACTAGTGTCTAAACGTTCACTTGATTGTATGCACCCGAACCTGTGGTATGAGATGCAAGATTGCGTGCATTAGATAGGTTAATAAAAGATTGATAGACCTAAAGATTGACACTAATCATCGACTATTGATTTATTGATTATTGTTTATTGTTTATCGACTATTGTTTATTGCTTATTGACTATAGACTATTGGCCCCATTGACTATTGTTTATCGATCATTGATTATTGACCAATGCATTATTGATTATCGAATATTGGTTCTATTATTGACACTTGTTCATCAATTATTATTTTAATGATTATTAAGTATTATTTATCGACCATTGTACAATTGATTATCAACTTTAATCTTGTTATCGTTTATTGTTTGTTGACCTCAGATATCATCCCAGTTTCTTGTTTATTTTTATATTGTACCGAATTATTTCACTGCTTGCAACTACTTGTCCTCCGAATCTTGCTGTAACGGGTATTCTCCATCTTTCTTTTGAGTTATTATTTACACATGTACAGATGATGAGAAACTGAAGGAACTTGGCTAACCGTTTACTGCATTGCATATTCTCGGGCATTCTGTAAGTTATTGTATCTCAGATATTGGTTATTGCATTATATTCTTATTCCTGTGATTATTATTGTATTATTGAGCTTAATGGTATTGTACAACTTATAGATGATATGAGTTGGTTTACTTATATCATTCGCTGGACCTCAGTAATGTGCGTGTGTTTCCATATAACGTGAAGCAGGGCATGACAGTCATCTCAACAAACTTGCTGGGATCAGACAGTTTGACCGTTGTCCGACCGCTTTCCGAAATTCGTTCTTGCAATAGCTCTTCTATGTCAGCCACGTACACCAGATCCAACAGTCAAAGCACTTAGCTCCCAGAAGAACAGAACACTCGTTCAACAATGAAACACTCGATCAACAAAACTAGTAAATAACCCAACGATTGGTCGACCGAAGAGCAGTTCAACGAAATGAGCGACTGGACGCTTGATCAACACAATGGGTGATCAAATAAGTGCTTGATTGAACAAACTCCCAAAGCTCGATGAAGTTATAGCTTGACCAAGAAACTCATAGCTCGACCAAGTTGTAGCTCGATGAAGCAACCTATAGCTCGACGAAGTTGTGGCTCGACGAAGTTGTATCTCGATCAAGACTCGACTCTGAAGACAACCAATTCTTCGCGGCTCAATCAAGGTACATTATCAACATCAAAAAAAGTAGAATGGTGTATCGAAGATCACATACATCAAAGGGAGATAATATTTGTTGACTTAAACCTAAGGATCATAGTAAGCTTTGGGTGTATGTACACACACACACGCACACACACACACATATAGGAAAAGCTCAGTTGAAAATGGGTCCAAATAAAAATGGGTTTGAACATAGCGGTCTGAACCGTTGGATCGCTCCTGATCGTGATCAACGGCTCAGATCGCTGCCGCTCAGATCAGAGCGGAAGGGCAATTTGGGAAGTTCACGCTAAAAAAATGCTTCAAACTTAGCATTTTTGGCGTGAAGTTTTTTTTTGGCAAAAAGTACGCTTGAACAATGGCCTAGGTTGTTTTTTTAATAAAAATTTCAACCTAGGCCGTTGTTCCCATATTCCCAACAACGGCCTAGGTATGAGTATTTTTCCAAACACTTGTACATACTCAGATCTCTATCTTCCTCACTTCTTCGATAACTCTTTCTTTCTCTCTGGAGCTCACGAAACCCAATCCCCAACCCTAGCTCTCTCTCTTTCGGTCTGAAAACTCTAGCTCTCTCTTGCTCGTTGCTTCTCAATCTGTCCCTCTTCTTACACTCTTACCCTGTTCCTTTGAAGATCCCAAATCTCAAAAAATCCTAACCTATACGAAATCTCCAAACCCTAAAACCCTAATCCTAAAGAAATTAGCCAACCCCTACTCTCCTTCCTTTGTCTACAACAGTGCGCAAACACCTCCTCTATCTCCTCTCCGAAAACCCACATCGTGAAAGGTATTGATTGAAATTTTTTCTACTTTAGTAGATCTAGCTATGTTAATTGACTGAAATTTTTTATTCAATGTTTGGGTGTACAATTTGTATATTATGCGTAGCTAATTATAGGTTAGCTAATTATAGTGTTATTGTCGATGTAGATTTAGTATTAGTTGTTGTTGTTCGTTGTTAGTAATAATGCACAAATGAGATCGAAAAATTCTACAATTTTGCGAGTACGTTGGATTCACCACGCACAAGCCAGCGGAAGCTGTAGAAGTGTGTTTGGATTCACGGTTTGCGATATACGGCTGTGTATCGCTTTCGACTCTTTTTCGTGAGCATCACCGTATATTGCAAACCGTGAGTCGAAACTCACTTCTACAAGTTGTGTTGGCTCATGCATGGGGCGTCTGACCTACTCGCAAAGTTTCGGAGTTTTTTGATCTCACTTGCACAGTATTCTACCGTATATGCAAACAACAACAACAATTATACTTAAAATTTTTATTGAGTGACTTTTGACTAGGAAACCACATAAACGACATCCAAAAATTACAAAATTTTGTGAGCAGGTCGGGGTCACCAAACACAAGCCAAAGCAACTTGTATTTGCGATTTCTTATCCACGGTTTTCTATATACGTTCGTGTATCGCATTCTTGGCAATTTTCAAGAGTGAAAACGATACACAGGCCGTATCTTGCAAACAGTGAGTCGAAACTCGCTTCTACAAGTTGCGTTGGCTTGTGTGCGGGGAGCCCGACCCAATCACAAAGTTTCATAATTTTTGAACATCGTTAGTGTCGTTTTCTCACGTATTTTGATATGTTTTAAGAGAGTTTTTAATAGAGAACTCACTCGAAAGATACGAAATTTTGCGAGTAGGCCGGTTTCGCAACTCACAAGCCAAAGCAACTTGTAGTTGTAAGTTCTCACCCACGGTTTTCTATATGCGTCAGGGTATCGCATTCCGCTCTTTTTTCAAGAGTGAAAGCGATAAACGGCCGTATCTTGCAAATCGTGTGTTGGAACTCGCTTCTACAAGTTGTGTTACCTTGTGTGCGGCAAGCCCGACCCAATCGCAAAGTTTCTTATTTTTTAAACTTTGTTTGTGTGGTTTTCTCACGTATTTTGTTCCGTATATATATATATATATATATATATATATATATATATATATATATCCAAATCTTTTGTTAACCATTTTTTATATATATGATGTGTGTAAAAATTATTTTTATTCTTTTTTTGTATAGATGAACAACGATACGGAAAGTTCGGTTGCCAGCGATAATTTTGTGCGGGTAGAACCAATAGTTGATTCCATGCCGTTAGTTGAAGAGCACCTAAAACCAAAGTTAGGTATGACGTTTTCTACTTTAGTTGAGGCAGAAAATTCTTATACGTCATATGCTCGATGTGGGGATTTCGCAATGTGTAAGGGTGAGAATAAATTAAAGGGAGGACTGGAAATAGATAAGTCCTATTTGTGTAATAAAGCCGGGTCGTCGCCGAGTCAACATAGTGATGGTAGACGGAGAACAACCTCCAAAACGGGTTGCAAGACTTTAGTTCATGTAAAACTGAAGAAACAAGTAATATGTGGGTGTTGTATTCATTTCATGAAGTGCACAATTACGAATTCACCTCACCCGAGAGAAGGCATATTTTTTTCCAAAACCGTTCTGTGTCAAATACGGATAAAAGACTAATGGATCAATTTAACCAAGCTAATATCCAGACATGTCGACAAATACTCTTCTTTGAAAGTGCTAGTAGTGGTCACGATCAAATAGGATTCACCGAAAAAGATTCTAAAAATTTATTTAGTGACTCGCAAGAAGCATTGAAAGGACACGACTGGAATATGCTAATCGATTTTTTCAAATCGAAGAAACAGACGGATCCTTCATTTTTTATGATATTCAAATAGACCCCAAAGGCCGGTTGTCCCATTGTATTTGGGTTGATGGTATTTCTAGGTTGAATTACGAAGAACTTGACGATGTACTTTGCTTTGATGTCACATACGATACGAATCGGTATGGAATGTTATTTGTTCAATTTGTTGGAGTCAATAATCACTGGCAATCGACTTTCTTAGGAGGCAGGTTCATTCCAAATGAAACGACTTTTCTTAGAGACTTTCTTAAGAGTAATGAATCGTGCTCCATCCGGCATCATAACCGATCAAGACCGTGGGATCGCCGCCGCAGTGAAGAAAGTTTTTCCCGAGAATCGGCATCAGTATTGCATTTGGTACATATTTGATAAGTTACCGCAGGAGGTGCGTATGTCGAACGATGTCGACAAGTTTAGGGAGTCTGTCATCTACAATTCCGAATATGTACATAATATTATAGAAAAATGGAATTTATTAGTTTCGCAATACAGATTAGAGAATAAAAAATGGTTGAACGATCTATTTGATATCTTTGAAAAATGGGCACCCATCTATGCAAAATATTCATTTTGGGCCGGCATATTGAGTAGCCAACGGGTTGAGTCATCGCATTCTGCCCTGAAGCATCATATAGAAAAGAAGTACTCCTTGCATGAATTCACCGTCTTCTTCGATTGTTTTTTTTGGAAAAGCAAAAACATGATGAACTGAAAGAAAATCATATAACCATGAGAAGAGACCGAAATTGAAGAGCCCATGGGCTTTGGAGGAACAAATGGCGTGAATATACACTTTGATTTTTTTTTACAAATTCCAAGATGAAGTTACAAAAAGCTTCATGTATAATGTGACATTCGTTGCTGATCTTGAGACATCGAATAGTTCAACCTTCCATGTGATACTTTGTGGAGAATCAGAACCGGCTCGCCTTCTTCAGTTATGCAAACTCCGTACAATTATTATATGTTCTTGTCAATTATTCGACTTCGTTAGCATTCCTTGCAAACATATTTTAGCGGTTCTTCGGTTCAGCCATCATACTTCTCTTCCAGATGTATATATCAAAAGAAGATGAACCCGGGATGTGATGAGAAGAAGCTATACATATGTTCCCACCAAAGGCAATAGCGAGAATTTTGCTTCTCGATATTATGAATTGAGCTACCATGCAAAACAGATTGTCGATCTTGGTTGTTCCTCCAATGAAAGTTACAAATACATGCTCGAGAATTTGGTAAAGATCATTGATGGCGTCTCTTGGCTACAACCCGGATTGGGTGAACATCCCGAAGAGGCCTCACAATTGCATGATAGTACACAAGCGCATGGTAGTGCAAAACCGCATGGTATTGCATAAACACATGGTAGTGCACAACCTCATGATGAAGGTAGTGGACATGTACCTACACACGTGAGGGGCCCACAACAATGCATTACAAAGGGAAGGCCTCGCGCCAAGAGATTGAAGCCGATAAGAGAGCAAGTTTGCAATAAAAAACCAAGACGGTGCAGAACATGCGGCATTGTGCAAATGAATCATGATTCAAGAAATTGTCCAACCTTATTTGATGGGTAATACATTATTTGATTTGGTTATTATTAATTTAAATTTATTCTATTTGATTTGTGGTAAATAATTTTTTCACTAACTAAAACCTGTCATTTAATTTAGGGCAACCAATCCGCAAGAAGTGAATCCATCCGAAGAAGATAGTTCCGACGAGAGATATGATGAAGCGTTGTGAATTTTTTTTGGATGTACAGTTCGAGTATGTTAGATTTTGATGTAATAATTTGGAATGTTGTTGATGTCAGTTTTGTTGTTAATTATACATGTTGTTGGGATTCAAGTGTTGTTGTTTTTTTGTTGCTGATTGTATTGCATATTTATATGTTGGTTGGATTGATGTGTAGCAACTATAGCTGCTGTTTGAACTTTTAATTATTTTTTTTCCTTTTTATTGTAACCCCTGTTTTTCGTTTTGTGTATTTTGAGTGTATTTTTCGTTTTGGTATATTTTCTCTTTTGTACTTTTTCTGAACCGTATATTGGAGTTATTTTCAATATATATATTTGTTTTATTTCATTTTGAGCTCTTTGTGTTTGATTAGTTGCCTTTTCGATTTCGTTCTTCATTATTTTGTTCTTTCTTCATTTTTGGTCTCGTTCCCTTTATTTTTATTTTTACTTTTCTTGGGTACTTGTGGTGGTGATTCGTGGTGTCCTATTTCTCCATCCTATTATTTGATCCCTAATAAGATTACCAAAGCCAAATTAAAAATCCCCAACCCTAATTGTATCCCTATTTAATTGACCCAAACCCAAATTCCATTGGTAAACCTACTACTAATCCTAATACCCATAACCCACAACTAAACCCTATATATATAAACTCCTCTCCACTAAACCCTAACCCTAATTCCCCTACTTCACAACCCGGCCTCTCTCTCTATCCCTCTCCTTGTTTGCAACTGCACACCCGCACACAGCCCCAGGCCGACACCCACCTCCCGACCCTACCTCCGGCCTGCTCTCCTCCTGGCAATACCCGACACCCGAGCCCCCCATCTCCTACACCCGAGCCCACTTGCATCCCCCCTGACCACCTACTCCATTGCTGGCATCTTCACCCAAGAACCAAGCATCGTTCACCATCATCTTGTCTGTCCCCGTGTCTTTGCACTTTGCCGTTGCCGACCGCAAGTCTTTTTCTCTCCCTTGATCGTTTGTGTAAACGTGTTGGTTTGCACGTGTGGTGTTTGTGGTTCGTTGATTCGTTCATGGGTTTTGCTCGTCACTCTTGATCTTCATTGTTCTTCATCTTCGGTTAAGGCAAGTAACTTGTTCTTCAATTTATTTGTTTGATACAAGTCAAAAATACCACCTATAGTGTAGTTGGGTCTAGAGATGACTCTTGTTTGTGATATGCTTGATAGGTTTTGTCTCTATTGTAAAAATTTGATCATAGATGACTCACGACACAATATGGACATGAATTAACTTAAGTTTTACCCGTTCTTGATTTGGATCATGTATGTGAGACTTGTGAGAATTCGTGATTTGGTTGAGACCCATGTGAAATACTTGGTGTGGACATGCTAGATATCCTAATTTATGATGTTTAGACACTTGGTAGACTCGATTTTATGTTTGGTTGTGTTTTGAACAAGTTTGGTATGATATATGTTGAGTTGTTGTTAAAGGGAAAAATTTGTATTTTGTCGCTGATCTGTTTTGTTTGCTGTTTTGAACTGTTTTAAAGTCAGTATCTTAAGTTCGGTATAAACATGAGTTTTAGAGAATTTCGTCTATTTTCAAACCCCTCTAACCTTGCTTAATTTTGTTTTCGTATGAGTGAGTTATGACTGTTTTACTACAGAGATGTCAATCTTTTCCAGATTCTATTTTTCGGTAATTTTGATGACAAATCATTTTAAATAACTATACTAAATATATTATTTTGATCCAAAACTTTGGTCAGTATTTCTTTATCTAGTTAGGGATTATCCAGAATTTTGGTGAATTTAATTGATGAGTTTTATGTGTTGTTTCATGCTCATTTATGAAATCTATACTTGTATTTTGCTCGCTGTTCTGTAAAGAACCTTATTTTCACCCTGATTTCTTTTACTGTATGAAAAATGTTTGTGAAATAAGAAAGTTAGCATATTTTATCTATTTTTAAATCCCTTTGGCAGAATTGGATTTCGTTTCACTGGTTGCGAGATATCATAGTTTTCGTACAGCAGTGTTGGGAATTCCAGATTTGCCAAACTATGGTTTCTTGATGTTTTCTTATTTTTGATGACTGATCTACTTTTACTGGAAAATTCTGAAACTTTATATTTAGATACTGGACACATAGGGGAATACCCCAAATTTTTTGTGGATTTATTTAATGTGTTTTCATGCTGTTTTCCTATTCTTGAATTCGTTTTCCTGATTTCTGGTTGAACCTATTTTCTGTATTCAAATCAGTTTTGAGCTATGTTTTTGTGAATTAATATATGACTTATTTATACTCGCTGGATTTGTGTGGTACTCTATTTTCTAGATCCTTTTACGGATCCAGATTTGGATGTTTGTAACACAGGGAATCATAATTTTACTACAATATGGTCTTACTGTCTTGAATTTGAGATTTGTCTATTTTATTCTTTTATGAGATATCTTGCACTCGTACATGTTTATCTTGCAACTTGCACTTGTCACATGATCGTGCCGTGTTATTCTTGATATATTTTGTATATATATATGCTTGTTTTATATTAATAATAAATAACCAAGCTGGAGTTTAAGGGACAGATCTAATAGTGGATAATTCAGAAACGTGTACTCGGAAGGGGATCCACTGATCCTACGTGATTACTTGAGACATGATACTTGACACGTGATTACTTGATACTTGCATGCAAGACACGATACTTGCCACTTGCATAACTTGACACGGGATTACATAATACATGATACTTGGAGCTTGGAGCTCGATTACTTGACTTGTCCCCGAGTATACTGCCCTTTATGGTTCACTATAAAATCTAAAGCGAAACTGTTTGTTGTAGCAACCATGTAAGATGGGCTACATAAAGTGCTACCTAGATAGTAATTCACTATAAGACTTGATACATGCTACTTGAACATGATACTTGAACGTGATATATACTTGCTTAATACTTGATTACATGATACATGAGATCTGATTACTTGACACTTGATGCATGTGTACATGATACTTGATTACTTGACACTTGATTCATGCCATTTATACTTGATCACATTACCATGCTAGTTGTTTTTGTTGACATCACACTTATACCATGTGCTAGTTAGTTTCCCCATGTGACCCGCCCCTTTTTTGATCTTCATCTTTAGGACAGGACCCGCTTGTATCCTACATTATAAGTGACCTGTAACTTGCAATTGATGGGTACTTGCTTTTCTCTTTCCCTCTTTCCTGCATTCATTGAATTGCAGATTTTGGAGAACAGGTTCCAGATGGTATCAGAGACATGAAGTATTAGTGCTGCATTTTATTATTATTATTTCTTGTAGCTTGCTTGAATAATATTGTATTTGAGACTTGGATTTATTCTTGTAATTGGGCAATGTGACCCAAGACATTTGTTTTATTCAGATCATGACTATTTAAGATTTATGTATTTGGTTTCAAGTATTCTTGTTGGTATTTTGGCTCATTATGTGTATGTGGTTGATTATTTGCTTCCGACTCTGATGATTCTTGAGAATGTTGTAAAGATTTCTTAAACAGATTAAGGATGATGAAAATTATTTGCTGGGCTTTTGTTGCGTATCCCTATTCCGTAATTTTTTTGGAAAGCGGGGCGTGACAGGGTTTATAGTGGTATCAGAGTACCAGGTTTGGCTAATATATTAGTTGCCTAATATATTAGACAAGCTTGGCTCGAACTGGAATCTGCGCAACATCTCACCAACCATGCATGCATAAATGAATCAAATATTATCAACATTGATCTAAATGCTAACTATTTTTGGTTTTGTACAGACTATGGATCGTAGGGGTTCTATTTCTCAGTCGCAGGGTGACCCGATTGAGGCTGTCACTGCTGTGCTTGAGCGCTTAATTAATCAGCAGCAGAATCATAGTGATTTGGTGATGGTTTCTTTGGAAGCCGCTCGAGTTACTCCGCCTGTTGTGCCTAGGCAGGATGTTCTTCCACCCCGTTCGGGAACAGTCACAGACTTTATGAGGCTGCATCCTGACAAATTTTTAGGTACTGAGACGCCTTTGGAGGCTGAGAAGTGGTTGATTCGGACAGAGCAACTGCTTTTGGCAGCTAGAGTTGCAGATGCAGATTGTGTGGATGTGGTTACCATCCAGTTGGTGGACTTGGCTCATATCTGGTGGAGGTCTGAGTTCGAAAGGCTCGAAAAACCGATCACTTGGGCCACTTTCACTAGGAGCTTCTTGGAGGAGTTCTTTCCTAGCAGCACCAGAGTTGAGATGGAGCAACAATTCTTAGTTCTGAAGCAGGTTGGTCGCTATTTCGAGTAATGAAATATTGTTACATATTGTTCAAGCAATGTTGTAACATAAAACTTTCTTGAAACAGGGCTCCAGGTTTGTGGGCGAGTACGCAGCCAAATTTACGAGACTTAGTCGCTTCGCAGCCGTTCTTGTGGCGAACGAAGAGGATAGGGCTCGTAGGTTCATTTTGGGGCTTGAGCGAGACATCAAGGCGCAGCTTGTATCTCTTTGCTTGCGTACCTACGCTGAGGCTCTTGAGGCAGCTAGGGCCCAGGAGCAGGCTCGTGGTGGACTGGCTCATTCTCAGCGGACTATTCCGCACTCAGTTGCTAGGTCTTCTGGTGGGCCTATTCGGAGACCTGTTCCAACCCCTCCAGTCAGGGCAGCTCCTTACTCTTCTGTGGGTCCTTCTAGAGTTGGTTTCTGTGACTTTTGCCGTATTTCAGGGCATGAGCGCAAGGATTGCCGATGTGCCAATCATCGCTGTTTTGGATGTGGTACTACTGATCATTTAGTGCGGGACTGCCTGCGGTTGGCTCCTCCAGCCAGGGGTCCTGTTCAGCCAGTTTCTGCAGCTCGTGGTCCAGTTAGACCACCGCTTCCTCCGTAGCATCAGATTGTCGGTCAGAGGACCGCTGTTCCGAGGAGAGATCAGACTTTCAACCTGACTGCTGCAGATGCTGAGTCAGCTGAGGGTGTGGTTTTAGGTATCTTTTGTTTTATTATTTTATTGTTTGTTGTTTTACTTTGTTTTTCTCCATTTCCCTTGCTTTATTTCTTTCTGTTGTCTTCTGCATTTTGTTTTTCCTCACCCCTGTTCAACCATTCTTTTCCTTGTCTCTTTTGCTTTCTATCTTAGGTATTGTGCTTGTGTGCTCTTTTCCTGCTCATGTTCTATTTGATTCTGGGGCAACCCATTCTTTTGTCTCCTCTCGATTTGTTGCTCGCCATTAGGGGAGTGCAGCAACATGTCAGAAGCTTGGAATATTGTGACAGGTGGTGGAGTTGTCATTTGTTCCCGAGAGTGCAGGCAATGTCCCGTGATTATTGGTAGCGCAGAGTTCAAAGCCAATCTGATTGTAATTGGAAATTCGGGATTCAACGTTATTCTGGGTATGGATTGGTTGGGTGAAACCCATGCCATCATTGATTGCCGTGCCAAGAAAGTTGTGTTCCGGATTCCAGATCGCACAGAGTTTGAGTTCCATGTCGGGGAGTCTTCCCTTGGCCGAGCTGCAGTTGATCAGGAGGTTTGTGCGATAGAGTTGCATTCAGGTTGTGAGGCAGCACCTCTAGTAGTTCGGGATTTCTTGGATGTTTTTCCAGATGAGTTGCCTGGCTTACCCCCTAATAGGGAAGTGAAATTCGGTATTGATGTTCAGCCTGGAACAACACCAACATCGAAGAGTCCCTACAGGATGGCGTCGGTTGCGCTAGCAGAGCTTAAGGTGCATATTCAACAGTTGCTTGATTTCGGTTTCATCAGACCTAGTGTTTTGCCTTAGGGTGCTCCGGTCCTTTTTGTTGACAAGAACGATGGTGGTCATCGACTGTGCATAGATTATCGAGAACTGAACAGAGTTACTGTGAAGAATCGTTATCTGTTGCTCAGGATCGATGATTTGTTTGATCAGTTGAGTGGAGCTGCTATTTTTTTTGAAGTTGGATCTTCGTTCTGGATATTACCAAGTCAAGGTGAAGGCTGTAGATATACAAAAGACTACTTTCATGACTAGATACGGGCACCATGAGTATCTTATGATGCTATTCGGAGTTATGAACGTGCCGGCCTGTATTCATGAGTCTTATGAACTGGGTTTTCTCTCAGTTCTTGGATAGATTTGTGGTGGTCTTCATTGATGATATTTTGGTGTTTCTCAAAATCGGGAAGATCATGCTGAGCATCTTAGAGTGGTTCTGCAGACTTTAAGAGAGAATCAGCTCTATGGAAAACTCAGCAAGTGCGAGTTTTGGCTCGACAGGATTTCATTCTTGGGGCAAATTATCTCAGGTGATGGTATTTCTTTGGATCCTGCCAAGGTTGAGGCTGTGAAGGATTGGCTTATTCCCAAGTCAGTTTCAAAAGTCAGGAGTTTTCTCGGTTTGGCTAGCTATTATCGGAAGTTCATCCAAGATTTTTCGAAGATAGTAGGACCATTGACTAAGTTGACTGAGAAGGATCAGAAGTTCTGTTGGTCTGATGAGTGTGATGGAGCTTTTGTTAAGTTGAAGAACAGATTAACGTCAGCGCCTGTGTTGACTATTCCTGATGATTCAGGCAGATTTGTAATTCACTGTGATGCTTCTAGTAAGGATCTTGGAGCAGTTTTGATGCAGAAGGGCCAAGTCGTTGCGTATGCATCGAGACAGTTGAGGCCGCATGAGAAGAACTATTCGACTTATGAGTTGGAGTTAGCGGCAGTGATTTTTGCTTTGAAGCTGTGGAGACATTATTTACTTGGGGACCGAGTGGAGATCTTTACAGACCACAAAAGTCTCAAGTACTTCTTCACCCAGAAGAAGTTAAATATGAGGCAAAGGCGTTGGTTGGAGCTTATGGCCAATTATGACACCAGTTTGCAATATCATCATGGTAAAGTAAACTTGGTGCCAGATGCTTTGAGCAGGAGACCGGCAGTTATGTTCTTAACTCAGCAGAGAGATTTGATTGAGCAGATGAGGAGGTTGGAGTTGGAGGTTTTGTTGCTGAGTTCTGATCGAAGTTGTTTGGTGCTTCAGCTGCAGTCGTCTCTTGTTGATCAGATTAAAGAGGCGCAGGTTAGTGATGCACAGTTGCAGAGATTTCGAGCTGAGGTTGAGTCTGGGTCCAGGATGGACATGGTTATTCATTTGGATGGATCACTTTGTTTTGGGTCCAGATTATGTGTCCCGAAAGGTGATGTTCGTCAGAGGTTGCTTGAGGAAGCCCATCAGTCTTTGTATTCTATCCATCCTGGCAGTACTAAGATGTATCGAGATCTGAAGCTTCATTTCTGGTGGCAGGGTATGAAAAGGGCTGTGGCTCAGTATGTTGCTCAGTGTTTGATCTGCCAGCAGGTTAAGGCAGAGCATCAGAGAACCGCTGGACTTCTTCAACCGCTTCCTATTCCAGAGTGGAAGTAGGAACATATCACTATGGATTTTTTGACCGCTTTGCCGAGGAGTCCTAAGGGTCATAATGCCATTTGGGTGATTGTCGACCGTTTGACGAAGAGTGCTCACTTCATTCCTTTTCGTGTCGGTCAGTCTACTGAGAGCCTAGCTGAGAGGTACATGCAAGAGATTATTAGACTTCATGGGGTTTCAATCAGTATTGTATCTGATAGGGATCGAGATTCAGATATCAGTTCTGGGAGAGTCTTCAAAACAGTTTGGAGAGTAAATTAAAGTACAATACAGCTTTTCATCCCCAGACCGATGGACAGTCAGAGAGGACTATTCAGATTCTTGAGGACATGTTGAGGTCCTGTATGCTTTAGTTTGGTGGGTCTTGGGAGGATCATTTGCATCTCGTAGAGTTCTCATATAATAACAGCTTTCAAGCCAGTATTAAAGCTGCTCCGTTCGAGGCACTCTATGGGTGGAAGTGCAGATCGCCAATGTGCTGGGATGACATTGGTGAGAGGAAGTTGTTGGGTCCGGAATTGATCACTAAGACAGTGGATGCAGTGGTTCAGATCAGGAAGCACTTGCAGGCAGCTCAGGACATGCAGAAGCGAGGGGCTGATGTCCATCAAAGAGCTTTGGAGTTTGGTGTTGGTGATCATGTTTTCCTAAAGGTATCGCTGTGGCGCGGTGTCATTCGGTTCGGTGGTGGGGGCAAGCTTAGCCCTAGGTTTATTGAACCATTTGAGATTTTGGAGCGAGTGGGAAAGGTGGCTTATATGATAAAATTGGATTTTTATGAGTTGCTTTCTGTCTTGGCCAAGCCATAAGGAACAAGTCATCAAAATTCGAAATTTTTTGTTATAACCTAGGCCGTTGTCTCCAACAACGGTCTAGGTTATATTAGAAAATTTGATTTTGATGAGTTACTCTCTGTCATGGCCAAGCCGTAAGGTACAACAAGTCATCAAAATCCCTTTTTCTTTTTTACAACCTAGGCCTTTTACAACTTTCTCTCTACTCTGTATGAACAGAGTATCGTGAACTTTATGCCAAAGACATTCATATGCTTGTATATTGTCTCTATTTTTTATTAATTTCCATTTTTAGCCACCTAAATGAACAATATATAATCGTTAAAGTTAAATGCTTAAATATTTAATAGAAAATAAAATATGATTTCTTTTTGGTAAAAACCAAAAATATATATATTTTTTAACCCATAATATGTAATTTCTTCTGGAAAGTGTATCATATTCAGTTTAACACCTAAACCCTAACCATACCCCCCCAACCCATAATATTTCAACCACGGGTTTGGTTAGGGTTAGGGTAAGGTTAAGGTTAGTGTTAACGAGGGTTAGGATAGGGTTAGGGTAAGCTTAGGGGCAAGTCTACTATTCATAATTTTAGAACACTTTTACAACATCTTACACATACTAATCAAAACAAATAAACAAAATTTAAAAATTATTCTCTACTTTTTGGTCCATGTCGATATTAAAATAAAACGTACACAAAAAAGAAGAAGAAATAAATGAGTAATCCTAAGGTTACGGGTTAGTGTAGGGTTATGGTAAGGTTATGGTAGGGTTAGGATAATGTCTGTACAAATGAATGAATTTATTATATAATACATGGGAACTAGTTCAATCGAGTGTTTCAATAGAGAACGATATTGGTTGGGAATAAAATATGGGTCACATGAATAGAATATAGCATATTGAGAAATAATTCAAATTGTTACAGAAAAAGACAGTTTCTTACGTTACATATGATGCCAATAGATGTGTTCAACACAGAAATCAAAGATGCCACCAAATTTAAAATTTTAAATAATTGCGAAAAAAACTAGGTTGACTTCAACCACAAACTTCACTACAAAAAAACGAATATACATGTTAAAAAAAAAGAAGAAAAAAAAACCTCCATTCATAACGCTACATTACCCCTACCCTAACCCTCACATAACCCTCAACGGCCTATGAAGTTTTCTTTTCTTTTCTTTTCTTTTCTTTTTGACATGGACAAAAAAAATTGTAAATTTGTAATTTAGTTATCATTGGTATGTGTAAGATGTTCTAAAAGTGTTCAAAAATATCTTGGTCATTTTGGTTGCTAAAAAAGGAATTTAATAAAATATAGAGACGATTTACAAGAATATGAATGTCTTTGGTATAGAGTTCGATAGCCTCTGTTCATATAGATAGAAGTGAAAGTAGAAAAAACCCAAAAAATATCATCAATGCTTAGGTCGTTGTTCGAGATAACGGCCTAGGTTGTAAAAAAAATGGAATTTTATGAGTTGCTCATTAGGTTGTCAATTTATTTAATTATTTCTCTTTCTCCCCCGGATCTCCGAATCACATTTCCCATTTCATTTGACTCTAGATGAATGCAAGAGAAATAAAATGATTATTCACACGAGAGTCAGATATATTCGTCAGGGTTACGTAAAGGGTTAGAGGGTAAGGGTTATGGTTAGGGTGGTTAATTCCAAAACTACTTGATTTATCGAAGTGTTCATTTTCTTAGATAGAAGACAACTGTTGAAGTGTTCATTTTCTTCACTATCTTCGGTGACACACTCTTATTGGGTTTATATCAAATGACCAATTACTCTTCTCTTCCTTCTTTTCCATTTCATGTGTCCAAATTGATTACCCAACCTCTTGACATTTATTTTATTGTATATCGTCTCTATATTTTTTTAAATTCATTTTTTATCAACCAAAACCAAAATATTTTCTGTTTTTAGCCGTAATCTATAATTTATTCTGGAGACTTTTATTCATTTTAACCCTAACCTAACCCCTAACCATACCCCCCTAACCCATCACCCTCTAACTAGGGGTTTGGGTAGGGTTAGGGATAGGTCAAGGTTAGTGTTAACGAGGGTTAGGGTAGGGTTAGGATAAGCTTAGTGGTAAGTCATCTATTCATATTTTAGAATACTTTTAGGGGTATATTGGGTTAGTTTTAAGGTTTAGATAAGCTGAACAGGGATGTACTCTCTCATATTCACAATCTCCCCAAATATATATTTTAAAAGGTTTGCACTTGACTTGCTCTTCCAACAAAGGCCTAGGTTGCTAGGATTATTTTATGGAATTTTACTGTAAAATAGAGAATATTTATGGTTTAAAAAGAGTGGTTGAAGTTATTTTATATAAAATATATAACCATTTAACCTAACGATTATATTTTGGTCGTTTTGGTTGCTAAAAAAGGAAATTAATATAATATAGAGACGATAGACAAGAATATGAATGTCTTTGGCATACAGTTTGAGTGCCTCAGTTTGTACAGATAGGAGAGAAAGTTAATAAAAAAAATTGGGATTTTGAAGAGTTTCTGCTCCTTATGGCTTGGCCAAGACAGAGAGCAGCTCATCATAATCCATTTTTTTTTGGTATAACCTAGGCCATTGTTGGAGACAACGACCTTAGTTATTAAAAAAAGTTGTAATTTGATGAGTTGTTCCTCCTTATGGTGTGGCCAAGACAGAGAGCAACTCATCAAAATACAATTTTTTACATATAACCTAGGTTATAAAAAAAATTTGGAATTTTTATGAGTTGCTGCTCCTTATGGCTTGGCAAAGACAGAGAACAACTAATAAAAATCCAATTTTATCATATAACCAACGACCTAGGTTATAAAAAAAATTTGGAATTTTTATGAGCTGCTGCTGCTCCTTATGGCTTGGCCAAGACAGAGAGTAACTCATAAAATTTCAATTTTATCATATAACCTAGGCCGTTGTCCAGGTTATTAAAAAAATTTGGAATTTTTACGAGCTGCTGCTCCTTATGGCTTAGCCAAGACAGAGAGCAACTCATTAAATTTTAATTTTATCATATAACCTAGACCGTTGTTGGAGACAACTGCTTAGGTTATAAAAAAAAATGGAATTTTTATGAGCTGCTGCTCCTTATGGCTTGGCCAAGACAGAGAGCAACTCATAAAAATCTAATTTTATCATATAATATAGGCCGTTGTTGGAGACAACGGCCAATGTTAATTTTTTTTTGGAATATTTATGTTATGGCTTGGCCAAGACAAAGAGTGAGTGTTCAAGTCTACAACTTTTACATTGAACCTAGGCCGTTGTTGGAGACAACGGCATATATCTATATAATAAAACACAAATAAAGCTATCAAGTGGTTTGTTGTGACTTCTAGATACCTAAATAAATAGATAAAACTAGACACAAATTAAAACCTCGCAAGTGTACGAATCGTTTATAGAAGCGTAGCAATAGCAAGGGTCGATCCCACAGAGATTGTAGACTTTAACTTACTAATCAATAAAAAGACTAAGAATCATAAAGGGTTGGTTTAAAAGTCTAAAAGAAATAAAAAGATTTAAACTAAATTAAGGAATGTTGAATCACAGATATTTATGAAGTAGTTGGGTTTAGATCTCCACCAATAGTCAGTAATGCTAAGTCACCTTCTGAATTTCTTCTTATTACTCATGTTTGTTCACTTCAAGGGCATGGTATCTACTCCTTAAAGTATTGTTTCCCTAGGCCAAGAATTAGGCATGGCATCTACTCTAATTCGTTTCTTTCATTAAGTGTTTAGCATGGTATCTACTAAGTTGTGCTTAAAGAAAACATAAGATCAGTGGAAACGAACAAACACTCAAGGTTCTAGAAATTGGTATCAGATCTAGATCCCTTAAGTTGATTGAACCAGAAACCCCTAAAGATTCCTTTGTTACAATTACGGGCACGAGATACGGGTCGTCTCAATATGCTCATATAACAGATTCAGATAGATGGTAATGCAAACGTGGATTTCTCAAGCTCTGTACGTCAGTCGACTGGCTCTCACCTCAGTCGACTGCTCTCAGACTTCGAGAACTAGTTTGGTTATCATCAATCTATATCAATACAAACGGATTCAATCAATAAGTAAAATAAAAGAGTTCAGAAGAATATAGCACTACATAACTACGGCTTCAATCTACCCAACTATAGAATTTAGTTCCACATAATAATACTTTTATTAATCAACAAGTTTGAATACATGATCAACATAAAAGAATTGAAGGAGAAGAAATAAACTAATGAAGTCCGGCAATGAGGTCGACTGGCTGTCACACAGTCGACTGCCTTCGAATACTGGATCTCCTATCTCCTTCCTTGATGCTGATAGAATCATGCACTGGTTGATAACTTGATGGTTTTGCAACTCTGTGATTCGGTGGTGGATGATGGGGAGATGACGAGAGCCGAGGAGACCTAGATAGTGCTTCTTTTATGATATTTATAGAACACGGCTGAGAATTAGGGTTTTTGCCGTTTCTCAGGAAAAATCTTTCTTTTTTTAGATTTGATTATTTATTTCTTTCTCTTTTCTTCTTTCCTTCCTTATCTGTTAACCACGTGCTCTTGGAAATCCCCAGTCTCTAGATTTGATTGCATAAATCTGGATTCAGATAGATTTGAAATTAGATTTGGATGAATCTTCGAATATCTTATCTGTTTACTCCGTCGCCTATCAGTCGACTGCCTTCGGATGTAAGTCGACTATGTCGAGACTTCAGTATTTTCATGATTCCTCAGCCTAGCCGACTGTTGTGTAAACCTGATTCCCTCTGTCCAGTCGCCTGTAAGCATGATCAGTCGACTGATCTCTTCAGTTTCCTGTGTTTCATCCTTACAATCCTGAATTTGCTTCGTTTTGCTGTTATAGACTGTTTCCTATGGAAAAGAGAAAATAAGAGTTAAATACCACATATAGAGCTTTTAAATGTGCATTTATAATAAGATTATTGCTTCTAAATGTGAATAATATTGTGTTCATCATGGTTCTCCTTCAATTTCCTAAAAAATCAAAGGCTCAGATCTAACCTCACAAAACATATTTCCCCCTCAAAAGTTCCCTCCAAAACTCAAATTCAAATCTCCCACCCAAAACAACTCCTATATTTATTTATTTTTTTTTCTCTCTCTCTCTCTCCCTCCCTCTTCTATTTTAATTTTTTTTTTAATTTTTAAAAAATTTAATACTAAAAAAAATTAAAAATTTAAAAGCTTTAAAAATAGTTCAAAAAAACCAAAAAAATCATATAATATGTTTTTTGCTGGACCCCAAAAGTTTCTCATATAATATGTTTGCTACTTCAGTTAATTTGCTCGACCTCCAAAACTATTTTATATGATCAAATAAAGTGCACCGTTCCGAAGACGTGCCGTAGGCACGTGTCAACGGGCAAACCTAGTATATATATATATATATATATATATATATATATATATATATATATATATAAACTTAAAAGTTTAAACAGCAGCTACAACTGCTACACTTCAATCCCAACCACAGATATATACACAATACGATCAGCAGCTGAACAAAACAATAACACTTGAGCAACAATACAACATATATAATTAACAACAAAACCAACATCAACAACAACATAATTTACAACAATAACATCAAACACAATAACAAAACAAACCATATATCAACAATAACCACAACACTTTCTTTCGATTACAATCAAAAACAACAAAAAAGTTTTAATTCCTACATCAATTCTATCGGGAAACACTCAACCACCCGGCGTGTAAGTTTGTGGTGGTCGCCTCTTCCTAACCGGTTGCCGCTGGAATTGTGACTCCGTGATAATTTCTTCTTCTTCTCTTGATTCTTTTCTGTCACGCCCCGCTTCTCAAAAAGAATACGGAATACGGATACCTAACAAAAGCCCAGCAAATGATTTTCATCATCCATAAGCTATTCAAGAAATCTTAACAACATACACAAGAAACATTCAGAGTCGGAAGCGAATTAATCAACCATATGCACATAATGAGTCAAAATACCAACAAGAATACTTGAAACCAAATACATAAATCTCAAATAGTCATGATCTGAATAAAACACAAGTCTTGGGTCACATCGCCCAAATACAAGAATAAATTCAAGTCTCAAAATACATTATTGTTCAAGCACGATACAAGAAATAATAATAAATGCAGCACTAATATTTCATGTCTCCGATACCATTTGGAACCTGTTCTCCAAAATCTGCAATTCATCGAATGCAGGAAAGAGAAAAAGAGAAAACACAAGTACCCGTCAATTGTAAGTCACAGATCACTTATAATGTAGGATTCAAGCACATGGGGAAACTAACTAGCACATGGTATAAGTGTGATGTCAAAGTAAACAACTAGCATGGTAAAAGTGATCAAGTGTACATGGCATAAATCAAGTGTCAAGTAATCAAGTATCATGTAAACATGCATCAAGTGTCAAGTATCATATGTTCATGTATCAAGTATCAAGTTTCAAGTCTTATGTATCATGTAGTCAAGTATCAAGCAAGCATGTATCATGTTCACGTATCATGTTCAAGTGGCATGTTCAAGTCTTGTATTGAATTACTATCTATGTAGTACTTCATGCAGCCCATACGACATGGTTGCTACAACAAAACAGTTTTGCATTAGATTTCATAGTGGACCATAGAGGGCATTATACTCGGGGACAAGAAAGTAATTGAGCTCCAAGCTCCAATTATCATGTATCATGTAATCACGTATCAAGTTGTGCAAGTGGCAAATATCGTGTCTTGCGTGCAAGTATCAAGTAATCATGTGTCAAGTATCATGTCTCAAGAAATCACGTAGGATCAGTGGATCCCCTTCCGAGTACACATTTCTGAATTATCCACTATTAGATCTATCCCTTAAACCCCGGCTTGGTTATTTATTATTAATGTCAAATAAGCATGTATACGTGCAAAATATATCAAGAATAACATGGAATGATCATGTGACAAGTGCAAGTTGTAATAATATACATATTTTTTTCTTTATATATCACCTCTCTCCCTTTATATATAACGCATGCAGTAATTATAAAAGACTCGGATCAGGACCTACAAGTGTAAGATATCTCATAAAAGACTAAAATAAACACATCTCAAGTTCAGGACAGTAAGACCATGTTGTAGTAAAACAGTGATTCCCAGGGATACAAACAAGAAAATCTGGATCCGTCGAAGGATCTGAAAAATAGACTTCCACACGAATCCAGAGAGTATAATTAAGTCATATATTAATTCACAAAAATACAGCTCAAAACTGATTTAAATACAGAAATTAGGTTTAGCCAGAAATCAAGAAAACAAATTCAAGAACAGGAAAACAACATGGAAACACATTAAATAAATCCACGAAAAATCTGAGTTATTCCTCTATATGTCCAGAATCAAAATATAAAGTTTCAGAATTTTTTAGGGAGAATAGATCAGTCATCAAAAATACGAAAGCATCAAGAAAACATAGTTTGCAAATCTGAAAATCCCAACACTGCTGTACGAAAATTAAGATATCTCGCAACCAGTGAAACGAAATCCAATTCCACCGAAGGGATATGAAAATAGATATAATTTACTAACTTTCACATTTCACAAATATTTTTCATTCAGTAAAATGGATCATAGTGAAAATAGCGTTCTTTACAGAACAACGAGCAAAATACAGTATGTATAGATTTTATTTGACGAGCATGAAACACCACATAAAACTTATCAATAAAATTTACCAAAATTCTGGGTAACCCCTAACTAGATGAAGAAACACTGACCAAAGTTTCAAATCAAAATAATATGTATAGAATGGTTCTTGAAAATAGTTTGTTATCAAAATTATCCAAAAACAGAATCTGGAAAAGATCGACACCTCTGTACTAAAACAGTCATAACTTAGTCGTACAAAATCAAAATCAAGCAAGGTCAGAGGGGTTTGAAAATAGACGAAATTATCTAAAATTCTTGTTTTATATCGAAATCAAGATACTGACTGTAGCATAGTTGAAAATAGCAAACAAAACAGAACAGCAAGAAAATACAGATTTCACCCTTCAAAACCAAAACAACATAACTTCAAGAATATTGATCCAAACACATCCAAACTTGAAATATGGTCTACCAAGTATCTAAACATCATGTTTTAGGGTACCTAACATGTCCATGCCAAGAATTTCACATGGGTATCAACCAAAACACAAAATCACACAAAAGTCACACATACACGATCCAAATTCAAGAACGGCGAATCCTAGGTTTTTTCATGTCAAGATTTGTGTCGTGAGTCTTCTATGACCAAAATATCACAACAGAGAAAAAACCTATCAAGGAAAATACAATCAAGAGTTGTCTCTAGACCCAACTACACTATAGGTGAACTTTGGGACTTGTATCAAACAAATGAATTGGAGTACAAGTTACTTGCCTTAATTTGGGGATGAAGAACGATGCAATCAAGCCTAGAAGCAAAACCCACAAATGAAATCTGCTAAATCTGCGAATCCAAGCAACCACGAACAAAACTCCACACGAACGAACCTCCTTAAAGCAACGATGATCAAAGTGGCAAGTGACCACTTTGATAACACCACGAAGAGAAGTAGGAGATGATGGTGCAAGATTTGATGTTGTTGATGGTGGTGTGGTGATCGGCAAAGCAAGGGAAGGGTTCGGGTTTTGTGGTGGACGGAGAGGGGGGATGAAGGCCGGCAAGGGTGGTCGGCCTGGTGTGGTGAGGCTCAGCCTGGTGGTGATGGGGTGCGGGTTGGGGCAGCCGGGAGCAATCAAGAGAGGGAGAGAGAGGGTAGGGAGGCCGGGTATTGAGAGGGAGAGGAAAATAGGGTTCGGGTCAGGGTTTAGAATTAGGAGGGTTTATATATAGGATTTAGATGTGGGATAATGGGTAATGGGTATTAGTAGTTAGTAATAGGTATACAAATGGGTTTTGAATTTTGGGTCAAATAACAATAGGAATGCAAATAGGATAGGAAATTCTTTGGCTTTAAAAATCTTGTTAGGGATAAAAAATAATGGGAATGGGAAAAGGCAACCAAAACACCACCACAACACCAAGAAAAAATAAAATTAAGATAACGAGACCAAAAAATGAGAGAAAGATCAAAATAACGAAAAACGAACAAAAAAAGACCATCAATCAAACACAAGGAGCTCAAAATGAAATAAAACGAATATATATTGAAAACAAATCCAATATACGGTTCAGAAAAATACAAG